>JAEQBH010000608.1:600000-1101386 GCA_016808115.1 Tetrastigma voinierianum
TCTGGATTTAGCCGCAATCACCCTTAATGAGTCGGTAACCCGAGAAGAGCCGCGGCACGCCAGAGACGAGCTACATAATAAAGCAAATAAGCATGGGATGTAGCCCGTCACGGCTTCCGAGGCCGTGGAGCCTCCCACAACGCCGCCGTCCAAGGAGTGCCACGGGTTACGAGGACCTTCGGGAGGCGTGGAAACTCGGGTCGCTGCAGGGATCTGAGCTGATAAGCAGTGCCTGGAGGGATGAGGGAACCGTGACTCGCGTGGGCTTCAGGTGGCTCGGCTTTCAAGAGGGAGGTCAAGCAATGCCTACCCGGCTTGTGGACCCAACTTTGATATCCCTGGGTTGATGAGGAGGCGTAAGAGTCATTTTCCCGCCGACTATTCCTCGGGAGAGCCAACCACCCCACAGGCCCGCCCCGTTTCTTCGCCTTTCGCTTCCCACTCTTACCCCTGACGTCTAAACTTCTTTATATAATTTTTCTTTTTTTTTTTTTTTTTTTTTACGTTGGGCTTCAAACCTTGGATATACGTGATGTCGTTCTCAACGAATACCCCATTTTCTATCTCCTCGCTTTTTTTTGTTTCTCTTCTTTTATAACTGCTTCCCTAATGCCGCTTCTACCTCTCGCCGACTTGACGGTGGCTATACGCCTTTGTCTCGAGCAACAGCTCATTGTAAACTAGGGCTACGAGGTTCCGTGGCTAACTGCTCGAAATTGAATTGGGTTCCCGGGCTGGCCGGTGCCTACTGAAAGGGGCCGAGCCATTCAAAACTCCAGCCGGGTGGCTCCATGGGCTAATTCCGCCTCGAGCCGAACCTCGTCCCGGAAGCACTGTGCCTTTGGGCTGGAGCGGGCCGAGCTCTTCAAAACCGGGAACCGCCGAGGCTCCGCGGCTAATCCGCCCGAGCCGAAATCGATCCCGGGCTACCAAGACTTGGCCAGCGGGCCAGCTCTTCAAAACTAAGTCACCGAGGCCCGCGGTGCTAATCCGCTGAAATAACCGCTCTCGGGCTGTCGCTTCCATTCGAAAGCACGAGCTCTTCAGCAAAACCGGTGCCACCGAGGCCCGTGGGCTAATTCGCTCGAAGTTGTAACGCTCGTGGCTTACCAGCCTTAGCCAGCTAGCTGAACTTCTTCAAAATCAGCCGGCGCCACGCTTAATTCGGCTCGAAGCGCCAAAATTTTCGGCCTCCCGGGCTACCAGCTCTCGGGCCTGAAAGGGGCCAAACTCTTAAACCGAGCTACCGAGGCTCCTCACAGAAGCAACTGTCTGAGCCAGCCCCGAACTTGTTCCTAAAGGCCAGCCTTTAACAGCACCGAGCTCTTCAAAAACCGGCCGGCTGAGGCTCGCGAGCTAACTGCCTGCCGAATCAAGTTCTCGGGCTGGCCGCCAGCCATAGTAAAGGCTGAGCTCTTCAAAACCGAGCGCTACTGAGGCTCCACGGGCTAATCTCGCATGAGTCGAACTTGCTCCTAGGGCTGCCAGCCTTTACTGGAAAGGGCCGAAGCCTCTTCAAAACTGAGCCGCCGAGGCCCTCATGGCTAATCCGCCCGAGCCGAACCGGCTTCAGGGCTATCAGCGCCCTTTGGGGGCCGGGAGCAGCCCCAGCTTTTCAAAACCGAGCCGCCGAGGCCCGCTGGCTAATCTACCCGAACTCGAACTTGCTCCCGGCTAGCTAGCGCCTTTAGTCGGGAAAGGGGGCCGAGCTCTTCAAAAACTAAGGCTCGTCGGTGTGCCCGCGGGCTAATCCGCCTCAATCAACTTTGCTCCCCGGGCTACTGTGCCTTTACCAGAAGTCGAGCCTTCAAAACCGAGTCGCCGAGGCCCGCGGCCAATCTCGCCCGAGCCGAACTTGCTCCCCGGGCTACCAAGCCTCGAGTCGAGCGGGGCCGAGCTCTTCAAAAACCGAGCCACCGAGGCTCCACGGGCTAATCTCGCCCGAGCCGGAATGCCTCATTATCAGCCCAGCCGGAAAGCACCGAGCTCTTCAAAAATTGAGCCGCCGAGGCCCATGGATTCAACCCGCCTCGAGCCGAACTCTCGCCCGGGCTACCAAGCCTTAATCGAGCAAATGAGCTCTTAAAACTCCAGCTACCGAGGCCCGTGCGGCTAATCCGCCTGTCAACTCGTCTCCCGCCACCAGCCTTAGCTCGGAAGCGGGCCGAGCTCTTCAAAACCGGAAAGCTACTGAAAGTGCGAATCGTGATTCGACTTCCATTCCCGAAAGACGCAGCCGCCTTTAATGTCGTCTTCACGGAGAATTGGGATGGCTTATGGAGAATCGAACCGATTATGCGATTTTCCGAAAGTGCTCCAAATTCCTCCTTATAAATCATGACCGCAATGGAGGTCATGCTTCTAACCTTCTTCCCCAAGGTGACCGAAATCGCAGCGATCGATGAAGCTGCCAAGGCTTAGTCTTTCAGGTCCGCCGAGATCCCGCTGGACGGCGTCTGGGTCCGATGGTCCCTCCCTCGCTGCAGGAGCTCGGTGGCTTTTCCTGGGCCCCTTTAGCTGAGTTATGTTATTCCCTAGCTCCATCCAATAACGGAGCCATGCTAGGGAATGCATCAGGAGACGGCAATGTACTTAAAGAAGAACTTTTAGTACCGCTCTCTCTATTTTCTCCTTTTTTTTCTTCTCTTCCTTCTCTTTCGCTTCTTTCTTCTCCTTTTCCTTCTCCTTTTCGTTCTCCTTTTCCTTCCCGTTCTCACTCTCTCTTCTTCTCTTTCTCTTCTTTCTTCTCCTTTTCCTTCTCTTTTTCCTTCTCATTCGCAGTCTCTCTTCCTCTCTTTCTCTCTCTCTTTCTCTTTCTTGAGATTTTTTCTGTTTTTAAGGGAACTCCGTTGCATCAGCTCTGCCCCCAGATGTAAGGGATGACACGCTGACAGACCAATTACCTTTATCGAATAAAGAACAAATTTTTTTTTTTTTTGAAGCATGAATCTGTGTACTCTGAAGTGTGTAATTTTCTCGGGTGTTACCTAGTCGAGATGTCTGCTTTTTTTTTTTTTACCGAGATGCCTCACTTTTTGACCCATAAGGATATTAAATAAAGTAATCAACGAACACACATACTGTTATCTTAAAGCCGATAATACTTTATTAAATATTACAATATGAGGTCTATTTATAGAAACGCTTGAGGTGCTCAGTGTTCCAAGAATGCGGTAGAATTTTTCCTTCTTATGTCTGGAGTTCATAGTTACCTGTGTCCGACGACGAGACACAATAAGTGTGGGCCTCCCCACCGGGACCTTGGGCCATGTGGTCGGATTTTTTCTCGTAGAAGAAGCTTTTTTAAGACTCAGCCGCCAGCTCAGCTCCCGGGCTCGACCTGTCGTAAAGCATCTCACCTGCCTCTCCTTTGGCAAACCTCTCCCCGTACGCTTTCGGACTCTCGATCACGCTTCTTCTGGGGGAGGTCTAGGTTTCAGCGAAGAGCCCTTCAAGCATGCTCCACGCCGCCAATCTCAATCCCGGGGACGAACCGATCCGACTGCAGGGCTACCGCCGCGCGCGCCGAGCAAATGGCTTCGAGTCGTCGACTTCAGGTGTGGCCTCTCGTATGCCCATAACACCCTGGGGAGGTATTCTACCCATTCTCGTCTTCTTTAGATTCCAACTCGGGCTTTAACGCCGCTTTAAGTGGTTTCGATGGTGACTTCGGTCGTCCACAGATCAGGATGAGCCGGGACGTGTATGGCCTCATCCCAGCCTGCACACGTAAAATCCCCCGAACTTGATCGTCGACCGCTTCCCATCACCTCGCACACCGTGTGGCTCTGTAGGGATACCAAACCTCCATATTATGGCACGCCAAATGAAGTCAAGGCACTCGGTTCGCGGATGGTAGCCAAGTGGTTCTGGCCAGCCATTCGTGAAATAACCAATTACTACGACGACACCCCAGACGCCTTCCAACGGGCGGTCCCACACGCCTAGCCCCACACCGAAAAGTTGTTGTGGCCGGACCCAAGTCAAGTGGTTCGATGGGGCGCAGAGATTTCATGCTCTCGACAAACTCTCAGATTTCCGACTAGCTCACGTGATCTCCGAAAGCATCAGGCCAAGAGTATCCCCCGCCCATGACCTTTCCGCCGCCCGATCCCCCGGGCGTGACCCACATACGCCCATGCACACTTCTCAAGACGTAGCCTGCGTCCCTCCCCTCGCTGACACTCGAGGGATGGGTGTGGAAAAACCCGCTATAAAGGGCCCCCCGACAACAACGAACCCGCACTTTAACCTAAGCTTCATGCCTCCTTTCGGGATTGTTCGGGTCGTAGCCCCTATTAAGTAAACCTAAACGGTCCATCCAAATTTCGCCTCGAACACGACAGGGGAGACCCTCTCGCTGTCGAGATCTCACCTGGAGGGCTCCGAAAGGTGCCGCCCGACCCGCGCCGCCATTGGGTCCTCGGGAGGTCGCCGCGCCCGCTAAGGCATCCGCTCGCGACCTTCTCGCTCTCCGTATGTGTCCCTCCGACCTGGAACCAAGCACGAACTTCCTCGCACTCCCTGACCTGAGGTATAGGATCATTTTTTCACCTTTCACCTCGTATGTTTCTATTTGTTTTACTACCAATCAGTCGCCGTGATACCAAGTCGATCAATCCCATTTAATACGTAGGTCGAGTCCAAATATGATGGACTCATACTGGGCCAGTTGGCTGGAGGCTCTAACCCAAATTCGAAAGTGTGTACGCCGATATCTATTCCCTTCCGGAGAGGTCGAATTAGCCCCAAGACCACCCCTCGAGCATCGGGCGCCCGTCCCACTGACAGCCTCCAAACTGGGAGGCTCCAAGGCCGTTTGGTATCCCGCAAGTCTCGCCGAAGTGAATTCCATGATGAAGTCCGCCAAGATTCGCCCCTTTTATCATAAGCCTTTGCTCAGATGTTGAACTCGCTCAAATCTATGGCCCACTTCATCAATCTTCCCGAGGTCTCCTGGTTTACGAGAAGACCTCGCTTTCATCGTATTCTCGTCGATTTCATGGTAATGCGGTTGAAGTAAGGGCGAATTTCCGTGCAAGTGGTTACCAATGCCAGGATTAGTTTCTCCATCCTTGGATACTTCTCCTCTGCTCCTCTCAAAGCTTGGCTGCAATAGTAGACTGGGTGCTGCACTCGATCTTTGTCTCTAATCAAGAGGTGCTGGTCAAGAAATCGAAAAACCGCTGTGTATACAGTGTGTTAAGCCTCCCACGTAGGGACTTTTACCAGAACTGGGAGCTAGATAGTTTTTAACAATAAAGGAATGCTTCCTCAAGCAAATGCATCCCATTAAAAGCTTTTCAAAACTGAAGAAGCTGGCCAAGCACTTATCGGCCCCCGATTAATAAAACGGCTTAGCGTTGTTTATCCTCCAAGAAGGCGCTGACCTTTGCTTTTATGCTCGATGGTGACGGGGCATGTCAAGAACGCCTTTTATCTCGTCTCGGTTTGCTCTATTCCTCGATTAGTTTAATTATGTAAAACCCAAGAATTTTCGTCGAGACCGAAAGCGCATTCGCCTGACCAACTTCATATCGTACTCTCTGATCAAGAATGCCTCAAACTCGATGAGCTATGCTTGAGCTCAAATTCAAGAGTTGATTTTACCAACATGCCCATATACCCCACGGATGCCTCCTATTCGCTTCCTAACATCCCTGCTCACCAATCTCTGGGTAGGTAGTCTCTACATTTTCTCTCGTCCAAAAGGCACATTACCCGATAGCACAGTCCCCGGGCCTCGTGACGAATGAGGTCTTCTGGTCGTCTGGGTCCATGCCGATCTGGGCCAGGACCGAGAAAGCATCCATAAAGCCGAGGAGTCTGGCGACCACGTGGCGCCTACTATAAGGTCGATTGAAAGTGTAGGGAAGCTATCTTTGTGGCATGCTCGACGACGCCGGCAGTCAATGCGCACACGCCCATTTGCCCCTCGATTTTTTAACGAGGCACGACGTCGTCAACCATTCGAGGTACTCCACTTCTCTTGACAGACTTCGCCCTGGAGCAGCCGTACGACCTCCCCATTAATCGGCTAATCTTTCCTCGAGCTAAACTCCTTCTGCCGACCGGGCTCAAGGGATGGACCGACGCTTAGTTTATGAGTGATTATCGCGGTCAACTCCCTCCCATGTCCTCTCGTCTCCACGCGAAGACATCCTCGTTCTCGTTTCAAGAAGTGGGATAAGGAGGCTTCGAGGTCCCTCCCCGCTAGTCACCTCGATGTAAAGAGGTGTCTCGTGGTTATCGTCCAACCGCACAAGCCTGCCTCTTCCTTAGGCTCGTGCCTGTGTTTACCCTCAGCCACGCATGTCGAGCTCGCCCCCGTATACGCTGGTCGACCGCTGCTTCATCGATGCCGTAGTAACACTCCCTAGCCACGCAATGTCTCCTCGGGAACCATTCCTTACCCATTGCGGGTGGAAACTCTGGGTCACCACGTGGTGTTTCTGAATGGACGGCTTCTTACGTATGTGGCTGGGAGAGGGTCTCCATTTAATAACACTTTATAAGGTAGGGGCATCTACTATGAGAAATCTACCACAAGAGCTACCGGTAATGGGGTCTCCCAAAGTGAGCACTAAATTGTGGGACAACCCAAAGGTGCTAGCCTCTCTGTGAGAATCCCTCGTAGGGTGTCGCCGGTTCCGCAAATTCTTCTCCTTCCGATGCCCATCTCGTCAAAATCCAATGCAAAGATGATGTCGGCTAAGCTCCCATCACGACAAGGACCCTGCGGATTGTTTTGTTACTACAACTCCTTTTATCACGAAAGGGATCGCCGTAGTGCCGACATCCCTCCGTGTCTGAATCGAATGTTATGGCAAGAGTCAGTCGAGGCTTTGGAAATGGCTTGCACTTCTATTACCTTCCGCACTGGACATGCCACGCTAACCCAGCCTTCATGCAGCTAAATTCCCCACCCTACAAATCCCCCTCCTCCGCAGATACGGATTTCCCCCAAAGGTTGTCGAGGCCGAGTCGTTTGGCCGCCGAGGCTGGGCAGGAGCCGCGCTGATCACCTTGGGGAGGCTATGTAATGCACGGATATCCCCGTCGAATCGTACTCTATTTCCTTCCCAGTCAGGTGCAATGTCCGTCTCGATCCTTCGTGGTCCCCGTGGAAGTCCCGCATTGGTGTTATCTCTTCGTAGGTCCTGCCCTCATCTGGGATGGCCATCTTAAAAATTTTTCATGTTTCACCTCACAAGCAAGCATTCCATGATACCATGGCCGTCGTGGGGGTGAACCGAGGCGAATACCTGCTAACGTAGCTCGAGTCGAGGTGGTCCCGTAGCTGCCTCTAATGCTTCTCGCCTTCTGGGATCGCTGTCATTCCTCCCTCGGGGATCCCTCCCCGATTTCCTTTGGCTCCCAGTACTTCGTCCCGCTGTCTCACTCATCGCCTCCCGCTCCCACTGTCAAAGAGCTTCCCTCGACGTAAGGGCTTCTTCGCCATTACTGCATTTCTCCACTTTAGCGAGCACCCGCCCATGTTCGCCCTCGAGGATTCTCAAGCAGATGGAAAACATCAAATCTTTCGACTCTAACCTCAAATTCAAAGCATGAATGCAGATTAAAACTTCTCGTCCCAGACATCTACCTTTAAAGACTCCCGTGATTTAACCACCTGACATAAGACCTCGTGCTTTCTGTGCTTTTACGGTCAACAAGTGATAACTCGGCTTCATGTATGTTTTGGCTCCAATCAAGTGGGAGACGAATGCGATGGAGAGCTCTCTAAATGAGGAAACTGAAGATGGTGGGAGCCTATTAAACCAAGCCAACGTCGGGCCTTTTAGTGTGATAGCGAAGGCCTCAGACCGCACGGCTATCTCGATATCCGCAGCCTAATCCTCGGTTCTTATAAAAAGTTAAGATGGTCGACTGGGATCCTTCATTCCACGAACGCCCTATTTCATGCAGATCCCCGAACTCGGGTCGAAGGGGAAGTGAAGCACCTCGTGTGAACAAAGGACTCGCCTTGTCAGCATTCGTGGTGTTCATGGAATCCGCAGAGCCCTCGCCGATACCCTCAACCCTCGTCTTCTACGATCGGCCTCTCCCCATTCCTCGTAGCGGGCTCCAATCGGGATCAGTCAAACCTAGGTACATGCATGATTATCACAACCCATGAATTAAATCACATTTACATTTCAAGGTCTTCTTTCTTAGATCTTCCTCCATGCTTCTTTCTCCTTTGTATTTCCACCAACTAATCCTAATCCTATGTTATCTAATTACATACATTCAAAAGAAGAACCTCAAGTTACATTTGAGGGGGATTTAGATGAGAAGAGAAATACATAGAGAAAATATAGAGAGGCAGTGACACGCATGCCCTATTTACCCAAAAAGAAATAATCATCAAATGCAATATGTTTAATCACCATTGGGCAAGTCCATAATCATCCATCATGCTAACATACACCCTTAACATGCATTCTCTAATGCATGGCATTGAAGTTAACGGATAAAGGTACCCCACGATTTCAAAAGCACATGAAAAGGTTTTTCAACACTTGAACTAAAATTATCCATATTTGTTTTGTTCAACACTTGAACTATAACCTATGTTCAATACTTGAACTAAATTGATTCAACAACTTGAGTCATTAACCCAATTCAACTCTTGAATCACAAGCCCGGTTACACTCTTGAATCTTTAATAGATTCAACTCCTTGAACCGAAAAAATTGCCAAAAAAGCGTTTTAGTCCAAAGTTCTCTCGTAGGTAATTTCAACATAGTCTTAGAAATCCATGATTCTAGAAATTTTAAAGCTAAACGGTTCTATTTTAACTTGCACATCTCTATTTCAAACATACTAGAGTAGCATGTTCGAAATTTGTGCAAAACCATAAGAGAAAGGAAACAAACAAGGCACTAGCAAAGACCTTACCACGCCCATGACGCTGCAAAGATCACGATGTTGGCGTGGTTCAAAACCCTATTAGTCCTCACGCCGCAACATTTTCCTGCTCAATGAACACAATAAGGGACGTTACTAGGTTCTACATCTATGGGAAACATGTAAAAAAATCCAACTTTAGGACTTTTAATCTCTTCCAAGTTGTTTTTCCTTCATAATAACCATCCTTGATCATGCCATGACCATATTACATGAAGAAAAACACTAGATCTACACTTTTCAAAACAAAAATCTCATTTTTGAACCTTTGAAGAACATGAGTACCAAAAACAAAAACCTCTCAACAAAGAACCGATTTTGATGGACATAAGTGTGCTCTGATACCACTGTAGGGTTTTGAGGGTGGCATCTCATGCCCAAGCACATAAAAAATTTCGTCAAAAACCCTCCCAAGGATCCCTCAGGGCATCAAATCTTGTTCAAGACCAAGGAGAGGGTGCGGGATTACCTTGTATTGATTTCAAAAACCAATCTACTGGTTAGGACAGTGAAGACCGAAGCAAACCAAGTCCTAAGTTCACTTCTAACGGTATCCACACGAAGACGAGATCCAAGAAACTCCAAGGAGATAGAGTTGAAATCAAACTTGGTGCTAGCCAAGTTTGGTCTCTATAAGGGATGAAGAAGAATCTCTCAATCTTCTTCTTCTTCTTCTTGGTTCTTCTTAAGAACAAGAGAGAGAGAGAGCACACTACCCTCTCGAACATAGGAGATTAAGGTTTCTATGATCAACCATTAGGGTTAGGGTTTCTCCCATAACCACATATTTAAAGGAGAAGCCCTCACTAAAAGATGGAATACACTACATGCATCTCCACGTACAGAAGATGCTCCCTCACGGCCTTAAGCCCACGAAAGCAAAGCTTTCGTCTTACCCATTCTCTAAATGATTCCTCTTAGTCCCGAGATCTCCACCACTTCTGAGCGCCTAATCCTTAATGTGAAGTCCCCTTGCTTATCGCTGCTGACGCCCTAAACCTCGTGGTCCATTGACTGTTCACAACTCAGGCGGACATCACACAGTGGAATGCTCCGGGTGACCCGACATTCTTCGATTTAAAAATCTGGGCAGAGTCTCCTTTCAGGACGGAGCTCTACCCAAATACAAACCCGTGACAAACCTCGTCCCCAAACAGTCCAATATAATGCCCATGACAAACCCGCCACTGCTTATAAAATACTATAACAATGTATATATATATATATATATATCTAACAATCCAACCATAGTTCAAGAGTTCAAATTTTACTCTTATACAACATATATTAAAATTAAAACAATTCTAATACATGTAATACATCATAACCCAAAGCCACAATCCCGCTCTTCTAAACCTCTGTCCCTAGGATCGAGCCGTCCTCGCACGCCCTCCTGCACCTATAAAATATCCCTCTCGACAGGGCGAAGCACGCCGCAGTGGAATCACCCTAAGTGGGTTACTCTTCACCTAAGTGCAATGCAATGCTCCAAAATAAACACACATTCAAGCAAATGCACGATCCTACTTGAATGTCTAACTGATCATCTCGTATCCGAGTCCTCACCGACTCCCTCACACTCGCCTAAGCCTCGTATGAGAATTATTATATTTATTTGTTTGTGGACAACCCTCCGATGTATATATATCAATCGGACCGCTCCGACGACGATATTATTTACACTACCTCCGAAGTGTGGTGAAATAATCGGGTCGCTCCCACGATTGATATTTTTAAGCAGGGACTACCCTCTGATGTATATTATTTTTAGACAACCCCTCCGAACCATTTTCTCTAGACTCACCTCATGCACTCACTCCTATCGTCCTAGGGTGCTCCCGGTGCATATGGAATGCATGATGTCAATTCCATTACAGTCTGTCACATGTAAATATATAAACATGTATATATTCACAAAAAAATTCAATCACACAATCATGTTATGTAATTACGCATTTCATCACATCGAAATTAGCTCACATGGACTAATGATCAAACACGAGCAATTTGACTTGAATCACTCGACCAAACGCATTAATTCACAAAATTTATTTTCAGAACATATTCTCGAATATGAAACTTCTGCTACTATTCCCGAAAAATCACCTCAATCGTCGGGCTCACTTTATGAACCCTGCCTCACCCGCCATTCTCAAATTTCATTCCAATCAATACATGATTTATCACATACTCAGGAAATAAAAACCCCAAACAGCCCTTCAAGGTCACTACCGGGATATTTTTTTTTTTTCTCAATGGGCCATCACCCTATCCTTGGGCAAGCTTCGGGATTCCATCAAACTGGCCTGCTCAAGGCCTCAAGCTGAACTAAACATTAAAAACACTTAAATAAAGTAAACCCAAGTGTGAGAAACCCTACCTCTCTAGTTATGAAACTCCCTAAATCCGGTACTCCACGCCAGTTCCTCCGCGTGAGCGCTTCCTCCTTCATTCCGAAGACCGACGACTCTGGCCTGATTTATCGAACTTAGAGAAGTTCGACATCTCTAAACCGTGAGATTCGAACCTACGGTGACTTTTTTCCTCACCCTGCTACTTTTCTAGTCGTGGAGAAGACAAACACTATTTATTGTTTCTTTGCCTTATTATCATTTAAATCAAACCCAAAATGACTATTATGTCCCTTCTTTCCCGCTTTGACATCTCAAGAGACTATCTCTAGCCGGTCCATTTTCATCATTTCACTCATGCCCTTATTTCACATGAGTACGTGTTATATGTGACTTCGTCGCACGAAAATCGCTCTACAACAACTCAAACGCGATGCCTCGAAAAATGCGGTCAACTCCGACCGCTCCTAATTCTACGAAATTTTACATGCTAGTTAGATTCGTGAGACGATTCCAACTAAACCGCTTTCTGGCCATCCGAGATCCAGAATAAATTTCACTTTAACCCGGAATTCTCACTCTAGAACCCGGGAATTACGATTTTCGCCCTTTCCGTAAATCGAATTCTCTCGGGTCTTTACATTCTCCCCTCCCTTAAAAGGAATTTCGTCCCAAAATTCTCGACGTATCACAATCACTCACACATGCATATAACGTGCACTCTACCATGCATAAACATCATTTAAATCTCAACGTACCAAACTACGACTACGAAACAAAGGGTGATAGTGGCCCGCATCGTGTCTCACGCTCCCACGTGACCTCCACTCCATACTTGCCGCCATGAAGACTCTCTCATTACTGGGGCCTCACCTGGCCTCGTCGCAAAACCTCGATCACGACTATCCAAAAATACATACGTCCTCCCCTCAAAGGTCCCGCCACTGTCAACCTCAATCGTCCCAATCCACTACACGAGCCGGATCTCAGCGGAGCAATTCTAGCATGGAGACGCAAAAATACCCGTGCGGAACACCGACACGCCGGGTCAGAACGCCAACCCAGACGCACAAAGGCCTACTCTCTCGTGTGCATCTCGAAAGGCCCAATGAACCCCTGGGCGATAACTTCCCTTTCGTTTATCGAACCCGACCACTTCTCTGTGCATCACCTCTGCAGCATCGCGATCCCAAACCTCGAACTCTAAGTGGTCAACGCCGCACACGCATACCTTCGTCTGGGCCCGAGCCGTGAGAAGACGCCGGTCGCGATCGCTCACCTTCCTGAGGTGTTCTAATCGATCGTGTGACCAAACATGGAGCTCTCTCCCCACGGCCCAACATAATCTGACTTCATACTGCCTCCCATACAATGCCTCAAATGGTGCTATCCGTATATCTCGCCCCGGGAGGTTGTCAGAAGACTCCACTAAGGGCAAATGCTCCTCTACCCTTTACGACCCAAGACGTATGTCGCAGCCGTCCCTCTAACACTGTATATAATCCACACAACGGTGTAACCCTACAACCCTCAAGCCAGGTGTAATGCCGACCTTCTCAAGGTCACAATCACCGACAACTTAGCCGGACCGTCAACCTAGTTCATGTCACGTGATGATATCCATATACCGAAAGCTCCTTAATGGCCAACAACAATCCAATTCGATTTCCAAAGGGCTATCCAAATCTCGAGTCACTCCCGACTCCTATCACTCAACTCTAAGTCTACGTGATAGCCTGACCGTGTGTTTTCATCTCGATTAACTTAATTCTTCAGCTTACACTTCGAGCCTCTTACATTCCCTGAATCGAACTATGAATCTTCATTGAACGTAGTCCTAAAAACAAACTCAACCCACACTCACCAAGAGTGGTGAATGGCCATACCGTGCACCCACACCCGACTCGACGCGATGTTACCGTGCACACGAACGCAATAATGCCATACTGTGACACCCAATCCCAAGGCCCACCATGAGCAGAATCTCAGAGATCTCTCACTCATAATCCCGACCTATCAGGTCAACTCTCACCCCACATCCTAGTGGAAGAACATCTATACCCGCTTCCTCTAAAGGCCTTAAATTTCCAAGCCCAAACTAAGGTCGTGGCTCCGTACGACAACCCTACTAAGGTCTCACTCACTAACAACCCGATGGTCAAGCCAACTCATCCATGTCAAGCTTCGACATCAACAACCACAGCCTACCACCCTAAGGTCCACTCACGCTCGCGCAACCTCGATCCTGCCCCGACTCAACACCCACACTCGTGCCTCCGACCCATTCAGGTTGTCTGAGTGCTTATATGCTGACCGAAATCAAATCGTTCCTCTAACCCATACTAAAGCGTGAGGAATGAACCGTATACTTCAAGCTCTACAAAATGCACCAGTGATCGACCGTCCCAAAGTCCCTGATCCCCGTCTCTCGGGCAATCCCGCCTCATATGCCGATCCCGCCCTCGGGTCTCAAACTCGTGAAGCAAAAGGCTTCGCCCTTCTTCGAACCAAGAAGCGGCTCATCCCTCCCTCTTGTTACCAACACCCGTATCCCTGAGTGCAAAACCCAGAGCATCCCCGATCTCTCTACGGCCGGGTCGTCCAACCATGGTCCATGTCCCGTAGGCAAGTCCCACTCATCCTGCTCCCAACACACTCCCTCTGTCCCTCCTACCTCGATCTCCTCGTAATACCTTAAAATTAATCCCAAGAAACTACGTGCATTCTAAGACTGACTCGATTCCTTCCAACCTTACTCACCGCTCTCAACCTTCTCTGGGTCGACTGACACTCTTGATGCCGACACCACGTGTCCCAAAAATCTCACCTCGCAGCTTCTGCACGCGCACTTATCGAATCCTACCGTGGCTACCGATGGTCTCACCAACTGTAAAACAATCCTCAAGTGATACTCATGCTCCCACTCTCACCTGGGAGTGCATCAAGATGTCATCCACCGAAGACTACAACAAACCGATCTAATTAGGGGTGAATATCCTACGCATGAGATCCATGAATGCAACAAGATTCTCACAATCCAGTGGCATCACCAAACTCAAAGTGCCCATAACTCGTCCTAACGCCGTCTAGTGGATATCTCGTATCCCTAACCTCACCGATGGTAACCGGGCACGGTTCATTCCTGAGTGACTCAAGGCTTCCTCTCAATCGACAAATAAATTCCTGCCAATCCCCAATGGGTACCGATTCTCGATCGTAACTCGCCTTCAACTCGCTCCTGTGAGTCAACGCGACAAATAAAAAGTGGTCTCGCCTCTCTTAGCAAACGTAACCCAGAGCCTCATGGTGAAGTGCGCTTGCCTAATGAACCCCTGGCCCGCAGCTCCCCGTACTGGACTCGGAAGTTCCCTCGCAACTCACAACCACAATGCCATCCTACGCGGAGTCATGTAGATGGCCTAAGTACCGTGGTGTAATCTCGATACCCAAGTCTACTACCCTCGCTGGAGGTGGGATCTGTGTAGCTCATCCGAAAACATCCACATACTCGCAGATACCTACTGAGTGCATCTGGGTAATGGTCTCTCCCGTCCTCCAAGGTAAGGCTCGCTACCTAACCCGCTTAACCGGTCCCCCTACACTGGACTCATATACCGTATGGGAAAAACGTCATGCTCTCGTCTCCCTCGAAACACCACACGAGTGGTCAGTCCCGGGTGGTAAAGCAGAATTTACGCCATAACTCGGAGACCACCCCAGAAAGCCGTCGCCAATCCATCCCCAGATAACATCGAACTCGGCCACGTCCACGATCCTCAGCCCACCGTGAGTGTAGTCCCCGCGAGATCTCCACGCAACCTCGACATATCATCCCTATTCTCAGCCCTAATCCCTGGGAAAACTCACATACAAAGGTTCCCTCTCTAAGGTCTCAACCTCTGCCTAACTCGATCACAACCCCATGCAAAGAATGAATGAATGCGAAGCAACTTTAATCAATAACAATTTCAAATTTTACAAAGTAGATAGCAAAAACGCATCTCCCGTATAACCGCCGATCTAACACCTCACTTGCAGGCCAAAGCCGTGTACACGCCCTCGACTTCATACCCCCCGCCCGCGGGCCTCGTCCTCCCGCTCTACCTATACTCCGTCCCTGCCCGCCCGTGAAATGGTGCCCGCGTAGGCCCCCGGGAACCGAGACCGCCCCTCCGGCCCGTACTGCGGCCGTGCCGAGGAACGATTGCATCCCCTCTCCCCGTCTCGCACGACCGGGACCGTGCCGGTCCCAAAACCCCTGATCCCCGCCTCTCGGGAGAAATCCCGGGTCTCACGTGGTCCAAGCATCGACAATGAAAGACACCATCCCGTCCCGCCCGACCGGCAACAACTCTCATCCGTCCCCAGCCGACGGCCGACTCGGAACCCTCGGTGGAACCAAAAGCTCTCGCCTTTCCCGAACCGGGCAAAGACCACCGCCCTTCCTCTTACCACTAACACCTCATCCCGAGTGCTCCGAGCATCTCTCCATCTCTCTCTACGGTCAAGGTCGCCCCAACCATGGAATCCATATCTGTAGTTTCTGAGTCCTACAATCATGGCCCGAATGGTCAACTCTCGCCCATTCTCGAATCTCCTAACTCGCCATGTCCTGCGGGTCACGTAATCGCCGCCGACCTAACTCTATGAATCTAGCCACGTAGCCCATCATCGCTTTCATCACTCCGGCTTCAAATTCTGGGAACTCCCCAGCTTGCATGTCTCACAAATCTCTCGAAAGTACTTCTCGCCCACGAACAGCCTCCCTCGAAACTCGCCCATGTCATAACCTCTAAGTCTCTAAAGGCCCCCGCCCACCCTCCACCATACCCTGCCTCGCCCCTCTACTCGGAATGCGCCTAACCCCGATCCAGTCGTATCTGAGGTAATCTCCATAGCCTCCGCATGTTCTCAATCTGCGATAAACCAAAGGTCTCGTCACTTCGCCCTCCCGTGAACGGCTCTGGAGGATGATGTGCGCTCTAAACCTCCGAGGTTAGCCAGTGACCCCTCACCACCTGCTATGTTACTCAGGCGGAGCAGCCGGCTACAACACCCCCATGTACTCCCTGCAAAGGCCTCGTCGATCAAACACCGGCGTACCGGTCAAAATGTCTGCGGGTGCCCCCACCAGCACCCGTGACGCCCCCCACGCCCGTCCTCTACTACCATCTGGCCACGCTTAAAATGCGCTGTAACACAATGCAAAGATCTCAAAGGCAGCAACACGTACTCGAGACACTAATCATATACAAAATCAGTGCATATATATCAAGTCTCTGCATTTATAAGCAATGCAAGGCAATCAATTATACATTTAAACATTTTTATCAAAAAAAAATTTTATTTTCGAAATTTTTTTTTTTTTTCTGAAAATTTTGTCCAATTTTGTTTGATTTTTTTTTTTTAATTAAATTTAAAAATTCGGTAAATTTTGTAATGAATAAAGGTTCATTTGAAGGACTCAAGAACAGACTGAGTCGAACTCGGGTCAAAACAGCCGAGTGCACCGAGCGCACAATTGGGCTTCTGGGCCAAGAAGACATTTGATGCCAAGCCCTGGTAAGCCAAGGTGGTGCCGCTGCGCTCAAGGCTGGCCAAGGCCTCAGACCGCCCATTGGCTCCTAGCCGCCTGGCGCTTCACATGGGCCAAGGCGCCGCTCTCTTCGCAGATTCGCGCTTCAGGTTACGCAGATCTTCGCTAACGCCATACAAGGCTTGCCGGCATCTGGCCAAGTAGGCTGCGATGCGCTCAAGGTGACTGCCAGGAAATGTGACGCTTAGCTGCCGCGCTTCAGCGCTTTTCGCGCTCTCACGCGCTTCTGCACTCGCCGCCGCGCCTCGTCATAGCATAATTTCTCAAGTAAATAGCCCACCCACCCAAAGACCAACAAATTTTTTTTTTTTCGCTTATATATATATATATATATATATATATATATTTTTTTTTTTTTTTTTTTTTTCCATTTTCCGTGATACTAAATACATTATAAAATTCATTTTCTTCACTTTTCTTCCATTTTCTTCAGCTTCCAACTGTAAAACCTTAGAAATTAATTTTCAATCATCATTTTTTTTTTTCATTCTCCCCAAGAGCCTCCTCTCCTCCTCGTTACTCGTACGCAGCAACTTAAATACCGGTGACCTTTCAACTCCATAATTCTAAGGCGAGTTCAACCTTAAAATTTCTATTTCATTATCCTTAAACTAAATAAATTTCAGAAATTTATTTCTTTTCATTTCTTTATTCCAGTTCACACATGTAAACTCTAAAATTTTCAAACACATCACTTGTTTTCCTATGTGCTAATTACTAAGCACACAAACAATCATAACACATACAACATGGTATACATATCATTCATGTTATGCACACCATTCACACAACAATTCATCAATTCACATGATCACACACAAAACACATGCAGTGTTCTAGTTTTGTCTCGTGCCTTTCCTAGGTAATCTCATACCTAAACCTAACATCGAACCACCCCAAGTGGTGATGTTCTTACACGACTATGGCCTAAGCCCAAATCCTCAATCTCTAGGTTTCCATTTATCTATACTCTACATCAAACCACCCAAGTGGCGATGGATACCAAAACCCGAGCTCCCTAGGTATTCGTATACCTAAGCTCTGATACCAAGTCAACAACGCCTAAACCCGGGGTCCGTCACTCACCACAACCCGCGAATACTTCGCGGAATATCTGGGTGACCCGACATTCTTCATTTAAAATCAAGTGTAGTCTCCTTTGTAACGGGGAGCTTCTACCCAAATACAAAACCTCGGTGATAAAACCCTTGGCCCCAAACAAATTCAATATATGCAATAAATTTATGATTAAACGCCACTGGGGCTCATAAACCAATACTATAATAATGTATATATATATATATATATATATATATAGCAGTAGAGTATATATATATATATATATATATATATATATATATATATATATATATATATATAGTGTATATATAGCATAGATATATATATATATATATATATATATATATATATATATATATCCAATTCATTCAAATCCATAGTTCAAGAGTTCAAATTTTACTTTTATACAACATATATTAAAAATTAAAACAATTCTAATACATGTAATACATCATAACCCAAAGCCACAACCGGCTTTTCTTCTAAACCTCCTGGTCACTGGGGGACGAGACGTCCCCCCGCACGCCCCCGTACCGTAGTCAATATCCCTCGACAGCGGAGCTAATGCTCGCAGTGGAATCACCCCGCGGGCTGGGCTACCTCCACCTAAGTGCAATGCAATGCTCCAAAATAAACACACATTCAAGCAAATGCATGATCTTACTTGAATGTCTAACTGATCATCTCGTACCACACTCGCCTAAGCCTCGTATGAGAATTATTATGTTTATTTGTTTGTGGACAACCCTCCGATGTGTATATATATTAATCACCGCTCTCCGACGATCGATAGCTATTTTACGACTACCCTCTCGATGTATATCAATCGGGCCGCCTCCGACGATCGATGGCTTTAAAGGTGGACTACCCTCCGATGTATATTATTTTTAGACAACCCTCCGAACCATTTTCTCTGGGGACTCACCTCACGCACTCACTCCTATCGGCCCTAGTACTGGCCTTCCCAACAGATATAATGCATGATGTCAGAATTCCATTAAGGTTTATAAGTCACCACATGCAAAGAGGAAACATGTACAGGAGTCTCACAGTACCTCGCACCACACAACAAGTACATAATACGGAGCCAATATCAAACAGCTCTCAAGCACAGCTGGTCTGATCAAACAATACTAAGGCTCCCACTGAATCACCATCAAACATGACGACCACAGGCCCCACTAGCGGATTATCTCTTAATAATGAAACCCTGCCATGATCTCTAAAAGCCATCATCTGCTGTCACTCCTACAACCCGGCCACCCACAGCTCCCTACCCCCTATTCACCTACTATGCGATACTGATCACATACTGCAAATAAAATGAGACTCAAATACTCACTGTCACCACGCCGATCTTCAATGTACCCGTCGGCTCTGTCCTGCTGGGACCACCCAAACTGTGCTCGCGGCCCCGGCCAACGAAACATTCTGGCATCACTAAAGGAAACCCCGGCAGAGGTCCCCCGCCCTCCCAGTCAGGTACCCCATCCCACTACCAAGCCCTCTCCCGCGGTAGAGGTTTTCCTCTCTCAAGATCTGCTTCTACTAGTTTGTTTTATCAAACTGAAGAGAAACCCACAGAGCTCAAACCAGACTCGAACCCGTCACCCTTTTTCTACTCCCAAGCTGCCTTTTCTGCCTATAGAAGGATCAAAAAACATCATATTTGAAGTGGTCTGTCCTTAAGCCATCATCAAACCCAAACCCCAAATATCCACTGGATGTCCTTTCCGGCCGACATTCGCACTGGTCCCCGCTCTGCCCACTACTCATTTCCGCCCATGCCCCACACACATGAGCCACATGGAACAGGCACTGCCCCACAGTGCCACCCCAGCCACAAGATCTCCCAAACGGCGATGCCCTGGGCAACATGTCAACCACTATTCTGGCTCCACTGAAATACGCAGCAGCTAGGATTCCCTCGGAGATCATTCCAACAGAAACCACGTCATCCCCAGGTCCAGAATAAATTCTCTACTTTAACCCAAATTTCACTCCTCAGAACTAAATTATACTTTTTGTTCCTTTTCCTGTAACGAAATTTCTGTCTCACATTCTTATCGCTACCAAAGTCCATATCAAGTCTCCATTCCTAAAAGCAATTCAATAGTTTCTATTGAGTCAAGTCACCGATTCAATCATTAATCAAACAACATGAGCTGCAGATTCAAGAATTGACATAAGATCACATCCCCAACACTAAAAGTCATGGTCTAATCCATAAACCATTCCAAAGACAAATATCAGCCAATCGGCTCTTTTTCACTAATCTATACCCCCACTTCGCTTCAAAGTATGGACAAAAGTTGTAGCTCCCACTAGACTCCGCCATGCCACATCTAGCCCAAGTAATATGCTGGGATTCGTCCCCTGACTCATTACTCATCGCTATGCACCAAGACACTCTTCACGGCATTTCCACTCGCCAAATATTTCCGAAAGTGGATAATCTGACACAGCCATGTATACTCCTATTAGAAGTGGTGAATCCTTTGTTGGATACTCAATTACCTTTGAACACCTCAGGCTATACTCGACTATCATCCAAAGAGCGACCTCCAAGAGGTAACATGGATCGAGGTCAAAGTACATAATCAACATCCAAAAATATCCTTCGAAAGCACTACCATGTAACGCCCTTCCCGCCTTCTCGCCGACTGTAGCGTCTAGGACGCCATACAAAATTGAGACTTGTTAACTTGAATTTCCAACATTTTTGGAGACCATTTCAAGCATAGATTCATAATTGATACAAACTTGTTTCAAAAACCATAATTATGAAAATTCTAGACTACAAATCATAACTTGTGGAGCTACCACTACAGTAGTGTTTAAAATGTCTTTTTTCTTTTTTTTTTTTTTTTTTTTTGTACAACATGCTTCGAAGTCTCTAACTTATCTACTTACAAGTTTTTCTATAACAAAATATTACATTTACATTTACTATTACAAAAGATATGGGGCAGTGGACCCACACAAAGGAGACACCTAAGGTTGTGTTGGCCTTACCAGGTGTGGGATGTCCCTGACGACTCCTTCAAAACCTACATAGATGAAACACCCGTGCTAAGCATATAGCTTAGTGAGAAAAACAAGATAACATGTATGATATAAATGACATGTATAACCGCTTACATTAATCCTCAATTTCCGCATATAAGCACATATAATTATTTCCACATATCATATTATTCATCTCTCCCTTAGGAGTACTTATCAGAAATTTCATAACATAAGGTACAAAATGTAGATAAGGTCTTTAAGATCCGAAATGATTACATTTCCAGGTTCATATTATTCATTATTCAGATGCACATCAATAAGTATTTGCCTGCATAGACCAGTAACAATGAATGAGAGGGACGAAGCATAATAATACCCGAAGGTACGCACAAGACTTAAATAGAAGTGTCGAAGACCTATCGGGACGCGGTTTCGCAACATCAAATATGTCGTGTAACTATGCAAGAGTGTCAGAAGACCGAATGCATAATGCCCTGGCCATACGAAATAAGTGCTACAAGACTAGATAAGTATCAAGACTAAACGATGTGCCTATTCATTCACTATCCAAATTAGGTAAAGTAATAATAATTATATACTCTCAGAGCATTTCGCACTGATCTTACTAATATCCATGTTATACACTCGGGTCAATTCTTAAGACTCGTACTTTCTCATTCATATTGAGTCATCCATGTCAACCATGTCACGTACATTTTATGAATTAATAACGTATAACTCAGATACATGTACCTGACCCTTTCATTCACTTGTTAGATCATCAATTAATCCAATTTCATTTTCGCTCACCCCAATCGAAGTCCTAACAAAGGAGTAATGGTTTCCTAGAATTAATAAAAACTAAAGGGAAAACTGGGACTGTGTTCGCCGCGCTTAAAACCTTTCATGATATCACCAGCGTAATAGGTGGAAATCGCACACCTACCTTCACCGAGGCGAAGCGACTCTCGCCAGCGTAGGGTGTCTAAAGGTTTGAACAAGTGTCACATTTCTTCGCCTTCATTTAACACCAAACCCAAAACGAAACAAGATCAAAACTAACCTCAAACCAACCAAAAACACATTTATGAAAAGAGTTAGGGTTTTTTCTAACCTTGATTATCTGAAGGCTTCAACCTAGCTTTCCTTTTCTTCATTTTCTTCTCTTCTTTACATGTACAAGTAGAGCCCCAAACAAAAGGAGAAAAGCAACCCAAAGAACTGCCTTTTCTCCAAACCAGATGCCTAGTCTCAAAGCCAAATGAAATTCTCTAAAAGACAATATGTTGTTTTAAGGTAATTTGGCTCAATTTTTCCTTCTTTTACTTGGGCCTTCCTATTCAATTTGCAAATCAACTTAACAAAATTCTACCCTAACCTATAACCTTTCCACCCTAATTTGACAAATTACCATTATATTCTTTACTTCTTTAATAATTCTGGTTATATCCTTTTCCACACTTAACTACTAAATTTCCTAAAAAACACAAATTTGATTTCTATTACACCCTAAACATGTCATAAAACTACTAGGGTATAATTTGAGGTGTTACAATTCTCCCTCCCTCAAAAGAATTTCGTCCACGCAAGTCATACTTGAATTAAAGAGCTGCGGGTACTGTGCTCTTATTGTCAATTCTGGTTCCCAAGTCGCTTCCTTAAACCAAAAATCACACTTACTTAATTTTTAAAAATGTACCTTTCTTTTCTCTCAAGATCCAATTACTATCCTCAAATGATGTTCATGCCTCAGGCGTCCTTAGAATACACTAAGATGTCATCTATGAGTACCAATAAACAAACCTGTCCAAATAAGGGTGGAATACCCTATCTACTCTAAGTCCATGAATGCGTCATGCACTAGTCAACCCTAAAATGGTATTACCTTAAAACTCATAATTACCATATCAGTTCTAAGGTTGTTTTCGGACATCAAATATCTTTACCCGTTGATAATATCCCGAATGTAAAGTCATTTTTGAAAAGACACTCACTCTTTCAACTCGATCGAATAAATCTTCTGCCCCTAAGAATCTGACATATTTATTTTTTCACTTCGCTACCTTATTTATTCACTCATAATCAATGCACATCCAAGAGTGCCATCTTCTTTTCAAGCAAACAACCGACAAAGACCTTGTGGCTAAAACACACGCAGCCGAACTAATCCCTTGTCCAATAGCTCTTGTAATTGAGTCTTCAACTCTTTTTAGTTCAGCTTGAGCTATACAGAGGGGTGCCCTATAAATGGGAGTTGTTCCATAAACTTCATTAAGCCACCTACTTCTTTCGAGTGGTAAACCTGGTAATTCCTCGGGAAACACATCAAGAAATTCCTTTATCACTGGAATATCTTCCAGATTTACATGTCCCCTCTTAAAGTCAAACACCAAAGCCAAAAAGGCTTCACAACCTTTTCTAAGAAAACGCCAAAGCAGGCTGAAGAAATTACATTACATCGGTCTAGATTGATTACCATGTACGCTACTCTCCTCTCGACAAGTTAAAACATTTAAGCACTACTGTTTTCTTATCACAATCAACTATACCAATGTTCGATAAACTAACCATCTCAATAACGTCAACCTGAAAAGGCAATGCAATTAGATCAACGCAGAACTCTCTATCAAGCGTATCACCAGAGTAATGTTTATACACTGACCGACTCACATCACTTTTCCAGCATGAACTAGTAACATGCATGTCATATGCCAATTACTCTACTGATGGCATTTTATCAAACAAGTGCTCAGTGCGGACATAAGAATGTATAGAACTAGGATCTATCAAAGCATGCATTTCAATGTCATAGAAAGAAAATACCAGCTATAACCCCTGGTGCATCCTGATCTTCATGAGTCCTCATAGCATAGTACCTGAGTCGAGACTCGTAGGTCAAATAATGCACCGCCCATGCAATACTTCTATGTCGCCTCTAAAATACCTCACCTCTACCCTATCATTTAGCCTGTGAGTACATTTGATCCTCATTTACTACTTCCCTTTGAGGATTTCTGTAAGTTCCAGATCCTCGCAGATACTAATTATAAGATGGCATGTGCTTCCACATCAAAACAACCCCCACTATCACCACAAGAATGATATCTATGGCAATGCGCATTCAAGTCTTTCCTCTTGTTCTATTTGAAGTGGTCTCTACTTAACCCTGCATCGTCAGAGGTCCTCGCTTCTACCTTTAGGCAGCGTAACTGTACTCCATCTAATTTGAGACTCTCTGCTTCTTTTACCTAAGGAGGAACTAACCCTGGAGAACTTTCTCTCTGTTTTTCTTTCCCGACTCATCATTTCAAATTTAATTTCACGCCGTGACTCAATGATATAGAAATTCACCATTTGAAACATGTAACAAATTACAGGTACCTTTCCATAAACTCCTTTAGGCCATCTTCAAACTATCTACATCTAAAGGTTTCAATAAGAACGAGTTCTGGTGCATATTTACTGAGGTGGCTAAATTCTTTCTCATATTCTGCCACTATCAAATAACCTTGTTTCAAATTCAAGAATTGCTTCCACTTTGTCTCTTAGTAATCATCGATGACATACTTTGTATGAAACTCTTGGACAAAGAAGTCCCATGAAATTGGGTCTGGAAATAGTGGATTTCTTAGAACTAACTTCCAACAATCATAAGTTAAATTCTTGCAAAAGAGACCATCGTCATCCGTTCAGAATATTTACTCACCAGGTCTTTCTGAGTTTCTCGCTTCAAAACTCATTTTATCATACTCTTCCGTGTTAGTACCATAAATTCTTACCCATGTTTTCATCGAATCAATCTGTTTCCATCAGAGTCGATCGAACGACCCCGCCATATCCTTTGAAATTTTTAACAACGCTTTCTACGACAATGAGATGGAACATCTTGTCACTTCTAGCCAGACTAGAAGGATTGAGGTCTGATGGACCCTAATCTTTAGGGCTGGGTCACTTCAGTACTTTCCTAATACAGTCTGGAGGTCATCCACCTGTCTACACTATAAAAAACAAAAACAAGGATATATCTAAAGATGAGGTTAATAATAATGTTATAGGCACGTTAACTCAATACTTCGTAAACGCCAAACTGGAACAATTAATCACA
Source organism: Tetrastigma voinierianum (assembly GCA_016808115.1). Classification (NCBI taxonomy): domain Eukaryota; kingdom Viridiplantae; phylum Streptophyta; class Magnoliopsida; order Vitales; family Vitaceae; genus Tetrastigma; species Tetrastigma voinierianum. The sequence continues at coordinate 625,055 of JAEQBH010000608.1, forward strand.
CTTCTTCCTGCTTTCTACACAAGTGGGACGCCATACATATAGAATCGTGACCTATTAACTCGAATTTTCGCATTTTTGGAGTGAATCACTTACATATTCATAATTGATACAAACTTGTTTCAAAAGCCAAAAATTGAGGAAAATCTTAGACTACAATCATAACTTGTGGAACTACCACTACAAAGGGTGTTTAAAAATGTCTCATAAATATGCTTGAGTCTCCGACAACTCATTCCATTACAAGTTTTTCTATAACAATGATTACTTTTAAGATGCACTATTGTGATATAAGGACCCACAAAAAGGAGACACCTAAGGTCAGGTCATTTCCACTGAAAGGTGCATGTCCCCACTAATTTCTTCAAAAACCGAATGAAAGACTGTTAAGCAATATAGTTTAGTATGAAACAGATAATATATTAGATAAAGACCATAATACAATGACATGGTAACCGCTTATATTTCATCCACCTTCCAGATATACACAGATAATTATTCATTACATTATTATCCAATCTCATCGAGGGAGTAATTTATCATAAATTCCATATTTATAAGGTAAACTATAGGTACACCATTTCTAAGACAAAACAGTAGATATGTCTTGGAAGATTCGAGTTGATTACATTTGTAGTTCATATTATTCATTATTCAGACAAGACTATAAGTATTATCCTGACAAAACCAAAGAATAAATGAATGAGATAGATATAAACATAAGAAAACAAACGTACAAGATAAGACTGAACAAAAGTGTTAAAGACCCAATGCACGTGCCCGCAACACGAAACACGAGCGTCAGAAGACGGTGTAAAGAGTGTCGCAACACCTAATAGACGCGTCACACATGAATAAAGTTAAGGTGAAGACTGGCCAGGAGTGCCAAGACTACAACGATGCACCATCATTCAATATCGGCCATGTGCAAACAATTATATGCCGAGTATTTCAGAGATTGATTCAATGGAGACATCCTTACATGTTATACACTTTGTCAATTTCCATCAGACTTTCCTCATTCATATTGAGTCCCATGTCACGCACGCTTTATTTAGTAATTAATAAATATATAATCTGTATGGCGCATGTATGGACCCTTTCATTCACTCTTGTTAACGTCACTAATCCACTCACCCCACTGCTCCACCCCAATCGAGTCCCAAACAAAACAGAGCAATGGCTTTAGGGAATGAACATGCATGAATGTAGAAACTGACTCAGGTCTGCCCATGGGAACCTCACCCACGAAGCAGCTAGACTGGCAATTAGTTTCATGGTTCAATTTAGGCACTGCACTTTCACACTAAGGCCTCCTCACCCGCAAAGAGATGAAATCGAAAAGAATAATTCCCAACCCTTCGCCGAGCATGTTTCGCCAGAGCCCGAACATAAGTACAACATCGCCCTTTCATTGAATAATTTCAAACCCAAAAACGAGAAACAAGATCAAAACCAACTCTCAAACCAACCAAAAAAACATTAAGAAAGATAAGGTTTTTCCCAACTTGACTATCTGAAGGTCAGCAGACTTCGCTTCATTCTTTCCTTTCTTTATATGTACAAGTAGAGCCCTAAACAAAAGGAGAAAAGCAAAACCCAAAGAACTCAATTTTCTTCCAACCTACGCCCAGCCCAAAACCAAATGAGAATTCCTCTGGGTGACAACATGTCTTAAGGCATCAGCTCTAATTTCTTCCTTTTTGCATTTAGTCCTTCCTCTTATTCAATTTGTAAATCAACTTAACAAATTTCACCAACTATATAACCTTTCCTCATTTGAATAATCTTTTAAGACCCTAATTTGACAAATTACCTTATCCTCTCTTTACAATTCTTGCTGGTATCATTTTTACATTTAACTATTAAAACTTCAAAAACAATAAATTTTGATTTCTATTATACCCTAAAATACGCTATAAACTACTTATAAATATAATTTGAGGTGTTACACCTCAAGCTCAAGGATTATCTATCATTACAACATGAGACAATCATCTACATTTAAATAAGATAATCCAAACTGACTGCTCATATTAGTGTCTCCATAAACTTAGCCATACTTCAAAGAAGCATCCACATGTCAACCTTAATCAACCTATGATCATTATAAGATCCACTACTGATCCAATCAAGGATACACATGTGCAAGGTCCGTGATTAATAAATGCCTGAATCATTAATCTTACGATTTAGAGACACTTAGATAATTAACATAATGGCACATGATAATCTGCTTATCATGATCTCATCATAATTTCTTATCCTATGTTATATTATGGACTTCACTAATCCGATTGAAGATTCAAAACAATTACGTACAAATATCCAATTAATAAATAAGCTCACACATTAAATTAAATATGTGCATACAAATGCGTTAAGGGCGACGGCTTTAGGGCACTTCTCTAACAACCATCCCCATCGGCAAAGTCCAGTCCTCTGTCTAGTCTCCTGGTTAAGTTCCAGCCGACGAGATCGGGCCTGTCAGCGGCCTTGGCCGACAATCACCCAACCCTTTTCTGACACCTTCGACCTCCGAAAACGTCGCCACATGCGACCTAGCTATGATCTCATGTGGCGGTAGTATTTCCGCCTTCGTATCATCCTCAAGATAATCAAACTCATCCAGATCGGTCTGCACCATCCTAACAGGCCTCAGCTTTCGACGAATTTTATACATAGTTTATATAACGTCGATTGACATCATGAGAGATCGCAGAACTGAACCACGCTAAAAATGAAGTTACAGAGGACGAATTATGAAGGTGCTCGCATCCTTTTCCTTTTATGCTCTAGAGTGCTCCTATGCCATATCAGTCAAAAACCAATCCTTGGGTTTGGCTGGGCCCATAGCCCTTTTTTTAACCATTGTCCATTTCACGCCGGGTCTCAACCGTTTGTTTAAATAATTATGAAGACCCTTGAATGGGCCGTTGCTATTGAATTAAGCTTTGGACCCAACAAATCTAACTCCTTCGGGCCATATAGATTACCGCTGAAAGTTTAACTATAAAGATCCTTTGAACTACCCATGGCCATGCTAAGGTAACCTAACCATTTTAAGTCAAATAATTTTGATTTTGAAGGTGGATAGATTTGATACAGCACATTCAGATGATCCTCTAAATTTACAGCATATAAATAAGACTTGTCTTTTGTCACAAAAAGATGAAAATGTACCTTAAATTTCTGACACTGAGCTGTATTTTGGTTTCAAAAACCATTAAAAACCAAGGAGAGACACCCTGGTCATGGGTTCAAATCTTTTCATATTATTAACAAAAAATTATTATAAATCACATGTGCAACGCAAAATTTCAAATTGCCCCTACTCTTTTCAACAAGATATTTGAATTTTTAGTACTTGAAATGTGGGTGAAACTCATTACAATCACGGGCTCAGCCAACCACTATTGGGGTGGGTCCCCTGATATTGGAACCGTATGTTTTACATGAAAATTTATGATTATTATTTTTGACTTTGTCCACATAATATATGATCAATTTTGCACCTTCCTGTACAATTTTTATGACACATTTTTGAGAATTTCTCTCCGTGATAGAAATTTCCATTCACATGATTTGGAAAGCAACCAGATTAGATGCTGCAAATATGCAGAAACAGCACATTTCACCCTAAATTAAGGCCCCCTAGTGACTTAAAACTCAAGTAATAATGCAATGAGAAACAGCGACATCCCTCTCTTTTCTACATTGAGTTCGTATTTTTTTGGATACATAATTTTTGAACTAATTAAGTATTTCAATTGAACATTAGGCATGTATTATTACTTGTCTTTCTGCCCGAGCTTTCAATAAGGGTGATCCTTTCCTTCGATTGAACATTAGGCATGTATAATATACTTCATCACTGCCCAAAGTTTCAGAAGGGTAATCTTGTCCTCACTACATTTGCTGAGGGAAAATCGAAACCTAATTAGGGACAAATTTTCATAATTGTTGATAGATGATCAACGCAAAGTGACGATACAATCCCACGCGGAAAAATGGAGGCTCGCCTGTGAACTCCTGGCTTTATTTGGCTGAAGTATCAAAGAATTTCCACATCAAGGAAATGTTTGAACGGTCAAAGTTGCACGTTATCTTCCATTTTCATGATGATTAAGTTTTGGGCCTTAGCTTAACTCACTTAACTCTCTGCAGTATAAGTCCCTGTGTGAGCTATCTCTCCATTTACTATACTAACCCTCAAGAGCCCAGCTCAAGATAAGTCCCACAGCATACTCCACAGAGATGATTGATTTGAGCCACGCCAGCCTGAATGCAATCTTGTGGTCTCCCAGCGATAAGTCCCTACAAGCGCTATCTCTCAATTTTCAAGTGAAATACTGAGCTGGAGTGTCTCGCGACTAGCCCTCAACGGCCCTAGGCCCTGCTAAGTGCAGCATGTCTACACGCTTATCTCACTTGGCAGATTTATTGTTTATGCCTTTGACGCCTAGCCTTCAACGGCCCTAAGCCTAGATCAACATAAGTCCCTACAGGTGTTATCTCTCCATATTCATGAGATAATTGTTTTATGCCTTTGACAGCTAGCCCTCAATGGCCCTGGACCTCAGGACTACGTGTACCTACGATGATAGAGGTCACAAGCCCTGGGCCTTGACCTGCTTGCTTGCGCCAAGGCGAGATACAACTCTGACTTCAGCCTCAACATGTGAGACTATGGGCCTTGGAACTCTAGCTCAGTCCCTCAACATAAGAGTCTACGAGCCTTGAGGTCTTAGACCTCCTCCCTCCTCGGCCATGAAATGTTTCAGGCCCACCGAGGCTGATTTTCAAATAGAGGTCGTGTGCCCAACTAGGGCCAAATGCCCCTGCTAAAGCTTAACACCCAATAATGTCAAATTCCTCACATTACACGAATTCGTTATAACAAAAATGAATTTAAAGTTTGCATGAACCATCTCCATACGAAAATCTGCCACTTTCTTAAATAAATAGAATTTAAGCCTCATCCAAAACCAAGGTTGGTTTTCAAGAATACTTGGGGGCTAGACTCATACGTTCGAGACAAAATAATGTGTCTAAGCCAAACTCATACGCGCCCAAGAGAGACTCATACGTTCGAGATGCACTCACATGTCCGAGCCAAAATCTTATGCCCAAGCCAGGTTCAATGTTCAAGGATTGTTTGAAACTCTCCAATGGCCCAAGAAGGCAAGTGAAAGTTGATTCCGTAAAAGGGAACCTCCCGCTGTGTGGGCAACTCAACCTCGAGGACACATGTTTTGTAATCTTTCTAACAAGGGAGCAATAGAAAAAACTAACGTCAAACTTGTCATCCCTGTTGAAGCACTTTATTAAAGGCTTGGTCTCACATCAGGTTATACAAACCTGGCATAAGACCAGGGGGCTAATGGAATGGATAGTAACCCATGTTTTAATAAACATGGGTTGAATAAATCAAGAGAGAAAAACTTTCTTAACAATAGAAACCCATTAGTTGAGTGGGAACAATCCACGGCTTATTTCATAGCTTTAAGAAAGCTTATACTTATATAAAAAGAGGAATACTCTAGAGAGAAAAGGAAGATTCATTAAACAAAATTGTGTTAGCATTATAGCTTTCAACACCTTTCATATATAAATATTTAATTGTTATTTTTATTAAAAATTTTGAATGTTTTGTCTTATCTAAAGAGTTATTAAATTTTATCAAATAAAATACATTAATTATTATTGTTAGGGATTTTTGTTAGCTGATTTTCATGGCTTTTATATATAAAAATTCCAAAAAAACAATTATAGATGAATATTTTGAAAATATAAGAAGAAATTCTATGAGTACCGAATATTTTGAAAAAGTTTTTTAGACAGGATTCCACGTGCCCCATGCTAATCAGATCAGAGCATAAGCTAGTGATGGTTTGTTTCCATTACCGCACTCTCATTTAAAGCTGAGACATTTTAGAAGAGATATCTGCGGTGAATATTTTTGAATAAATATCCCGAAGAATTTTTGAGACTTTATTTGACATATTTGTTTTGATTAAAATATATGTTTATTAGAAAATTGGTTTGTGTCGATTTGAGAATGATACATATGTACATATAAGGATTTTTGGGGGTAGAAAATTGTTTATGTGTTTGAGTTTTGGTAAGTGGTACCGGAGAAGAGTTTGACGAGTACTGTTGTATTCAAAGACCAGTAGCTCATCCATATTATGCCTTAGTAAGCAGTTCAAACACAAGTTTTATCTCTCTCTCTCTCTCTCTCTCTCTCTCTCTCTCTCTCTCTTATAAATACTCCTCCATCCACCCCCAACATTTGAAGCCCTTCCAGTTCCAGTTAATAATATTCCAATATGAAAGGAGCAGTAGTGATAGCCTTGTTGGTGACCCTAGCCATGATCCACTTCATGGCGGAGCCAGCCAGCGCCGTCACGTGCGAAGACGTGAACAATGCCCTGGACCCTTGCCTCTCCTACCTCACCGGCGGCGGTGCTCCGTCTTCGGGATGCTGTAACGGCGTCAGGATCCTTATATCAATGGCACCCACCACCAGCGACAGGCAGACAGCCTGTCAGTGTGCTAAGGACGCCGCCAGCCGCAACCCCAACCTGAGAGAAGACGCCGCCGCCGCCCTCCCCTCCAAGTGCGGCGTCCAGACCAACATCCCCATCTCCCCTAACATTGACTGCTCTTCGTAAGACCCATCTACTACTCCACATTAATTAATTAACGGAGTCGATTACTACTTTCTTTTCTTTTCTTACTGTCTCTTGAATGATGATTCATTAATTTCTTTAATTTCTGTTTCTGCCAGTATATCTTAACTTAAGACGTATGGAGGGAAGATTTTGAGTTTAGGTAGTAGAGATGAATAATGACAAGGAATGAGGCATACTTCTTGTATTAGTGTATTGGCTAGCTAGCCTACTATTTGATCGATCAGACATGGTTCTCTTAGCTTACAGAGTGAGAAGTACTGCTCTTGCATGCATGTATGCCTGTTTACGCACTCTTATGAATAAAATCAGCCATCCTTATATTCATGGATTATATGGATCCCCTTGTTTTATAATTAGAAAATGATACATTTTTTTTTTTTAGAAAATTTTGGTTAAATAACCAAACGTTTTGTAAATCTAACCCTCTCCTTTTTTCCTTGAAAAGTAACCCTCAATTTGGGTTGTTTGATTTGAGTTTGATTTGAGAATATGAAACCTATGTACAAATAAGGACTTTTTGGTGAGAAAAATGTTCATTTGTTTGAGTTTTGGTAAGAAAAAATTCAGGGAGAAAAAGTCTCTAATGTGACTGTTGTATTCAAAGTCCAGTAGCTCATCGAAATATATTATGCCTTAGTAATTAAGCAGTTCAAACACAACTTTTATCTTTACAAACGAAGATTCAAGGTTACAAAGATCAAGCTCTTTGTCCCAGGCCACCAGGGAAAAGACACTACTTCCCTTGAGAAATTATTTATTCTCGATCTCATTTAATTTCCCAACAACCATGTCAAATAGAAAATTAATTTGACTGCAACCAATTTGAAGCCGCCAATAATATCATATCAATACACACTACCCACCCAAGTGAGGCTAAAGAGTAGAGTAAAAACAACAAAATCGGAAAGCTGATGGAGAAGACTAATTAATGAAAAGAATAAAAAAAAAAAAGAGTGAGAGATAATCCATTTATGGCATGCGGTGTGCTTAGAAGCTTTGAAAGCTTCCTCTAATCTACTTGACTATATGTAGATTGTGGTCTGCCTACACATTTAATGTTCTTCCAAGAGATAAAAAATAAATATACATAAAGAGAATAAAAGCGGAAAAGTTAAAAGAGTCTAGTATTTAAAATCTTAGGGTTTATTTGGTTCATGTTTAAGAAAATTGTTTTTTGTTCTCAAAAATAAGGAAAATAAAGATAACATATTTGGTTTTCAATTTTTTTTTGTTCTAAAAAACATAAAGAACACAAAAAAAACGCTAAATTTAAATAATAATAACAATTTTCAGAGAAAATAAAAATAGTATTCTTTATGTTTTTAAAAATGATTCTTAAGAATCATTTTCAAAAATATGAACCAAACAAACCCTTATTATCTAGAATTAGGTTCCTTTTAGCTATAGGGCAGTTCCTAGTCCTAGGAGCTGGAGGGCTCTCCCTTGGGGATTCAATTTTGATCTCTTTAATTTCTAATTCCATGAGTGGCTGATCAGGAAATTTCTTGAGCCAATGGAGAAATTTCACTCTTTCACCCAAAGATAGATGAAGCCTGAACTAATCAGCTGATCAATTAAAAACCCCAACACAACTCTCTTCAACCTTACCAATGACAAAAGCACAAATCTGTGGGGAGTACTGCAGAAACCTTTAAAATGGGTTGTCCTATCTAAGTAATTACTTATTTATATCTCTTCTTTCAAACTTTGTCCAAAAGTTGCCTATTATTATTGCCTTGCAAAAGACAAGCAAAGAACCCACCATGAATCTTATCCAATCCCATTAAAACCCATGATCAAAATATAAATGTCTACCCTCCGTCTTCAGCCATTGCCTTCCAAAATAATCCTAAAATCGTCAACAACTCTACATCAAACCTATAATTGAAAAACAAATCATCTTCAATCACTATCTTCAAAAAAGATACCCCAAATTGTCATCAACTTTACATCAAACCTATAATTGAAAAATAAACCAGCCTTCCAAAAAGATACCCAAATTGTCAACAACTCTATAATTGTCAAACCTATAATTGAAAAGCAAATGATGCATGTTTCTTTTTCTTTTTTTATATCTATTCATACATCATAATATCTTATTCCTCAAAAGAAAAGTTCTAATGGACATGTTAATAGTACCTCTACCTCTACGTTCCAAAAATATACATCAACTTACAAGTCAAATAGAGAAAATAAACTTTAGCTTTTACTAAAAATAAATAAAAACATAAGTTACAAGCTTGTGTATCCATACTACTCCCAGTTGATCGATAGAATACAGAGATTATTCTCTCGATACAATCTCTCTCCCTGGTTTACTCTCTCTCTACTGTTCTTTCCTCCGGTTCAACTCGACCCTTTAACTCATGGAACCATAGAATTGCAATTGGTGTTCATCTGGGCCGTCATGGCCAATAGTGACTTGATCCAACCCGGCGGCAACAACGACGGCGAATTGTGGCTTGGATTTTCCGACAGCGTTCCTTTTCCATTGGGAGGAAATTCTTATTAGAAAAGACTATCAAATACAATGAAACTAAAAATGACTTTTCCCTTTTTTGTGTCAAAATAGGTTCTACAAACAAAATAGCTAATACAATAAATTAAGTCAATCAAGAAATAAATCAATCACAATTGCAAGACTTACTTGAAATTAAAATAAAACCACTACCTTAAGCCAATTAAATTTCTATTATTTCACTATTAATAACAGCTATACCGCTATTTTTAAACAAACGGTTACACTACACACAACCATACACCAAGGATATCATCCTTGGAACACAAAAACAACAAACGCCTTAACCTAATGATAGATAACCCGTTAAAAAATGTAAAATCTCTCCAAACGCATTAAACGTCAACCATCAGAGAAATTTAATCCATTAAGGATTAAAAGACGAAAGAACCAACATAACAATTCCGCTCTAAAAACAAACAAGGTGTGAACTTCCAATCTTCTTGCCAAAGATTTAAACCTTAACCCTTTTTCTTTTTCTCTCTAAACCCTCTCCCCTGTTTTTCTTCAAGCTTGGTACTGACCCTCATGTTCTTTCTGCTTTTTATTTTGATTTCAAGAGACGCTTCCATTAAGAGGTCCAGCCCATCTATCTGAACTGGAGGTACCTAATTTCACTCATTTTCCATGAACCAAAGATTGCCGGTGCTTAAAACTGGGAATGTGAAAAAGCGTGAAGAAATCAACCTTCACTATTTCGATTATCACAAGAGGTTCGGCTACTCTTGTGCCACTCGTTATTATATTCTATTTGTTGTCCATCAATGTATACCCAGTGAGAGCACTTAGGTGTCCAAATCCAGTTTTTTTTTGTGGGGTAATTGGTTTAGCTAGAGTCTAGCAATCGAGAAAAAAAGAGGGATTATAGAAATTTTGAAATTTTGAGACTTTATTTGGCATGTTTCTTTTGATTAAATATATGTTTATTAGAAGTTTGGTTTGTTTGATTTGAGAATGATACATATAAGTATTTTGAGATTGTACAAATAAGATGGACGACTTTTTGTAGAGAAAAATGTTTATGTTTGAGTTTTGGTAAGAAAAAATTATGGGGGAAAAAGTTTGTACTTTTTTAAACGTGACTGTTGGTATTCAAAGGCCAGTAGAAGATCCATATATATATATAAAAAAATTGGAGGCAATCAAAATTTTAGCCAATTCAATCATACAGCTTAAAACAAAAATGATCAAGCAAAGGATTATTAATGGATGAAAGAGTGTCGTGACAATTGCTACCACCTGTTCTAATTCTTCTATTTAAACCCCAGTCCCATGCTCTTGAAACAAACGAGAGGAGGAAAGTCTTTGCATTCCTAGAGTTGAAATTTGGCTTATCACTTTTCTAATTCCATTCCAGCTACTACTTTAATGTTGTTATAATTCCTTTTATGTCACATTCTTGATTGTAGTTGCTCCCACCTATTTGATCCCAAATGGGTTTGGCCTCATATTCCTAATGGGTTTGGATTTGGATTTGGATTCGGATTCTAAGCTTTTTTAACTCGAATTCCAATTTAATTGGCTTTGAGCAGCCCAAGCCCATTTAAACTACAAACCACTTTATCTAAGTTTTATTGGCCTACAACAACTTAAAATATCTTAATGGGAAAATAGCAAAAAAACAAAAAAAATCTTGAATTTTCAAGATTTTTGCATTTAAATTCTAAACTAAAAAATATCTTTTTTTAAATATATGAACTTTGATGTTTATATAAATATATAAATTTTTTTTATTAATAAAATATAAATTAATTATTTTTATGATACATTTTAAAAATATTTACAAAAGTATTTGAATTAATAAATTAACATATAAACATTTGTGTAATAATAAAACCTAAAATAATCATTTGTATGATTATAAAAAATATTTAGATAAAGATTCTAATTAATGAATAAACATGTAAACATTTATATTAATAAAACCTTAAAATATTTATTTTTATGATAATATAAAAAAAAATTAAAAAGATTTACAAAAAAATTTTAGTTATTTGAATTTTTAACCGTATAACATATTATATATATTTTTAAAAATAAAATAAATAGATATTTTAAATAAAAATAAATAGATATTTAAGGATAAAGTCTTTTTTTAAAGGTTCAAAAGCACTTTCAAAATACTTTTAAATTAGCTAGCCTTTGGATATGCCCGGCCAAGAAGTTTGGAATTCAAACCCTAGTCCCTCTCCTCTGTATGCATACCCTAGTAGCCCTTCCTCCTTATGTCTGACCTAATACTTTAAACGACAAAACCATCGACTGAGTTAGGCCATATTCGCAGCTCTTACCCTACTAAAGAGTTAAAAGCTGGTTTACCTCCGCCAAAACCTACCTTCAAACTAAAAAAAAATTTAATTCTGATGCTCATGAATTTAAATAAATAAAATTGATTTGAAATATCAAATAAAAATATCTTATGAAATTTAATTCTATTTTTATGCTTTTTTTTTTTTTTGTTTCCTTTCTATTTTCTTTCTTTGCTTTTACGGGGAACCAAACACATAAAAAGCCCTAAAAAAATCAAATATAAATAAAATTACTTCAAAACTTACCCATTCTTAAATTTAAAATAAAAAATTTGATCTAAATTAGTAAGTTAAAATAATATGCCAAATTAAACTCTATTTTTATTTTTTTCATTTTTTTTCTAAATTAATTCCAAAAGGCAAATCAAAACACAATTTATTGAATGAAACATATGGCTTTAAATTCCAATATAAATAATTTTTTCCCAAAATTTAAGGGGGGAGGGGCGGGCACATTTGGCCCCCGCTATAGCCACCCCTAAACATATAAACAGGTCCCCCCCGGTCTCGTTCGAGGTAGGAAAATATTTGCAGAAAAAAGTAAAACATCACATTGTGACTTATAGCGGCTCAGCGGCTCATAGGGTAAGGAATAAAGCAAAGCTGACGAAGGGAGAGATAAGGCAATAGGTTAATTAATGGGCCTGCTTCAAGCCCCATAAATCTAGGTTACATCAATTAAACAAAGGTAACTGTAATGATCTGCCCAACCTATGTCCAACCCCCCACCCCTTCCGGACATTCTGTTAGATGATGCGCCTGGAAAAAAGTGATACCATTACGAAGTTCACAAACAATAGACGTCGTTGATCATTGAGCGGACGTCAGAAACCCATAACAACACCACCAGCCCGCAGATGACACACATCAATGCCGGTTCTCTATACAGAAACTCAAGCAAGGATTGGAATTATGGATAAAAACAACGACCCAACAAGTAAATTCGAATTGCCGAACAACACCATATCTATCATCCATATTGAAGTTAATTGAGAAAAACAACTATGAATTATTGAAACAAGAAGTCTCAGAGGATTGTAGACATTACAATACTAAATTAATTACCAAAATGTTGTCCAACAAACCCTATATACAGATTCAAGATATTCTGTTTTGATATTGCCAATGAAAAACAAATTAAAAAAATTAAGCACGTTCGCCACGGATTCGGCGGGCCAGTTGGATGTCCTTGGGCATGATTGTCACACGCTTGGCATGGATAGCGCAGAGGTTGGTGTCCTCGAACAGACCCACCAGATATGCTTCAGCCGCCTCCTGAAGCGCAAGAACTGCGTGACTCTGAAACCTCAAGTCCGTCTGGATACAAACAAACTCACATTACAAATCCGCTGGATGTAAAGCCTAAATAATTGAACAAATCAAAAGTAATTTTGTTCTTGATTACCTTGAAATCTTGTGCGATTTCACGGACAAGGCGCTGGAAGGGAAGCTTGCGGATCAAGAGTTCGGTGCTCTTCTGGTATTTGCGGATTTCACTGTTCAAAATTTAAGGTTTTCTGGTTAATAAAAGAAATAAGATTTGAAGCAATCTTTGGATTAATCGGCCAAAAGGTATAACATAATTACCGAAGAGCTACAGTTCCAGGACGGTAACGATGGGGCTTCTTGACTCCACCGGTCGTTGGAGCAGACTTCCTTGCAGCCTACGCACCAAATGAACACAGAATCCAAAACTCAGAACCGTGATTTCAGATCGGATGATCAACAATAAGATTTTCTTGTAAAACAAATTTAATTAACAAAAACCTAGTAAACCGCTCTAATTAACCCTAGGTAATCCCTAACAAAGAGAGGATTCCACCAGAGATTGAACGAATTCCCAGAATACGAAAGTATGATAGAGAATCAGGAAGAAAAAACCCACCTTTGTAGCGAGCTGCTTCCTTGGAGCCTTCCCTCCAGTTGATTTGCGAGCAGTTTGCTTCGTACGAGCCATTTCGCTTCACAGACGAATGAGAAACGGGAAAAACACAAAATCTGCCAGACAGAAAGAAAGACGTCAGATCTGTAAGAGGAAACCTTCTTCCAAACCATCACACACCCCAGGGAAAAACCAGAATAGGGAAGAGGAATCCCAGAAGAGAAGAGGAGACCGGCCGTTACCTTTGGGAGATTAGGGTATCTGGTGCAAAGAGTAATCAAATTTTTGATCACGGGGGGCTTATAAATAGAAGGATTCAGTTGGTGTGTATTAGGAAACGAAGCCTTTAACGGCATTTTAGAAAGACATGACTTCTAAAATTTGAAAAGTCCTCGATCCGTGTGATTGCCTCTCATTGGCTGCTTTATTAACACTAGGATTGCCAGCGTGGCAGTTTTTGTGTTTCTTATGTGAGTATAATAGAATTCAAGGCGAGTTGAGACGTGGTTGGCCAAACCCAATGAGTCAAAAGGGGTGGGTCTTCCCTTCTTGACCATTTTTTGACTTTCCTTTTCTTTTTAAATAACTCTTTGTATATTTTACTTTTATTTATTCTATTAGGCCCCTGTTTTTAATAAATAAATAAAAATTCATAGAAGTCTCCAAAAAGATCGAGGTTGGCTTCGAGTTTGGCCCAAATTCACCTAGAAGCCCATCTATAGTATTCTAAAGCAAATTCATGTATTCTTTAGGCATGTGATTGGCCCGCACTTATTTTATGTTATTAACATAAATCGTTATGTAGCTATATTTATAATATGTATTTTATTAAAATTTTATTATAAGTCGAGGTATATGTACAATTTAGTTTGTGCGATGTTTAATAAGATGAGAAACTTTAGGCCAAAATATCATATGAGTTTAATTAACCAGACACATCAGCGTTTGACCTGGCAGATCCATTACTAACATTCAGAACTCAGGAAATGTCGTAACTCCTTCATCGAGCTCCGTTTAGAGTTGTTCTTTGGGCTTTTATGGAAGACCATTGAGTTAGATTCCATTCATATTCTGTGGAGGGCCTGTGATGGGTGTCGGTAGAGGCTCGGCCGAATCGGTCGAGCTAATTGAGTTTGACTACGTTCAATTTCGGTCGTAAGCTACATGGAAAGATCGTTGAGTCGAGTATCATATATAGCTTGATAAAATAAAAATTGGAACTTATATTAGTTCAATCTATAAAAAATAGTAGGCTACTAGTAATATAGTAGTTCACGAAACGCTATAATCGTAGAGTTGCCTGGGCCGGATATTGAATGACATGGCACCGCGCATTGCATTGGGCAAGCCGCATTATAGTCTTCGATGCTACCACGATTGATCGCAGCGGCTCTGCAATGAGTCTTGGCACATTTAGTGCCGGTACTCTCACGATTAGATGCGACGACACTCTGTAGTGCTTGACACTCTTGCTTTGTACTTTCTGACACCTCAGTACTATCACAGTACCTTCGGTCTTTCATTGTGATGTCCTCTTCATTTATTATTACTAGTCTAAGTAGTCAAAGCGGTTATATGATAAAGGGATGAGTAAGAATAAAGAATAAAACAATGTACATGGATTACGCTCTCTGAGTACCCCTCTCTGGTACCTGTATAAAGTATAAGTTGTGTAGTACCTACGGGTACCTCTGTACATGTATAAGCTCAGAGTAGTACAAAGTATAGAAGTTAGTAGAGAGCGGTATAAGGCAGATCTGAGAGAGTGATAAGATGGAGATAGAAATCTACGAATGCGTGTATAAGTACCTTCATATAGGTATAAGTTCTGTAACTCTTACGGGAGATCGAAACACTCTTACGGGAGATCGGAACAAGTATAAGTTTGATATAAGTACAAATATGTATATAAGTTTTTTATATGTGATGATAGGTAAATAGTGATAAGTACATATTGATATGAACAAGAAGAAAAATATAAATGACCTGAAATGAACCATGATATGATAAGAAAGTATAAGATTACATGGAACATATATAAGCATGGGTATATGACAAGTATAGAATATGACATAAGTTTATGATATGTTATATGTATATGTAAATAATAAGAGTGAGGATATGAGATATGACCCAGTAAAGATAAAGATAAATGATTAATGCATTGCATATGATTCTGGGATGACCATAGTATTCGAATATGAGATATACTTGAAGAGCATGGGTAGGATAGATGGCGTGCGCATTAAGGGGAGAAAAATAAATACAAACATCACGGTCGATTAGCGCATTTGGTCGGTATAGTGTCTTTGGTGCTTCCTCCAGTAGATGGTGCGGTATGCTGTGCACGGTAATGCGGCTTTGGCGCCCATAGATGGTCGTGTCTCGTACAATGTCGCGGCGCCGGGGCCCTTATAGATGGTCATTGTCGCCTGACCGATAACGAGCGCCAACCGGGCCCTTATAGACGTTGTTCGTAGCGGTGAATACAGCGCGGAAGCATAAGTTTTAACATCGGCTTAGGTTTATACGAGCATGAAAGCTTGTAAAAATGACAAGTATATACAAATGCCATGTATTGAATATATGACATGATATGAAAAGCATAAATAGTTACAAGAACAAGAAGTAAAGTACAAGATGAAGTGAAAAGTATATGAAATATGTGATAGAAATGAAGCATTTATGAAAAAGAAAGTATATATATGAGAAATTATAAGTATATGTAAATGTTATATGTGTTATAAGTATATATGCATTTGTATACAAATTAATAGACCCATAGTAGAATTAGTCTATATGTATTAATTCAGCTAAACGCAAAGAAGCATACAGTGTTTTTCATTCGGTAATAAGGTATAGAAGATGAAACCCGGAGGTTGAGACAATCCCACGATGATCGAAGCCAGCGTCGATAGGTCTTGCATTCTGGAAAGCGCTTTTGATACATTTTGTATATGAAATTTTGTAAACAATGTAAATATTGTAAATGTTGAACACTTATATGGTCAGTATATAAATTTTGTAATCATTGCTTCTGAGAATAATACAAGTTAAATGTTTAACATTATATGAATGAACTAGCTTAAAGGCTATAAGTTTATAAGTTTATAAAAAAAAAATGACCCCTCATTTGACACCCTATGCCGAGTTGGAGGCGTCACAGGTTAGTTGGTATCGAAGCATCCCGGAATCGGTTCCGGACCGGAATCAATCGGAGTCGGGTGACTTGAGGCGCTACATAACACCAATTATACTGATAGCTTTATATTGAGTTTAGGGTATAATAAAAGTAAATGTATATTTTTGGAATAAAATTAAGCAAAATCTAGAATTATCTGAAGTTAAGGGTAAATTGGTAGAATTTCCAATTAAGGACCCAAAAGACATAAGAGGAAAGATGATTTGTTAAAGGAAATATGAATTGATTGGTTTTTGCAAATAGAAGGGAATTGAGGACCATATGGCAAGGTGAAAACATGACCCAAAAATGGAGTAGATAAACAAGCCTCAAGAAATATCTCGTTTTGCTTTGACTTTGTCTTGAAGCCCCGAAACTGGCCCCGGAATAGAAAGAGAGAGGAGAGAGAGGAGAAAGGAGAGAGAGAAGAAGAAGGAAGAAAAGGAAGAAGAAAGAAGAGAGATTAAGGTATGCAAATTTTAGTATGGAATTGTGTATGGAATGTGGATACTTGTTTAAAGATTTAAGAATACACTCTTTTTGTTAATAAGAATCCTTATTTGAGATAAATCTTTAGTACAGGATACTTGATGGAATGTTGTTTGGTTTTTGGTTGTGAATTGCCATTGGGTGGAAAAAATTTTATAGAAAATGTTAGTTTTTAGGAGATCTTTGCCAGTTTTTTTAGCCGTGTTTTTGTTTTGGTCATCACTCATTCCAATTGAGTGATTAAAAATCCTGGGTAAGCTAGACTTTTAGGAAAAAAAATCTCTTTGAAATAAGTCATCTGAGAAATTTTTTAGATCGTGAATGAAAATTACGTGAGTGAGGCTCTATTTTTCGGGTCAATTACGGTTCAGTCCTTGATACGGTTTGGTTTCCTGCCAGGTTTTGGTATTTAGGACATAAGTTGAGTTTCACTCATCCAAATTGAGTGATTCAAATTTTTAGGTAAACTAGACTTCTGGGAGAATAAATCTCTTTGGAATAAGTATATCCAAATTTGGACCGCATTGACCTAGAAAATTCGTCAAAGTAAGGGAACAATTATGTCCCTGAAATCGTTCTCATAATAGTCCACACAAGCAGATGATCGGTTGTTTAGAAATCATAACTTGAGTTATACTGGTCCAAATGAGGTGATTCAAATTTCTGTACAAACTAGACATTTGAGAGAACAACTTTCATGAAAAAATTATGGTCAAATTATGTCTCTAACATTCCTAGAAAATTTTTAAATATAGGACACAATTCCAGATTCTGTTCCTGGAAATTGTCCAGGAGCAGTTCGGAATGTTTAGACCATATTTCTCAAATTAAAAGTCCAAATGACATGATGTTTGAACCATAAGAAACTTAAGACATAAGGGTATATTTAGTTAGAAGATTACTTTCTTTAACAATCTTGTTTACATGGTCAAAATTGTAGTCGAAAATGGACTTGGGAATTGCCTTGAACTGTTCAAGCAGAATTGGTTATAGAAACAAAAATTGTATAAATGTTATATAAATATATTGTTATATGAAATAATGCATCATAGTAATATGATCATGATAACATGGGTTATGAAAGATAAAGATAATACACGTATAATTTTGTTATATGAAAAAGTACAGTTAAATGTTTATAAAAGAGATTGATAATGAATATCATAGTATACATGATATCGATGGATATTGTGTATATAGGTTTTTTTTAAAATATGCTTGAAGATTGTTAAGAAAACATAATAATAAGCCCGAGTTATGCCTTATGACCGGGTAGTTCGATAGATAGGCATGCCTATAGGGGTACAATTGCTGCAACATATAATTTATAAAAATCGAGGCCCCGTTTGGGTCAATGACATGGATCCCGTTTGGATCATTATAATGGCCTCATTTGGGTCATCTGAGATGAAGATCATGTCTGTATAGTGATAATACACAACCGGGTACATCTGATTCTTTCTCGTATCCACTTCTAAGGTATTTGCGAGCCATAAAACATCAAGATAGTAATACCAAAAATATGTAAATGGCGCTGACATGATATGAAGCAGCCCGGCATTACTTTGCTATGTAGTGATAAATAAGCGAGTGATAAGTATAGAGCAAAAAACGTAAATGAAAGATGATATGGAATGAAACATGATAAGATGAATAAGTATGATATATGTAGAAGCATCTCTATAAATTATATGTTCAAAACATGAATAAGCATGTGTATATGTAAATGAATGTTAAAGTTATATGCAGTTGTTTAAAGTGTGATGACTTTGATTAGAGGTCGTCCATATATATTAATTCTCATTAAGCTATATGTAACACCTCGAAATATACCCTAATTGTTTTCAACATGTCTAGGGTATTTTGTAGGCATAATTGAATTTTTCGTAAATTTAATAAGAAAATGGAAAGTTAGAAACCGAGAATTGGCACAAAACTTAGGGACAAAATGATAAATTATGTCCCGAGGCATCAAAGACATGAATTGTATGGGATTAGAGGTCAAAGTATAAATAATAGGAATTGTAGTGTAATTAATGGAAGATGGAGGACTATAAGGCAAATAAGAGAGAGATTAATTATAAATAGAGGAGGAGACCAAAAATGAGTTGTTTTGAGGGTCTCCAATGTCTGAAAACTTCACAGGGAAGGAGAGGAAGGAAGGAGGAGAAAGAGAGGAAGAAAGAGAGGGGGTCAGCCCAGGAGTGTGGATCTGTGAGACTTGTATGCAGATTTTGGTAGATTTTTGTGCAGCTCTACTTGGGTATGGATTGCTAGGGTTTTTCTTTGGAGATTAAATTTAGTTTTCCCTCTTCTACAGGGTTTTTATTAAGAATACATCCTAACTCTAGATTTAGGGAAGTTTAGTTTAGAAAATCCCTAGTTGATCATAATTAAATATGGAATCCTTCACAATTTCAGGTTTTGTAAAAGTTGAACTTTACAGGTATGAATCCTTGGATTCAACGACTAATTAAAAGTATTTGTGGAGTTGTTTGGAGGGATTTCATAATGTTGATTTGCGATGAAGAGTGGAATAGAAGAGAATTATGGAAGAAAGTGCATGAAAAATGGTGAAATTTACCATTTCAACGAAGCTGGAACTGTCTGCGTGTACCTTGAACTATAGTGCATTGATCTGATAACAAAATTATGGGCCATAGCCTAAACTTTGTGCGTCCCATCCCCTCAGGGAATCGAACCTGTGCAGTGCGAATTCGAGGTACATCTTAGAATGCTAGATATCTCAAACCCCTGTTTTGTTATTTTTGCGTATTTAAGCTAAAATTCGCATACCAAGTATACAAAAGGATGAAATTAAGTGAAAAATGTATACCTGTAGCTTTAGGCGAAAGCTTTGCTTCGACTGAAGTGAAGGATTCGATGGGAGTAAGTCGTACTGATAATAAGATAGAAAGTTTTTGAATGCATATAATAATAGGAATGCCTAAGACCAAGTATTAAATGACACGGCATACACGTTGGGATTGGGTACTTGGCACTCTGGTAGTGCTACGACGCTCTTGTTACGATTAAGTGTTGGCACTCTGTTGATTAGTGCTTGGCACTCTGTTCTTATTTATTAGTGCTTCGGCACTCTGATTAGTGCCCCCAGTGTTTGAATATATTTATTATAGGTTTGAGTGCTTTTTTGTGTGCTAATCATGCTAATTAACTTAGATTGCACGACTAAGGTCCTATTTAATGATGGCATTTGTGGCAAATTACAGTTTGCGAGTAATTATGTAAGTGTTGAGTCGATCCAAGCACGAAGAATTCAAGTCAAACTCAACATTGCGGATCAGTCGAGAAGGAAAGAAGAGCAAAATGTTAAGAAGAAACACTGCTAACGGGAAAGCTTCTCCTGCGATCCATATTCCCATTTCAAGCCAGCATTCCTCTGCTACAGGATCTGCTTTTTTTCAAGCTACACCTTGTTTGCTTTGCTTTTGGTTTCCATTTACCTATAGCTGATTTTGGTTTTTAACTTCCCTGCGAGCATCTACCATAAGTCTCGGTTTTGGCACAAATCCATGGACTTGAATTTGGATATACGGTAGCGGGAGCGGTTTCCCCATGACTTCCTTTTCCACTGCTGCTTTTCTTTCCATTTCTCGTGCTTGAACACTCCTGCGAGGATGACAACTGGGAGAGGAGGGATGTTTGGCTAGACCTCTTTCCTCCTTGAAGAAGGGCCAAATTGTTGTAACTATTTAGGGTGTGGAGGTAACTCCACGGTTCCCTGTTTCTTATGCGCATTTATGGTTGTTTTGTGTTCTGCTTCCTTAGGTTAAAATCTTAAGCATATTTCTCTTCAATATTGTGTTGTGACTTTTTGGGTTCAATGGATACTTTCACTAGATCATTGAGGCTGGATAGTTGTCTCACAGTTATCGTGGATTAGGGTTTTGAGGATCTGTTTCTTTGGTAGGAACATTTATGCCGGGCTGTCTTTATGTTTCAAGAGAAAATCATAGGTTGATTTTAAAGCTAAATGAAGATCCGGGTTCGAGGAAATGACTATATATCATAACCCTGACCCGGGAAAAATACCCAGGACATGTGGTTACCTTGAAACCCTAAACGGTATTTCTGCCACACTTCAAGGGGTTCTATTTTGCATTTTTTGCTTCTTTTTAGCTTAGGTCGGTGAACACCAAAGAAACCCCACTGTTTTTACGGAGCCTTAAAAATCCAAATTTAATTCACGATTTTACTTACTCCAAAATCGATATCTGAAAAACCCATCCGTGTTGACCTAAACCGGCTATACTCTGATAAGCATTCTGACGGTAGGAGGAGTATAGGATATTTGGTTGATTCAGATCACCCTATTGCCATTTTTGAATCAAATGGCGCAGATTCTTGGACATTTTGGAGTACATTACCTATGGCATTTGTGGAGCAACGCTGATCCTCATCACAGAAGTTTGGTGAATTTCTTTTATATTTCATAATCTCATTTTTTATTTTATTTTCAACTGTAAAAAAAAAAAAAAAAAAGATCTTTGCGAGGATTGTGTCTTCACTTTGTTCTTGCTGCAGGATTGAATTTTCAGTGGGTTTGATTGCGATCAAATGGAAGAGGGAGAACAATACAGTGAGTATTCAGTGGAGAGTAACCCTAGGGCATATATGACAATGAGGGACTATAGAAACCTTGCATGGCAAGAGTCGACCTTTGTGGAGAGGAACCCAGTGAATATGGGTCCATGAGGGACTACGAGAGAGACCAAATGGATGAGTTCCTTTCATATGGTAGTACTTACAACCATAGTTGGGGGGGAATCCTGAATTCCTCATGGGAACAGAACTCCACAATATGCCTCACGAACCTCTTTATTGTATTTTATTTCTCGGCGACAGCCACAGCCCATCCCTGTTGAACAAGCCATCAGACAGGCAAACAAGTGGATAATTTTCATAGAGGAAGCGAAAGACGTGGCTGTCAGGCTAATGGGAAGCTGTGACACGGTGGCTCTCCACTGGCGAACAAGAGGGATTGATGGACTTGCTTCAAAGTGAAATGGGCTTAAATTGGACAACTTGCGTTACAATTTTAAAGCTGCTTGACGAAGCAACGATCATGCAGAGGAAGAGAGTCGAGAGGATGGGTGCTTGGCCCGGAAGCAATTTTTGGTGGCCGAGGTTCATTTGCAACCTCGGGAGAATTGAAAGTAGAACCCGGCAGACGAGAAGATTACGGGAACTTCACGAGGATGCCCCTACAGTGGTGTAATATGGGCCATGGAAAAAAGAAGGGTATCCTTCCCTTGTTAGTGGGGAAAATAATGGGAATGAACTAGGGAAGAGCGAAAGTCCTGCCCGACCAACCCCGAGAACAATAACCTTGTCGGTGGCCCCTCGGATGACCAAGTGTACATCGCGCCCACACACAACGACAAAATCAAAACCCGTGACACACTGCTCCCGAGGCTAAGTCAGACCCATCAACACTTAGGCAGTACAAAACTTCAGAGATTAGTGGTCTCTGTACATAAGTTTGCCACTACGTAGCGCAGCATTTGCTATCTGACATGGCATGAGTAGTTGGTTGATTGTAGGTTAGGATTTACCGGAACACGAACCGGCGACATTTCTAAAGCTCCTCCCCACTTTTGTTTTAATTTTGTTGTTTTGTTTTTATTTTATCGTATTTTTATTTTGATTTCTTTAATTTTTCTTTTAGATTTTCTCACACTTTTTAGGGTTAATTTATGTTTTAGATTAATTTTTACTTTTTGCAATTTTTAATTTTTCTTGCATTAATTTTTGCGAGTTTATTTGCAAATTTTGAAGCTTTGATTGAAAATCGACAAGCGTGATTTTAACTATAGTGAAAATTGCAATTACAGCGAAATGCGAGAAATTTTATTATAGATGAAAATTGTTAGCTAGCGAAATTTTTGTGGAAGCGAAATTGGCAAATTTAAGCTGAAACACCAGGTGCATTTAAGCTAGGCTAAGCGAAATGCACACGATGTGCTGAAATACCGCGATGGTTCAAATTTGTTTTTATTTTATTTTTTATATTTTATTATATATTTAAAAAAAAAACGTTTTTTCATGTATATTATTTTATTTTAAAAAAATTATTTTATTTTTATTTTTATATATATTATTTTTATTCAAAAAAAAGAAATTATTGTTTTTATTTATATATATATATATATATTATATATATATATATATTATTTAATATTACAATTTTATTAGTTTTATTTTATTTGATTTTTCAAAAAAAAAAAAAAATCAAAATTTCGCTATTAGACATAGTGAAATTTTGGCTATGTGAAAATGCTTAATTTTCGTAGCTAGCGAAAATTTAAATTCAGCCTAGTGAAGAAACTATTGGTCTTAATTTTCAGCTATCATGATTTTGACACTCAATTTTTGTTTTGCTCATGCTTTTTCATCAGAACTCTTGTTTTAGGCGTTCTTGATCACAGTTGAAGCTTAGAGTGTAGAATCCAAATGGCCAGAAAGAACATTTTGAATTATTATGAAGTGTAATTTTAAAAATGCTCCAACTGGTCGCTTTTTACTATAACGGCACTCTGCTTGTTTTGTTTGAAGCGACGGGTGAATAAGATTGATGGGAAAGCTGCAGAGTCTCTATCCATAAATGATCATGCATCAAGGAGGTAACACTTCCACTTTCTGATATTTTCTAATCCGAGCCCCATTTAGTGCGAGATGTTTGGGTTGGGGAGAGTTATGACGTGGGCTTTTGTATTATGTTTTGTTATTATTTTGTTTGAAACCCGTTTGTGATGTTTGATGGCTTCTTTGGGTGCCCTTTCTATAAAGTTGTTATACCATCTGACTTACCTTTTCGAAATTCGAGGCCCCTTTTGCGACAAAATTTTTGTGGTTTTCTTGTGGTTTGAAAAATTGAAGCTTTGTCGATTCTATTGATGTTACCAGATTGGTTCCATGCTTAGTTGAGTGAATGATTAGTTGAATTCTTATTGATTTAGGCCTTTTTTTCTTCCCACCTTTAGCTAACCACACACGAGCACATTAGATTTCAATAATAGGGTGAAAAAGCGCACAACCTCCTTTACTTTGCATAACCTACCTAGTTTCATTGACCACCTTTAATAGGTTATGGACCCACAATGGAAAAGAAAAATAAGAAAAAAAGCGAGAAAAAAGAAAGAAAAGAAAGAAAGAAAGAAAAGAATAAAAAATTGCAACACTTTGCCTTGACAGGAAGCACGGTCAGGGGTATGTAAGCAACAAAGCCCAGGTGCCACAAACCTTCGCTGGTTGAAGTCACGAGACTTAGTGTTCGTTACATGGGTGGATGGGTTGGAGTTTAGCGAGTTGTGGAATCTTGGGGTCTCGAAATCATTCGAAGTCGGGGTGAAACCTGTGGTTGGTGAAAGATCCTTATGACTTGGTGCCCCTAAGCCTTAGTGGTTGGGAGTCATCGGTAGATCCGTTACATGGACTTTGGTGGTCGATTCCTCGGCATTGCGCCTTCTGACGTAAAAGAATTGTGGAATAAGAGGTGGGTCCTGATCTGGCCCAGGTTGGTTAGCAGCATGCTAGGTATTAGTTGTGGCAGCTGGAGTTGGAGGAGGTGCGGGTTTGACGGTTTATTCATTTGTGAGCTAATCAAATAAACACTTAGATTTTGGTGGAAGTTTCTGGTTGAGTCATCGAGAAGGAAGCTCTTTTGACACTCAATTTTGTATGGCATTCATTCTCTCATGATAGTTATTGGACACGGCTTTGATGATTTTTCCTTAGGGTTAGGCATTACTCATTCACAACCTTTTTGAAATATAATTTTTGTGAACATTATTTTGTTATCGTTATATGCTCTTTCTTTCTTTCTTTCTTTCATTGCAAAGGGACTAGCACATGGTGGTTGGGGGTGGATTAGTGCCCAAAAGTGCTATATTTTGAACCCTATTTATTATAGGTTTTGAGTGCTTTTTGTGTACTAATCATGCTAATTAACCCGACGGTACATTAAGGTCCCTACTATTTTACCGATCGCATTGCGTGGGCAATTCTTGCGCTTTTGCGAGCTAATTATGCCAAAATTGTTGAGTCGATCCAAGCACGAAGAATTCAAGTCAAACTTAACATTGCAGATCAAAGATCAGAAGGAAAGAAGAGCAAAATGTTAAGAAAAACACCACTGTAGGAAAGCTTCTCCTCGCGAAAGACTGCCCCAAACTCTCCAAAGACTGCTCCTCCTCAAGCAATTAAGCCTTTGCCACATATACACCCGCTTGTTTTTGCTTGGTTTTTTTTTCATTTACAACCTGTAATAACCTTCCGATTTTGGTTTTTTTTGTAACTTCCCTTACAATCGAGCATCTATATAAGTTCCCAAGCCAAAGCATATCAATGCACCTGAATTCTCTGATATACAAGAAGCGATAAGCAGCTTCCCGCAGCCTTTCCTTTCTCTTCCTTTCCATTTTTCGGTCGCAAACACTCCGAGGATGACAACCCAGGATGTTTGGCTAGACTCCTTCCTCCTTGAAGAGGACTGGTCTGGCTAGGGCGTGGAGGTAACCTACTCTGCCTCTGCTTTTAACGTACGATTTATGGTTGTTTGTGTTCCTCGCTTCACTTAGGTTAAAATCTCTTAAGCACGCTCTCTTAATGTGTATTTGGCAAAAGTTTTTGGGGTTCAATGGATACTCTCTACTAGATCCATTGAGGCCTTACAGTCCTCGCTAGTTATCGTGGGATTAGGGTTTCTTTAGATGCGTTTTCAATCTAGGAACATTTATGCCCATTTAAATGTTATGTTTCAAAAAGGGAAAATCATAGGTTTAGTTTTTAAAGCTGAATGAAGATCCTAGCTCGAAATGACTATATGTCATGCTCCCCAACGCGAGGAAAATAACACTGGGACATGTGGTTACCTTGAAACCCTAAACCAGCGGGCCTAACACTTCAAGGGGTTCTATTTTACATTTTTTTCTTCTTTTTAGCTTCAGTCAGTGAACACCCAAAACCCCCCTGTTTTTACCAAACCTTAAAAATCCAAATTTAATTCACCAATTTTTGCCTTCACTCAAATCATTTGTACGAAGAAAACCCATCCTCAAAGTGCTCGAATTTAAACTCGCTTATACTCAAGCAAAGCAGCTGACTACGGCAAGTAGGAGTGAGTATAGAATATAAATTTTGCTGATTCCGATCACCCTATCAGGCACGAATCAAAATTAGTGCGAGACTCGTTAGCGCTAGTCGCACTGCTCCGATTAGTGCTTCCGACACTCCTGCTCCAATTAGTGCTCGCACTCCCGTTCCGGGACAGTGCTTCCAAGACTCCCCGTCTCCGACAGTGCTTCTAAGACTCTGCCACGACACTGCCTCCGACTACACGCACCGTCCGACTAGTGCCACACTCGCTCGTATTTCTCAGTGCTCGGGCACTCGTTAGTGCTACTTCAAGACTTCGTTCGACATTAGTGCTTCGCACTCGCTTTAATTAGTGCTTCGGGGCATGCTCGATTAATGCTTCTAAGACTTTGCTTTGTGCTAATATGACTTCAAGATTGTGATAATATCTCATACCTCACTGTTGTGTCATACTCATTGATTAGCACTGGTCTAGGTATTCCCATAGTTATATGCTAATAATTTGAATAATGAATAAGAGGAAACGAATATGTATCGTTCTGATCCAATACCCAATGTGCATTTCGAATACGAATAAGCTCGTGAACTCCTACGCGAGACACCTAATAAACATAAGTCCGCAGGCATAAGTTCTCGACATAATAAGCTCTGTAACTCCTATGGGAGACCCAAATAAACATAAGTCTGTTACAAGTATAAGTTCTGAATAAGAATAAGCTCTGTAACTCCTACGGGAGATCTGAATAAGCATAAGCCTATTATAAGCATAAGTACTGCAGATCCATGATATGAACGCATGAAATTTCGAGACCGTTATTGCTATACGTTTATTATAACTTTGTATATGCATATTACCTATGTTTCTCACTCGTTTAAAGTTTAGCAGTACCTGCTTTAACTGTAGGTACAAAAGAAAGAGACAGCGATATTCCGCATTCTACCGGGCCAACACACGAGTAGGGGTTCATCACTGTAGGTTCCAAGGCCCGATCGCGAAATGTAAAGTCTATAGTTTTGAATATGTAAATGGGACTCATGATCAGATATATGACATTGTAAACACCACTACGGTGGTAGTTTTATTTTGGACTTTTGTATATGATATATTGATATATGATAAGACTTGGATATACCAATGTCTGATTAAGCAGGTAAAGAGTCCTAGTATATGTTCTCGCACCCCGAACTCGATTCGGATCGGCCAATTGGGTCGGACCGGGAATCGGGGTGTGACACTATAAACTTAGCATGAGTGTTTCATCCATGTACGTACAGGAGAAGCAGGAACAAAAAGTTCGGATACTCCACATCAGCAACCAAGGCCAACACATTACTAGGTGCCCGTTGAAGACCTTTTGATCCATTTTTGTATATGTTTTGTTTTTGTAAACAATGTAAAGTTTTTATATGTTGAACACTCTCATTTATGGAGTTTGAATATATTTTGTAATCCACTGCTACAAAATATATTTCAAGTTAAATGTTTAATAGTATAGGAATGAACAAGTTTATAGTAAACAAGAAAAAAACACCCTAAATTCCTCGACATCTGGGTGCCAAGTCAAAGGCCACATCAGACTAAGTAATTCTTCAATCTTCCTTTTCACAAGGGACGCGAAATGGGTCATTTTTTATGTCAAGTGAATAGACAATCATTAGCGAACTTAAAGGATGTGCTTTATCCATATAAAAATGTTTTAAAATTTTCTTAGTATATGTCGATTGGTGAACTAAAACTCCAGTAAGGAAATGCTCGATCTGCAGGCTGAGACAAAATTTTGTTTTCTAAAGATCTTTCATTTTAGATTCATCTTTCAAATATTTTGCTCTTTCATTTTAGTCCCAATAAGATTTAGATCATCAACATACATAACAATAATTGCAAATCCGATTTCTGATTTCTTAATAAAGATGCATGGGCATATAAGGTTGTTTGCATACCCTTATTTCAATAAATACTTGCCGAGACGATTGTACCATATGCGTCCGAATTGCATCAATTCATATACATATCGTTTTAATTTGATTGAGCACATATTACAAGGCTATGTATTATTTGCTTCAAGTAATTTAAATCCTTTAGGGATTTTCATATATATGTTATTATCTATAGATCCATATAGATAAGCTGTGATTGTCACACCCCGATTCCCAGTCCGACCTGATTGGCGGATCCGAACCGGGTTCCGAGGCGCGAGACCGAACTAGGACTCTTTACTTTTTTTTTTTTTTTCAAAGCCGAACTTGTACCTGTGGGTATGGCCCACATCTTATAACATAATCAAAATATCATATACATATCAAAAGAACTACCACCGGAGTGGTGTCCATCAAAATTTATACACATTTATCGAGTCCCATTTACAAATACAAAACTGTATTTTTACATTTACAAATCGAAAGACCAACCTACATGTAGTGAACCTCATAAGTGTGGTTGGCTCACCAGATGATGTTTTAGACGCCTCTCCCTGCACCTACACGGACAAAACCGTGCCATGCTTTACGCTTAGTGGGAAACATATCTTGCAACTTATACCGATACACATGATAAACATATAAACATATATCAAAATCTTCATGAATCTATATAATCCAAATGTATAAATGTGTCGATCATATTCAGAGCAAAACTTAGACATAATTGCCTACTGCACCTTGTGACTTTTAATGCACTCCTTACATCTCCCATAGAAGTATAGAGTCTATACAGAGATACCCAGATATATAGTCAGATGGAGTCACTCCTTTTATTCAAATTTGCATGGTTTATGTTCCATGGCTTATTATACAATCGAAACATATACTTATGCTAAGATAGCCCGTAGGTACTACGTAGATTAATAAGATACGTGGGCACCCATGTGTACCAGCGTAAATTAATCAATGCGTATGACCCGTAGGTACTACAGGACTTATACTTATACAAAGATACTTTGTATCTTATACTTGTACTATAGAGCATATCCTTGTCTTACGGATCTTATACTGGTATTACGGAGCTTATTCTTTTTGTCTTACTGATCTATACTCTGTCTTACTCGATCTTATACTGTTTTACTCGAATCCTATTCTTATTCGCATCTTATACTTATTCATTTCCTCAGATGTTGTACCGAGCTTATACATGCAATTTATACTTATCTCAAGTTTATACTTATTTCATCCGTAGGAGTTACGTAACTTATGCTTATACAGAGGTACTCAACACGTATTGGTACTTATCTATCCTCTTATCTCCCGTAGAGCTTATGTAACTTATACTTATACTAAATTTCTGAGTTTACACTTGTCCTGGGAGGTGCACCAGAGGTATCACGTAGATTACTTTAACGTATACTGCATTGCGAACTTATTCTTATATGGAAGTACTTCTAGGTACTACAAAACTTATATCGGTACTTCAGATCTTATACTGTACTCACTAAGCACACATCCCGGGTCTACTGAACTTATACTTGTATTATTGAACTTATTTTTGTATTTCAGATCTTATTCTTGTACAAAGGTACCCGTAGGTACGATAAGTCGCACTGCATCGTAATCATATCACATACAAGGTCGATCACTTTAGATAGATATCGTACATTACCCTGCAGTACAGATCACATCAAATACATATACCAGTTTACGTATCTGTAACATATCCCAAAACAAACAAGAGTTGCCTGCTCATACTGAAATATCTTTAGACTTATACACTTTCTATGCTTATAACATGCCAGCTTATTCCCATCTCCCGTAGAGTTTTCTTTGTTTATTCGTATACAAAAGTACCCGTAGGTACTACACAAATTCATTATACGGAAGTACCCGTAGGTACTACTGGACTTATCCTTATCTTACGTGAATTTTATACTTATTTTATCGATAATGAGTATCTGTGGGTACTAAAGAACTTATACTATTTTATCGGAGCACGAGAGTACCTGAGTACTCATGTAACTTATACTTATTTTATCGATACGGAGTACCTGTGGGTACACAGAATTAATCGACATGTGAGTACCAGAGGGTACCGTGTAACAGATACGTAGTTACATTCGTATCTTTACTCTTATTCTTTATTCGTCTTATCATATGTCCTGCTCCCGACTACCTAGACCAATCATAAGAAATGAGTAGGACGCAGCACAATAAGTACCCGAAGGTACAATACAATACTGAGGTGCCGTAGCACCGTACAGACGGCCTCGCCTAATAAATGTGAGTGCCGTAGCACTAGCGTGAGTGCCGGCACCGACAAAACGCGGTTGCCCACGCAAATGGGCGTCATAAGCATTTCAAATGTGAGTGCCGGGCACCAATCAAAACGTGGTTGCCCACGCAACAGGAGTGCCGTAGCACCAACAGGAGTGCCGAAGCACCATCAGGACGTCCACTCATTCATTTTTCGATCCTAGGTAGTCATATGATCATATGTCTTTCAGAACTCATAACCTATCTTTATTACCTTCTGTGTTCATGACATATTGCTTTTCATGTTCATGTTCATTTCAATTCATTTTCATATTTCATATACTAATACGTGAATGTCGATGTATTCACACATCATTCATGCATTCTGTCCCCGATGCATCTACTTTTCTGAAATTGGAATCATTCCAATTGAATCATTCGAACGAAAGTTATGGCATTTTCATGCCAAACTAGTCGGTTTACCCAGATTACACTAGGAACAGTCTGAATTACTTATTTTTTTCAGGAGGCTTAACTTCATACTTGACCCTGGTTCTTTGTATTCATTTGAAGCTAAGGTGCTAAGGGTTCTCCTCCAACTGGAATCACCCAATCTGAGCAATCGAAACCCGGGTTACGTCCGAAACAACCGACTACACTATGTTCAAAACTCGAATCCGTAATTTGGCTTGAACATGTACTCTACTTTGAGTGAATTTTTGGGCCACCTAGAGTCGGAATTAGAAGGTAGTTATTTCAGGATGTTTGGTTCTCCTTGAATTCTATTTTAACCAGCAACTTGAATCACTCAAATCGGATCAGAAATGAGCAAGTTATGGTCAAAATACTAACACTGGTCAGAATAGAAAACAGAACTACTCCGTATCGAGATAACTCCCATTCGCACTGCATGTGTGTTCAATTTTGCCTTAATGTGGGCTTTTCTTTCCATTTTTCCATATACTGATATCCAAATCAACTCATTACTCCATATACATTAAACCAATTCAAATTCATTTGAAATGATGGTTTAGAACTCATATCTATCTTATAACCTCTATTTTCCCTCAAATCATCTTTCAATACATATGTTTCTTCAAAACCTTTCATGAATACTCCAACAACTCTCTAATATGGGTCATAACTCATACACAAACTAAGCATTTTAAGATTTTGCTAGGGTTTATTCTAAACCCTAACTCAATTACTTGAACTTAAACCATGAATCCAACCTCAAAGGAGGATTCCATACTTGATCCCATAAGAATTTATCTCTAGTGGTTAGGCTCTTACAACCCATAACCTAAAACATGTATCTATACAAGAACCATGTGATCCATACAATTCCATGAAAAACTATATGATTTTATACTAGAATCCATGCTCAAGGTTAGTTTCCATACCTTTTTGCTTGGCTTCTCTCTCTTCTCCTCTTCCTCTTCCTCTTCTTCTCCCCTTCTCTTCTCTCCTCTACTGTTTGTTCTTTTGGTTTTGGAGACCAAATTTGGTCTAAAACCCCCATCTCTCTTTAGGCCATGTTTATTTCAAAACCCATTAAGTTAAGTTTCTTATTTGTTTTTGGTCCTCCAACTTTTGGTCATTAATATTCCAATTTCCCTTTATTTCATTTTGGCCTCAATCTTATTAACTTATGACTTTTAAGTCCATTTTTGGACAAATTACACTTTTGTCCTCATAACTTGTAAAATTTTCGGGTCTCTCGTTTCCATGTTTCGCATTTAACTCACGAAACATTCAAATTACACTTACAAAATACCCTAAACATGTCGAAAACTGCTAGGGTATATTTTGGGGTGTTACAATGATGACTTCCATGAGACGCATATCCAGTCCTTCAAAGATTGTCAAGCTTATTAGAAAGCGAAAAGTGATTGCGTCCATGACAGGAGAGTATGTTTCCTTGTAGTCAATACCAGGTCTCTACAAGAAACATTATGCTACTAATCACGCTTTATATCTTATGATCTCATTATTTTTATTGCGCTTTCGTACAAATACCCATTTGTACCCAACAGGTTTTACACCTTTAGGTGTTTTGACAATAGGTCAAAAAATGTCTCATTTCATTAATGAGTTTAATTCTGCCTACATAGCTTATTTCCATTTTGGCTAATCATTTCTATTTCGATATTCTACTATTTTTTGTGGTTCGGGATCCTCATCATTTTTTATAATGTCTAAGACCATGTGGAAAGCAAAAATATTATTGATAACAATATCATTTTGATCCCATTTATATCCCTTGTGCACATAACTCATTGAGATCTCATAATTTTCAAGTATCTTTGCCTCTTTTGGAGATATTTGTTTGTTTTTCACCTCTTTAGGAGTTTGTTGTTTAATATGTGCCTCTACGGTGGTTCATTGTTCATCTTCCTCCTCTGCAGGAGCATTTTGCTTTGCTTTTGTTTTCCTTTTCCTGGGAGCTACGTCTTTTGACCCAATTGGTCTCTCAGGCTTGAAACGTGTTTTGGATTCATTTGCTTTCTATTATTTAGGGACCTCAATCCGTGTTAGAGCATTCATAGCTAGGATATGTGACTTTGTCACATTATTTGCATCAACAAATGCATCTAGTAATTGATTTGCAAGATTATGTAAATGAATGATCATTTAAACTTTTAGTTCACATTGATTTGTACGATGACCAAAATGAGATAATGTGAATGCATTCAAAGTAATTTCTCGTCGTTCTTCGAGAATCGACTTTTCTCCCCCTAATAGTGGAAATACAATATCTTTAAAAGGACAATCTACAACTCTGGCTCTAAAAACATTTCCTGTTAAGGGTTCCAAATATCTTATGATAGACGGTGAATCAAAACCTACATAAATCCCAAGTCTACGTTGTGGACCTATTTTGGTACATTGTGGAGGTGCAATTGGTATATGGACTGCACAACCAAAAACTCGTAAGTGAGAAATATTTAGTTGTTTACCTAGTACAAGTTATAAAAGAGAGTATCCATGGTAAGATATTGATCTAATTCTTATTAGACTCAGAAGATGCATACGCATATCCCTGTAGACTTAGTAATTTGGTCAATATCACCAAATGTCCATCTATTGATTGAAGAAGTTTGATCAAGACTCGTTAAAACCATTTTGTGTGATGAATGAAGAATAAGATGCTTCAATATTTATCCCAATTGACATAATAGTCATTGAGAGTTTGTGAAGTAAATTCACTAGCATGTCTTATTGTTTTTATTGGATAATCAGGGAATTGTGCTCTTAATTTAGTTATTTGTGCAAAGACCCTAGGAAAGACAACATTTATTATGAAAAAAAGACATACATTTTTGCTCTTAAAGTCCTTTCTTACCTTCCCTAAATTCATATCAATTTCTTTTTCAAAGTTACCAGCTGAAAATTAAGCTTCCAATTTGAGTCTTTTTTTTTCTTTCTCTTTTTATTTATATTCAAAATTTGCTAAACTAGAACTCCAAAATCTAAACTATTAATTTCAAACTTCGTTTTCCAATTTCTTGAACTCAAGTTTGCTATATCCAAATTACAAATGCCATATTCGGTTTTCAAAACTCTCAATCTTCGAAATTTCCATTCAATCTCGTTTTCCAAAATTTCACTCTAAATTTCCAATTTCTAAATTTTTAACCTAATTTTCAAAATTTCAAATCCACAATCAATTCGACAATTCCAATAAAATAGAACTTTGTGGAGTTGCTTCAATTCTAAATAAACAAGCCTTGGTGGGAGCCCAACATCCCATATGTGTTTCAACAAATAATTTAAACACTTAATTTGCAGCCCAGTTTCAAATTTTGACTTTAAATATTTTATATTTGTTATTACACTAACATATATATATATATATATATATGAGAGAGTATATATATATATATATATATATATATATATATATATATATATAGTTATTGATAACGTTTTCAAATCCGCCAAGGTATACACTCTTATCTCATTTGACTTTTATTTTATTTTTATTCTTCATTTATTACAAGTTTAATGTGCTCTAATGTTATAATTGTTGTTTCTTTCTTCGTATCCTTGGATTGATTAATTAATTGTCATACATGCTTTAATTTAATTATTAGAGACCCAAACTTTAAAGGCTTAAAGGGGTGTTACGACTCATTATAGTATATTCCCGATAAGTAACCTGACCCTCAGATCTAAACTCGGTTTTCACGAACTTGTTTTTCCTATTATGAGTCACATTTAGAATTTTATTTTTTATTTTATTTTCCCTTAAAAAATAAATAAAAATAAGTGGCAACTTCAAACCGTTTTCAAAAATGGTTTTTTTTTTTTAAATACAAAAACGAGTATCTTCTTTTAGTGGGAAACGCATTATAGCCGAAATGTAGTACCCACAATATATTATATAAATAATTTTCATTTTATTATAAGAATAAAGTTAAATAAATTGTTTTTTTATATAACTAAGATATTAATTTTGAGCATATAAAGGCAAACAACTTAATACTTAATATAAATATAATATTAAAAAAATAAACAACTTCATACTTAATACTACTAACCCTTATTCAACATTTCGCTAAATAAAAGTTTTATTCAACATTCAATAAAAAAAAAAACAAACGCCCCCTTAGCTCAAGTGGTTAAGAGATGAGAGAAGAGGTGAGGGCCAGAGGGATTCAGGGTTCAAGTTCCGATGGACTCATTTAATCCATATTAATTCAAGCATGAGGCTAAGGTTCTTCTCAAAAATTATGGCTCAATTTGGAATCCAAAAAGTATTGGGAAAGAAAAAAAATATTAAGAAATTTTATTTTTTCATTTTTTTTTCACCATGGAAAATATAAAATAAAATAAAATATAATTAAATTTGTATTGTAAAATATTGCGTTGCAAGAATATAATGTAGAGAATAGAGAGAGAGCAGAAGAGAAAGAGTATAAACACCAAAAAGATGGTGTGAGAAAGTCGGGAGTGAGCAATTTTATTTTTCACTCATTCTCTTACATTGAATAGAAGACACATTCATACAGAATGTAGGTTAATAATAAAATAAGTATAGGTACAATGAATATACATTGATGTATATGTAGGTTACGAACGATAAAGTTACTTCAATCGTGTAAAGCCACAATGTGTTATATAGTACATTGAAGATCGATGTAGCAGGTTACGTTGAATATAATGAATATTCATTCATAGTTATCACTTCCCCCAATACTATTGTATTTCATGAATGTGTACGACGATACTAATTATTAAAACAGTTCGAAACCCAATGGGACAAAACCGGACAAAAGGGCATGGTACAGTTGTATAAATATTTATGATCTCTCCTTTTTATGGATGCATTAATTGCCTCATTAAAACCTGTTTAAACCTAATGGGACAAAAACCTGACAAAGGGAAAAAAGAGTAATGATAGTTCACAATATCTCCCTCAATTTGAGCTATATAGCCACTGCTGCGGCCAGTTAATCTTGCATCTTATGAACTCGCCGCATACCAATGCCATATACTAATGCAAGCTGACAGGAATGATTTGAAAAGATCCGCAAGATTATTTATGGATTGAATCGCTTAACATCAATTTGTCGACTTTCGGAGTTCATGAGTATAGAAAATTTCGCATGAGATATGCTTGAACCTATCACCTTTGATATATCATCCCCTAACTTGTACAACACAAGTAAAGATTATCTTCATAAATTATAGTGGGAGAATTTGTGGTAACCCGTGTTAAGCAAACAAGAATTATGAATATGTGTTATAATGGATCTAACCAAACACACTCTCTCTTCCACTTCATATAAAGCAATGATCTCGCAGTGGTTAAACATTAGCTACTAGCGATTGCTTCAGAACGACAAGAAATGGCGGTGCCATTATGTCAAAATAAATAATCAATGGAGAGCCAGCTTTACGTGATCATCTATACTCAAAGATCGAATATCCAACTAAACCAGAGGTAGTAGAACCATATTGTGAACTATGCATTGCACTTTTTTTCCCTTTTGTCCGGTTTTTGTCCCATTGGGTTTTTCCGCCTTAAGGTTTTTAATGAGGCAATTAATGCATACATAAAAGGGAGAGATTGGCAACATTATGCACTCGTACTCTTTCCCTTTGTCCGTTTTTGTCCTAATCGGTTTTTCCGCTTTAAGGTTTTGTACCGAGGCAAGATTATCTAATGCACATTCATGAATACAATAAATATTCAAGGGGGAGTGTTATGAAAGACATGAATGAATATTCATTATATTCAACGAATCCTATATACATCAATGTATATTCACGTACCCCATTAGAACATTCCCGAGATATACCCTTTATCGCTTCGACATGTTTAGGGCATTTGTGAATCATAATTTGACTGCTTCGTGAGTTAAATGCGAAATCACTAAACTAGTAGACCCGAAAATTTACAAGATTTAAGGACAAAATTGTAATTTGTCCAGTAAGGGGCCTAAAAGACATGAACGACAGAGTTTGAGGCCAAAATGAAAATAAAGGAATCTGAATACAAATGGCCAAGAGTTGAGGGGCTTCTAAAAGCAAATAATGAAACTTAAACCCAAAATGGGTTTTTAGAGGGCCAACAAGGCCTTAACAAAATCTGATTTAAAAGACCAAATTGGTCCATTTTGGGGAGAACCGATGGGGAGAAGGAGAGAAGAAGAGGAAGGGGAAGAGAAGAAGAAAGGAAGAGAAGAAGAGTAAGAAGCCAAGCAAGCCAAGGCATGGAAACTACTTTGGAGTATGGATTTTGTGGCGGATCACATGGAATTTAAGGCTTGATATGGTTAATATTTTATCTCCAAATCTAGGGTTTTGGATAGACTTGCATCAGCAACCTTAGATTCCTTGAAATTAAGGCTGGTATAACCCACAAGGAACAAGATAATTAGGGAATCCTTCCTTTGTTGTTGGATTCATGGTTAAATGAAAGGAAATTGAGTTAGGGTTTAGAACAAACCCTAACAAATCTTGGTAATTGGTTTGTATATGGGTGGTAACCCATATTAGAATGATATTGGGAGAGATTCATGAAAGGTTTTGAAAGAATGATAAGAATTGAAAGATGAATTGAATAGGAAAAGAGATTCCTAAGGTGAATTTGAAATGGTTTTGATGTGTGTTTGAAGGTAGAATTGATCGATATCAAAACATGGAAGAATGTAAATAAAACATTCTGGCATAGTGAATTGTACAGGTACAATTTGAGCTTGTACTCAGATACTTCGGTTCGGTCATTTTATTGTCTTGTACCGCATGTTGACATGTACCGCATAACCTGTTCGGCCTGCTTCGACACCGGGCCGATTTTGGCCATAACTTGCCTATTTCATCCGATCGGAGTGATTCAAGTATTACGTAAATAGACTCAAGGAGAACAAACTTAAAGAATAGGCATCGCACCCTGATTTTTATGGCCTAGCACCACTCAAATGGACCATGTGCAAGCCAAATTCGTTCCAAATTTTGAACATAGAGAAGTCCGGGATGTTTCGGACGCACCCTGAGTTCCGGGTGTTCTAATTGGGTGATTCCAGTTGAATAGAACCCTTAGCACCTTAAATTTAAAGGAGGCAAAGATCCAGGCCAAACATTGAGACAAGGTAATCGGTACCTAATATTGCAAACTGCCTCTGTGAAATTTGCAAATCGGCTTGTTGGCATGAAAATGCCATAACTTGAGTTCGATGATCCAATTCTGAATGATTCCAATTCTCGAGTAAAGATGATTCATAGAGGAACAAGAATATATGAAAGATTATGATCATATGGACTACCTCTGACCAAAGAATGAACGAGTGGATGTCCCTGATTATGCCCCAAGACTCTGATTAGCAATTCTGGGTACTCCTAATTGGGGCCGCTTACGACACTCGCCCCGATTAGTGCTACGACACTCCCGCTCAAGACTAGTACTCCCGTCGGGTGCTATGGCACCCCAAGATCGTGATCAGACCTTCTGGGTACTTATCAGACCTGGCCCTACTCATTTTATAATTGGTCTAGGCAATGGTCGTACATATGATAAGACATCAATAAAGAATAAGAGTAAAGATCTAAACGATCTGATCTCATTCCAGAAGACCTAATGGTACTCAGATCCGAAAAGTCCCATAGTACCCGGTACCCCGTCTCTCGAAAAGTTCTCAGTGCCTACTTCGGTACTTCAGAACTCGAATAGTTCCTGTAGTACCTTACTGCAATTCTTCAGACTGATAAGTCCCGTATCCGAATAAGTCTCCAGTACCTACGGGTACTCTCTGCCTCTCGATTAAGCTCGCAGTACCACACTCCCGTATCTCGAAAATGTTCCAGAGTGCCTACGTACCTTCAGATGAATTAAGTCCCGTTCCGGCCTATGATTTAGTTCCTCAGAGTACCTTACGGGTACTCCCGTCTCCGAATAAGTTCCCGATTCGATAAGTTCCGTAGTACCTAAGGGTAATTTCGTGATTAATAAGTCCCTAGCACTCACGTACTCATGTATCTAATAAGTCCTCGTGACCGAACAAGTCCTCGTGAGTACCTATCTGCACTCAGATCTAAGGTCCCGTATCCGAACAAGTCCCGTAGCACCTACTGCACTCCCGTATCCGATAAGTCCTATATCCGGGAATAAGTCTCAGGGAAGTACCCACTCTGCAATTCCTGTATCCGATAAGTTCCGTCCAGACTGACAAGTCTCAGACCTAATGGTACCTGTATTGGATTAAGTCTCCGTCCGCCGATTAAGCCCTATAGTACCCACGGGTACTCGTATTTCATCAAGCTCTCGTAGTACCTAGTACCCCGCATCCGACAAATCTCAGGTACCTACTTCGTACCCCGTAACCGACATTAAGTCTCCGTGGTACCTACGTACTCGTATTTGATAAGCTCCCCAGAAGCACTCCATGGGTACTCTCAGACGTTAAATATAAGAGGTTCCAGAAGAGACCAAGGGCAATTCTTGTCTCAAGAATATTAAGTATAAGTTCTCAGATACCCACTCTGTACTGCTGTGACGGTAGCAAGTACAAGTTCTCAGAAATAAGTATAAGTCCAAGAGTACCACGAGTACTCCGCACGATAAACGAGTATAAGTCCAAAGAGCACTCTAAGGGTACTCTCGTATCCGTAAAATAAGTATAAGTTCCGTAGTACCACGGGTACTCTTGTAACGGTAAAATAAGTATATGTATCTGTTATGATTTGTACCTGCTATGGACTAATGTCCATACTACACAGATTCGCATACCGTCCGATCCGACCTCAGATGTGACACGCATGATGATTAGTTCCGCCTATTGTACCTACGGATACCTTCGCACAAGGATAAGATCCGTAAGATAAGTATATGCCCAGAAGACGTATAAGTTCCGGTAAGAGGTATATGCCCGTAAGACATGTATAAGATCCGAAATACATGTCCAAGTTCGTAAGACCGTGATAAGTTCCATAAGATAAGTATATGTCTAAGATCAAGATAAGTTCCGTAAGATAAGTATATGCTCAAAGAGGCGTATAAGATCCAAATACATGTCCAAGTTCGAAAGACCGCATAAGTCTGTGAAGATGTTTATGCCCAGAAGATCAAAGAGGTAAGTCCCCGTGAAGATAAGTATATATGCTCAGAAGACATGTATAAGATCCAAATACATGTCCAAGCTCCCAAGATCGATAAGTTCCATAAGATAAGATAAGTTCTGTAATACTGTGATAAGATTTGAATACCATGATAAGTTCCAGAAGACCAAGATAAGTTCGGTAGCATCTCGCAGATAAGAATAAGCGTTCCGGCACACCTGTGATATTATCTCGTACTTCAAATATACCTACGTACCGAATAAGGGTAAACTCCGCAGTATATGAAAAGTCTCTCAGAATCTCTACGGGAGTCCCGAATAAACATAAGCCCGTTTATAAGAAGAAGTAATTCAGCATAAGCTCATAATATCAATGCATGAAATTTATATTATCTGCTATTGTTTTATGCTGCTAAATGTATATGCATAAGAAATGTTTCCACTGTTGTGAAAAAGCCTTAAGACGGGTTTTAATCCGTAGGTACGTGAGAAGACATCCCGAAGACTTCCGCATACCGTCAACACACCAGGAAGGGTTCACTACATGTAGGTTCTGTGCTCTGATTTGTATATGTAAATGGACTCAGCTTTATATGCCTAGATTTCGACATGGACACCCACTCCCAAGTGGTCGTTATTTTCGATTTATATATATTACTTTGATTTTGCTATAAGATGGGCCATACCTTACAGTGCCGCTGGCTTTTAAAAAAAAAAAAATCAGGTAAAGAGTCCTACCATGAGTCTCGCACCGAACTCGGTCTGATCCGCCATTCCCATTCTTAACTCGAACCCAGGCGATTACCTATTATGACACTGCAACCCATTCCGTACCTATGAGCTACATCAATGCATATTCAACGCGCTCCATTACACACACTGCAACCCACATCTACCTACGAACTCATTCCTCCCATCTCAATGCACAGCAAGATGGTTCCAAAGTAGTGTCGTTCTCCCATCTTCCAATGTTTATCTTCTCTTCTCTTCTCATCTCTCTCTATTCTCCTCTTTTCAACGCAACATTTACACGCATCGCTATCACACCGAGCAACATTTGTTATTCTTTATTAATCACTTATATCATCTTTCTTTCACAATTCTTTCTCTTTTCAAGCCGGTCACTAACTCCAAATCTTCGCTCAGGCGTGTGACAGGCTTGAAAGTCCTTCATTCACTCTAAGGATTCATTTGTTTTGCAGAATATGGAAGCCTCCAACTCCACATCCTCTAAGTGAAAGTGAAAATAATTATCTACTCGCGCCCTGACATGGAAATGCACGATCTGCCAACGCAATTGCAGAAGACGAAATCCTCGTGCAAGATGGGCAATGCACCGATTTATTCGCCATGCCTCGCACTCAATATTTATCCGGCTGAGACCCTTCAAACCTGTGGAAGAGGTTGAAGGATAGTTACAAAGACGCTATCCCTTCCTCAAGCACAATATGACTGGCAAAATCTCAGACTACAAGATTTTAAATCAGTGTCTGACTATAACTCCGCTTTATTTGATATTGTTTCTGAGTTATGGTATCAAGCTCACTGATGCGGAACTATTAGAGAAAACTTTCTCCACCTTCCATGCTTCGAATATTGTATTGCAATGCGAATACCAGTAACGCCAATTTGCCACATACCTGGACACTGCGGCTCACCGAGCAAACTAATGAATTACTCGCTTCAAAATCATGATTCAGACCTGTCGCTCAAAAGCATTGCCTGAAGACTATAAACTCTGGAGAAAATTATTGACCATTTTAGCATGCCGTTAAAGTAAGAATATAATCCCCGAAAGGGTGGCAGAAAATTTAACCGCCCTAGGAAATCTAACTTTGGCCTGAAGCATGACAAAGAAAAGAAGTCAAAGAAGGTGACTAATGAAAGTATTTGCCATCGTTGTGGCATGACTGGGCACTGGTCACGTACTTGTCGTACGCCAAAGCACTTTGTTGATCTATACCGGGCATCTTTAAAAAATACGGGCAAACGTGGTGAATCTCACGCCATTGAAATTAATCCCACGCCATAACTACTTAATGCCAACAATATCTCTGCCGTGGACCCTGCTCCTCGGCAGCAAATGCATCCCCGATGTCTCGATTTTGAGGACCTTTGATTACTTTGATGAAGCATCAAACTGGTGGATGACATGTTTGATTCAATTCTTATGATTCTAATAATTTTTTCTAGTTGTTTTTTTTTCTTTAAATGTATTACCTTTTTATTGTTCTTTAATACATATGCAATGAAATGCCTATGAACTTGATATAATATTTAATATTTTGAAATTTTATTTGACCCTATAACTACTAACTAATATGAAAATTTTATGATACTTGACACCGGGTTGTCAACATAAATGCAAATGGAAAACACCGAAAAACGAAGATGTTTGCTTGCTTGATGCTGCATCAACGCATACCATATTTCAGAGTGCACACTTTTTCTCGAGTATGACATTACGAAGACACATGTCCATACAATATCCGGTCCTATTCCGATTATTGGATGGTTTCGAATGCCAATTGTTTTGCCAAAAGGTACCATCCCAGATATTGAGAATGCATTTAAGCAAAAAGAGGATCAAAAAGGGAATCTACTTAGCTTCAAAGATGCCGTAATGGGTACCATGTCGAGACCATTTAGCGAGCAAAATAAAGAATATATTGGCATTACCTCTTATAAGATGGGCCTGAAGACCATCCATGAGAAGCTAGAAGCTTCTTTTATGGATTTGTATTGTGTCATGATTAAGGCCGTTGAAACCTACTCCACCATATCTTGGAGATTGGTTAAAATATTGCGTTGCAAGAATATAATAGAGAGAATAGAGAGAGGTTAAGAAGAGAAAGTAGATAAGCACCAAAAATATGGTAGAGAAAGTCAGATGAACAATTTTATTTTCACTTTCATTCTCTTCTATACATTGAATAGGGAGATGGACATTCATACGTAGAATGTAGGTTACGAATGTGCCATAATAGGTACATTGAATATACATTGATGTATATAGGTTACGAATGTATAGGTTACGAATGTGTAGGTTACAAATGTGCCATAATAGGTACATTGAATATACATTGATGTATATAGGTTAAGTTGAATATAATGAATATTCATTCATGTATTTCATAATACTCCCTTGAATATTCATTGTATTCATGAATGTATCAATGATACGCCATTAAAAACCTTAAGCCAAAACCTAAAGTGGGATAAAAAAATGTGACAAAAGGGAAAAAGAGTACAGTGCATAAATATTTATGATCTCTCCCTTT
This sequence comes from Tetrastigma voinierianum, assembly GCA_016808115.1. NCBI lineage: Eukaryota > Viridiplantae > Streptophyta > Magnoliopsida > Vitales > Vitaceae > Tetrastigma > Tetrastigma voinierianum. The sequence continues at coordinate 668,269 of JAEQBH010000608.1, forward strand.
TATGGATGCATTAATTGCCTCATTAAAAACCTTAATTGCTTCCTCCCACTTAGGCCAATCTTGCCTTTGACGGCATTCAATAATAGATTGCGGCTCACAATCATCATCCATACTTTTATGAGCAACTGAGAATGCAAAAATATCATCAATGATGATTTTATTTCGATCCCAAATCTCACTACAATATGTAATGGAATTCTCAGTATTCCTAGGGTTGGTGATCTTTTCTACGGGTTTGTGCCTTCAAGGGCATTAAGCTCTTAGAAGTAAGCACAGCGACCAAGCTCTCCGAGTGGATTCGATTCTTTCCTCTTCGCTGAGGAATGCTGTCTTTGATCCTATTGGTCTACCACGCTCAACTCCATGGGATTTTCATCCATTTTAGCTTGTCTCGGGAACATTTATCCTAGTCGAGCATTTACAAACAAATATGAGATTTCGTTACCTTAGTCGCATCATTAAATGCATCAAGAAGTCTATTGACTATAGCTTGTAAATGGATTATGCGCTGCACCTCGTTTTCGCACTCAGGAGTTCTTGGGTCGAATTAAGATAAAATTTTCTCATTCCAGGAGAAAACCTTAACTGGTTTTTGCTTCGCAGCCATTTCAATTTTAGGTGTCCTAATCGATGGAAACATAGTCTCATTGAATGACAATCGCGAACTGTAGTAAAAAGATCACTTTCGCAGCCTGCTCCAAGAACTCTAATGATGGATTCGTGAATTAAACTCAACATAAATGCCCAAACGGCGCCGGGACCCATTTTTGTTCTTTTGGTGGTGCAATAGGCACTGCATCGCATAACCAAAGGTGCTGAATGTGAAATATCAGTTCATAACCAAGAACCATTCGTGAGATCAGGAGACTACATGGGGCGCAATCTACAGGCGTACCAGACAAAACGAAATGACCTATGTCAGACGGGCTGAGATTCGCTCTCAATAATAGCGCGGGTAATGATTTGTATATGTTTAATCAAGGATTCGCTCAATCCATTTTGAGTAAGGAACATATGCGACTAGGTGCTCAATCTCGATTCCGAGTGAAGCACAATATGTATCAAAACTCTTTGATGTAAATTCACCAGCATTATCCATCCTTATACCTTTAATTGGATAATCAGGGAATTGTGCCCGAAGCTTTAAAATATGCACAAGTAAACATGCAAAGGTGACATTGCGCGTAGATAATAGACAAACATGGGACCATCTACGATGCTATCCACTAGTTCATAAACATCGAATGGTCCACTCAGGGTTGTATCGTCCACAAATACCCTCGAATTCTTTTTGTGGCTAAATAAAGGGATTCAAGATCAACCTTTGTTATAGAAGTGGTTTGATAATGAGTTTTCTCAGAACAAGCTTCAATTATAATCTTTAATAACAATACCTTTGTATCCTTTAAAGGATGCCCTTTTGTATTCGGGATTATTCTACATCATCAGAGCGCCTGTGGCGACTGGGCGATCATGCCATAATCCAACCGATCAGATTTACCAATCTCCAAGATATGGTGGAGCAGGCTCTGTGTCTTAATCATGACACAATACAAATCCATAAAGAAGCTTCGAGCTTCTCATGGATGGTATTCAGCCCATCTTATAAGAGGTAATGCCAATATGTCTTATTTTGCTCATAAATAGTCTCAACATGCACCCATTACGGCAAAAGACATCTTTGAAGCTAAGTAGATTCCTTTTGATCTACTCGCTTAGAAATGCATTCTCAATATGCAGTGTGATGGTACCTTTTGCAAACACCAGTGATTCCGAAACCATCAATAATCGGAATAGACTTTGATATTGTATGGACATGTGTCTTAATGTAATGTCATACTGAGAAAAGTGTCTACTACTTAAATATGGTAAGGGCGTTGATGCACTATCAAGCAAACAAACATCTTCATTTTTCTCGGTGTTTTCCATTTGCATTTATGTTGACAACTTCAAGTGTCAAGTATCATAAAATTTTCATATTAGTTATTAGTTATAGGGTCAAATAAAATTTCAAAATAATAAATATTATATCAAGTTCATAAGCATTTCATTGCATAACCATATTAAAGAACAATAAAAGGTAATACATTTAAAGAAAAACAACTAGAAAAGAAATTATTAGAATCATAAAATTCGAAATCTAAGATGTCATCTACTACCTCGATGCTTCATCAAAGTAATCAAAAGTCCCTTAAAGAAATCGTAGACATCCAAGGATGCATTTGCTACTCGTGAGCAAGAGAAGTCCCACCAACAGAGATATTGCTGGTTTCAATAAAGGGTTATGGTAAATAGGATTAATTCAATGGCGTGAGATTCACCACGTTTGCCCTTATTTTTTAAAGATGCCTGGTATAGATCAACAAAGTGCTTTGACGTACGACAAGTACGTGACCAGTGCCTAGCCATGCCACAACGATGGCAAATACTTCATTACCACCTTTTCATTTCTTTCTTTGTCATGATTCGCCAAAGTTAGATTCCTAGTATGTTAAATTTTGCCACCCTTCGAGGATTATATTCTTGCCCGCGCTTTGTAGCCTTAAATGGCCAATAATTTTCTCGTAGCTCGTGATGTGCTTCAGTAATGCTTTTTGAGCAAAGAATTCATTAGTTTGCTCAGCCATGGGAGGAGCAATGTAAATTAAATCGAGTACGTGGCAAATTGATTTGCCTGCATTGGCATATTGCAATACAATATCTCGAAGTACGGGAAGGTAGAAAGTTTTCTCTACTGGGCCAGACGCTGAGCCTCGATACCCGCATAACCTGCCGAGAAACAATATCAAATAAATGAGTTATAGTCTGACACCGATTTAAAACTTTCAGAGTATGAGATTTTGCCACTATATTGTGCTTCGAGGAAGGATAACATTTTAGTGATCATACCTATCCTTCAACCTCTTCCACAAGGTTCATATCTGAACAAATAAATATCGAAGCCTCAGAGGCCTCGCACGTGAACACTACCAATAAAAATCAGCATTTTGCTTTTATCTTTTGCATCGAGGTTCCGTCTATAATTGCGTAGCAAGATCTGCCCTTGGAGGTGCATTTCCATGTCAAGGCAATTCGTGATGTATAATTATTTCCGCTCACTTCGAGGATGTGAATTCATTTTTCAATATTTGCCATAATTCTTGCAAAACAAATGAATCCATAAATTAATTAGAAGGAATTTCAAATATCCACCGCCACGTCATGAGCAGAATGATACTTTTAGGTTGGAAATTTGGCTTCAGGCTAAGAAAAGAGAAAAAAAAGAAGAATTGATAGAAGAAGATGAAATATAAGTTGATTAATAAAAAAAAAAATACTCACCTCAGATGCAATTATTTACTCAATCGTAGATCTTCGTGTTGATAACGTATTGTGTCATTGCGCTGCAAGAATATATAATAGAGAATAGAGAGAGATTAATACAGGTGTTGTATGTTAATTCAAAAGATTTTCGTGAGAGAAAGTCTTGAAAGGAGCAATTTTATTTTCAATTTCATTCCTCTTATATAAATTGAATAGGATATGGGCATTCATACGTTGTAATCGTGAGTTACGAATGTTACATAATAGGCACATTGAATATACATTGATGTATATAGGTTACTTAATGTATAGGTTGGTGCTACGAACGCGCTCTATAATGCGCATATCAATATACATTGATGTATATAAGTTAAGTTGAATATAATGAATATTCATTCATGTATTTCATAACAAATTGTACATATTTTAAAATTTATTAGACTTTGTATAAAAGAGAAATAAATAAAACGAGTTTGATTAAGCATGTATAATTAATTTGTTAAGTTTAAACATATTTTTTATTTTTCTTCAAATTTTATTTCCTTCCACTTTTTCTCTCAATTTTATTTTATTAGTACTTTCCAAATTCCAAATGTAGCCTCTTTTTCGACTGAAGTCTTTGGTTCAGGCTCTAAATATGCTTTTACAAACTTTCAAATGATGTTTTGACATGTTCACATGTCTAATTCAGTTAATAGAGCGTTCAAAGTTTAAAAAAACAAGACATCCAAAGAGGTGGGGACAATTTATTATATTGTACTATGTTGTAAGCTTAATTACAACAAAAAAAAAAGAAAAGATGTTTTGACATTGATACATTTATCTATCAAAATTCTTTTAGAACCCTTTAAAAATGATATCTCAATATTTTTTTTCAAGGTTAGAAAGTTAACAAATAAACAATTTCAATGGAAGTGTTACGATGATATAGTGAAACTAACGATTAGTTATCATTTTAACTAATAGTTGGTGCATTTCTACCTGAACTTTAAGATCCTTAACATGCCATTTATACATGATAGATCCTTAATGGGGCCTGGCATTGATTTCTTTTCTCAAGTAAATCCTTATAATTTCTTGAACAACTTTAAACTTAAAGAAAATTGAAGATTAGGAGGTGTTGATAAGTGTTGGGTTAAAACCAAGTTTATGAGAATGATCACCATATTAAGCTTTTTTTGAAATATTTGATTAAAATATATCAAATAAACTTAAATTTATGAATCTAATATTTTTTATATTGGCAAAAATATTATTTTTTATTTCACATATTTACATTGTCTACAAGATATAAAAATGTATTGTTACCAAAATCATACAAAAAAATTGACTTCTTTTACCATTATTACCTCGGTTTGTTTTAGCTCCAAAACTACACACAGTTGCCCTTTTTGAGAAACTTTATAGTTTTGGAGCTAAAACAAACCGGGGTAAAAGAAAAGGGGCTATTTAATTAAAAGAACTTTAAAAGCTGAATTTTGAAAATCTAATATTTCATTTATTTTGATTTTATTTTGACACAAATATATTTATTATTTTCTTATAAAATAATCATTTATTTCTTAAAATAGTAAATACATAAAATGATTTGTTAAAAAATACATAAAATGGCAAGCAACCATTTTTCATTAGAAAGATTCCAACAAATGAGTAAAAGCAAAAAAAATATGTTCAAACAAAAACTGCCTCTAATAAACCCGAACAATCCTTCAAGCAAAGGATACATTAGCGAACAAACAGCTTATCAATATTTAAAAGTAAATATTACTGGGAACTATTTATAAACAATATTAGGTATATGATGAAAATTTTCATTTTGGGTATGGAGTGATATAGATGAATAAATGGTATATGATGTAATTATTAAGGAAGATAAATGGTAAAATTTAACAGATGGATAATCCAAAGTTTTTAGATGCTATCACTGCTCACACCCTTGGGGCCTTTGGGGCAGCCTAAACTCAAAAAATTGTTAGACAAAATATAACTTTAAATATTGATTTTTTTTACTGATTTCTGGAGATGCTCTAACCGATTACTTTTAAGAAAAACCATAAAGAGGGTAACAGTTTCAAAATCTGACTTATTATCTGCTTTTAGGAAGAAGCAGCATCTATTCACCTGTAAAGCAATAATGCAATAGCTGTAAGGTGAAAGAGATACTTCCATTGAAAAAATAAATTATTAAAAAATAATAAATATATATTTTAAGTAATAAATAATAATATATAATTGTACCTATTCCTTGATCGTCCAGTTTACAGGGCTCGTGAAAAACAACTGGGATTGCCATATCATTACTTATTACTTATATATATATATATATATATATATTTATTAATTTATTTTTTCAGGCACCCAAACTGCATTGAGGTATTTTTTCACATGAACTAAACTTACAAATATGTAGCCATGGTAATTGGGTTCCTAACTTCCTAAAGGGACAAGTATGATATATAGTTAAATAGGTTTTTATGGGGTTTAAAAAAATTATGGGTTTGATTTAATTCTTTTGGGACAAGGCTGACTCATCCTAAACCCGTACCATTGCCATTTCTACAAAGATCAATGCTTAATTTTGATTGTTATTGCATTATATTTTGTGGGTATTCAGCCTGTTGCTTAAAGAGTTACTGCAAGAAGATGTAGGGTTTTGACATGAGTTATATTGCAAGTTTTGGTACTATAGATTATTCAAGCTTAATAGTGCAGAATGCGACCTTATTAGTGCCTAATCAATCAGTATAATGCAAGCAAATTGTCTTTTTCTTTTATTTTTATTTATTTTAATTATTTATTTGATTCTACTTTCTAGTTAATTATCTCACCTTTTATTTTTATCTATAGAAGTAATAAAAAGTTAAAAACTTATCCGTATATCAGTACACATCAATTAACGAATGTGAGGGAACATATGGAAGGGATGTTTCCGAAAAATAATGAAAAAATTAAAAATAAATCTTGAAAAATTATTGTTTGAAAATTAATTCTAAATATAGTGTAATTTTTATCCGTATAAAGCTTCAAAATGTGAGTTTTGGGTGTCAAAAAAGTTGATAAAAAAGCTATTTAAAAGGTGTTGTTTTTAGAATTTTTAGAATTTTTAGAAAGTGTCTCTTCAAAAAACACTTTCAATATAAATTCAAATTTTTTAAAATTATAAAAGTGTTTATTCAGAAACACTTTCAATGCAATATTTCAACAATTTAGAAAGTATATATTTGAAGAGATACTTTTAGTCTAAATTCAAAATTATAAATATGTCTTTTCAAAAAACACTTTTAATGTAAATTCAAAATTTTGAAATTTACGAATGTGTGTCTTCAAGAGACACTTTCAACTTAAATTCAAAAACTTTAAAATCAAAGAGACTTTCTGAACATTTTCTATTTGTGGATTTTTTTTTACACCCTTTGGAGGAGTTGGTGTTCTTTTTGAAGAGGTTTTCCTAATTATTGATAATATATTAGTTTTTAAATTGCCAGCGATATCACTTTAAATTGGATCACCCTTGAAAGGGTTTTTGGTCATTCTATAAAGTAATAGTCAGAATAGCTAATCAAAAGTCCTCCATTTTCATTTTTTGTTCCTACCCCTTCTATACCCATGGGTAGAAATTGTCAACAAGGTTGGAGTTGAGTTAAGCGATTCTGGCGGGTTAATGGGTGGCGGGTGAAAACATGTAAACCGCATTACGACCGCGTTATCGCGGGTAAAAAATCGAAGCACGAACACGAGCTAGTTTAATAAGCGGGTAACGCGACCGCGACTTCGTTTAACACGTCTAATTTTAAACGGGTTGGGTTGGGTTGGGTCGAGTTAACACGATAAACCACTCATTTGACCCATTTACCTGTTTACCACCCGTTTGACCCATTTAACACGCTAAACCACCCGTTTAACCATTTACCTGTTTATTTAAAAATGATTAATTTTTTTAAAAAAAATATTAATTTATTAATTTTATTTAGCGGGTAAGCGGGTTATAAACGGAGTTAGCGTATCTCAGCGGCAACGGCCGTTTGTCGCGTGTTAAGCGGGTTGACCGTTTATCACCGAACGGTTAGGTCTCACACGACAGTTGTCGGTTGTCGTGTCGGTTAATCGTGTCGTGTTGAATTTTGATAGGCCTACCCATGGGTCGGGGGGTTACATGTTTAATGCTCATAATTGGGGCATTTATTTGTACATTAATTGTCCCCTACTAACTAAAGTGACACGCTTGCTCGGGAGGATTGTAACGTACATATCATTCTCTTCATCTTCATGCATGATCTGGTTGTCCGAGGTGGTTCGCTTGCCTTTTCCCAAGGTGATCTCATCTTCATACCTGAGCTGGTTGTTCGAGGTAGCTCACTTGCCTTTTCACGAGGTGGTTATTTTGAGCTATCATCCGCCCTTCTATCCTTTTTTGCTCGAGCTCAAAAGCTTGTAACTAATTTAAGTCTAGATCATGCATACTCAATCGAGTCTGGGCCTGTCTCCCAATAAACGCTAACTGCATGACACGTGTCCTAGGATTTATCCCACTCCACTAGCTCCCCTAGCGTCGTTTCAAGCCATTGGAGTTGGAATGACGCTAAACTCTTTGGTCGTCTGAGGTCAAAGGGCCAGGTGCACAACATCTCCTGGAGAACATCTTGGGGAGGCCTATAGGGACTTATCTTTGCCAGTAGGGAGACGATTAAATTTGTTACACAGGCATCATATCATAGAGAACATCTTAAGGGAATTGCCTAAGTACTGGGCTCATCCCATGGAGATCGTTTCAAGGGTTGCTTGAGTACGGGGCTTATCTGTGAAGAAAATCTCGAGAGGCAGCCGGTATGGCTTATCTTATGGAACATCTCGAGGAGGTTGGTAAGTCTTGGCTCATCTCATGGAACATCTCGGGGAGGTCGAACAAGTGCGTGGCTCATCTCATGGAGAACATCTCAAGGAGGTCGCCCGAATACCAGGCTAAGCGATAGAAGTTTACAATGTGAGCTACTTCACAAAAACTTTCATTTAACATCCCCGCAACGTAAATATTTATTTAACATCGCAAGTAAATATATTGGAAATACCTTTTTAGACATAGAGAGTTCCAGGGCCGAGGCTCTATCCCGCCCCTGGGTGATTGTATTTTGTATGCACCTTTGCTTCCATCATCGGCGATAATGTAGGGTCCTTCCCAATTTTGTTGGAATTTCCCTTCTTCGAAGGTTCATCAAAGGACGAGCTCACCTTTGTTCAGGCATGCTTGGAGCTAATGAGCTTTGTATACCTCTTGGCGGCCTTTCAGTCTTGGTATAGCCATTTGAATGGCTGCTCGTTCTCGTTGTTCCTTAAGCTCCTCTAGAGCCTATATGAGTTCTGTAGGGTTGTTGGAGCGGAGTGGGTTGAGTCCAAATTCGATTGATATTCGAGCCTCAGCGCCTACCAGGGCATATGGTGTCCCCCATCCGTGGTAAGTAGATCGGTGATACTGCATTTCACCACTCACGAGCACCTATCTTTGGAAAAATTTCTCGGACTGGCCAGGTGAAAGGGCGATTCTGCGAGTTTGGCGACGATTTATGGAACCACGACAGGGCTAGACCTACTAAGTTGGACGAGAATACTTTGCACAAAAGGGCATCGTTCCCCATCTAGAGAGTCATGATATGTCAATAATGTATCAAATGGTCGAAGGGGTCCTGCAACCCATCATACATCTGAAATTTTGGTAACTCGAAATGCGGCGGAGCCTCTTGGTTGAGGATAGCATGAACGAACAGTGACGTCGAGATGTCATCTAATGCTCGCAACGTGGGGTCTAGGTTCCTCCGGGGTGAAGGCATTTGTTCCCCGTATGGAAGCCCCCTATGCGGCCGTGGGTGGCGTTTGGATGGGGAGTAGTTGTCCGTGGACTCGGATTGCATGGGGCTCCGCCGGTCGAGCAAGTCATCCATACGGTGGGTGGTGCTGTTCGAGAAAGGTAAGGTTGGGGCGACGTTTCGTAGGGCAGCGATTTCTTCGCCTTGAAGCGATGTGCATTAGGAAGGGCCAGTACTATTGGTGGAATCCTGTTTGCTCCTTGACCACCTACTCGGTGCATCAGTCTTGGTTCATGGAGGTTCTACGAGATCGGAGGGTAGATCTCCCATTGACTTGGTTGACTTCCTGAATCGGTGAATTGTAGCTAAATCGCGATGATGGGGGCATGGTTCCCACAGGCGGTGCCAATGAAAAAGTTTTTAGTCATTTCACAAAGTAATAGCCAAAATAAACATATTTACGATTTTTATTTTCATTCCTACCTTTTATGCCCGTGGGTTGGGGTTACATGTTTTAATACTACGTAATTAAGGGCATTTGCATGATGACCCTTTGTTGCTAGTTAAATTCAGTTTATGATTAATTGTCCACCTACGTCGCCTTTCGCTTAGGAGGATTATGTGTCTGCTTGTCGTTTCTTAAATTACCGTCTGGTTGTCTAAAATTGGTTTCAGCTTGCCTTTTAAAATTGGTCTCGTCTTCAGGCAGGAGCTAGTTGTGGGGTGGTCTCTCATCTTGTACTTTTTTAGAGCTAGTTGTCAGAGTAGCTCAGCTTGCCTTTTTCTGAGGTGGTCGTTTAATTTGTCGTCAGCTGATTCCAATCGTTTTTTGCTTGGTACGAATCTTTATAATTGGGTTAAGTTCGAATCATACATGCTGTTCCAGTGCAGAGTACGACTCTTAATGGTCCTTCGTCAGCTATACCCCCTCTTTAGTCTTTATACTCTACATATATGCTTACATCAAGATATACAACATGACTCCCAAAAGAATGGATAAATAAATAATATTTTTTAGTAATTAAAAATCAGTTTTATAAATAAATAATTTAATTATTTCCACATTAGGAAAAAAGAAGAAGAAAATGGTCGATTGTAGGAGGACACTGTAAACAAATAATGTCTCAAATAATTTTTATTTATCTCAAATTCCTCGGAAATTATATGTGTGTTCTATGATTAAAAACATGAAATTTTGTACTAATCAATATGCCACGTGTCGGCTCCCTTTTAGCTCTTGGTTCATCATAGTAGTGCGATATGTGGGAGTAGTGTGCATAGTGGGCTACGTGGGCTTGGTTCATCATAGTAGTTCGGAGCTTTGCCTGATGCGTTGGGCTTGGAGCCCCTACGATGGGCCTCATCCATATTTTGTGTTGGGCCCCATGTGATTTATTTGGGCCTTTGACTTATCCCATTCCAGAATCCAGACACAAGAAAATCTGTGTGAATTTTCATCATTTCTGTTAGAGTCACCACCAGTTCTCCACCTTGTCGGTCACCATTGTTGTTATTTATTACTATTAATGTTGGTTATTTCACGGATAAAAGATACCATTCCTATCATATTTGTTTATAAACTGCCAGCAATTTTATCACTTTACATGGAGCTCGTGAAAATGTATGTATGTTTATCCTTAAATTATTATTCTAAAAAGAGTATGGAAATTATGGAACCGCCAGGAACCTTCTCAGTGAGGAGTTGGGGCTGCCATAAACCACAGACAAATGCCAATAATGGCCTCCTTGACTTTTAATTTGCATATGGATAAACTGGGGGTGTGTTTTGATGACATTAAGTTGGTAGCGTTCCTTCCAAAGTACCCAAATGCCTCAGTTAAACCCCATTGCCTCTACCCGAACCCAATAGTCAAAGCCCAACTTATTGCAAATATCATCCGCCTGCTTTCCGCTAACTTTGGTTTCCAATAGTCCCAAGATTCCAAGCTTATTTCTGTGGATAACATCCTTTAAGGTACAAAGGAAACTCCTTGATGTAGCACCGTTGCAGTTCCATATGATCGTGTCCATGAGGAGGATGGGTTTGGGGGGTATCACGTTCATGGAGGAGGCTAACTGGTCATCACATGTAGATAGATAAAACTCAATGGGAAGCATCCAATATGTCCCCCTCGAAAGTTGCAGGCTTAGGCTTGTTACACAAGTCCTTTATTTGAATAACAGTGGAATTCTCGTTATCACTTGTTGGCTCTTGGGTTGTCAGAACCCTGGTTTCTGGTCCTATGCATGTCCCTCCCCCTGGTGGGTTGTGGTGATGCTCAGAAAATAGGATGTGCATGTTGGTGCTGTTTGCATTGGTGGGTTGCTCTAGTATGTGATGTATTACCTCACTTCTGACCTCTTTTGTTCTGGATGAGCCCATTACCACCACATGCTCCATCTCGGCAACCGCTTGATGTGGTCTTAGACCTGAAAATCTACTAGATTTTGGAATTGACGGTGGTTCTAGGGTACTTTTCTCCTTCTCCAAAGCGATGTCTGACGGGGGTGCTTGTGCATGAGGGGCTTGGTTCTTACCTTGGGTTTGCACATTGGGTCTCTTGCCGTTATTGCGACTGATGGGTTTTAGCAAGTGGTTTCTTGAATATGACACGTGCTCAAGTCTACCTCTTGCCCTTGCTCCATCTCCTCGTCATTCTTTGTAACTAAGGCAACATATCTCGAAGATGAATCTTTTAGCTTGGTAAAGTTAATATTTCGGCGATGGGGTTCATTTTGATTCCCTTTTTCATGCAACGTCTCCTCCAACCCTTGTGCGTTTGGTTTACTCTGGTGTCTTCGGGGTCTTCGTGAGGCCAACATCCATGACCCATAATTTTCTAAAATTTATGGATTTATCTTTATCTCCTCCTTCCTTATTTGGTTGTTGACTTGTATGGCAAGAATCCCATCGACGCTGTTTTCCTCCAACTTTTCCGGAGCTACCGTTGAGTCTCCTCTCTCCATGGGACATGTGTCTTTCCTATGCCCATACATTCCGTACCTGAAACACACGAGGTGGACTCCCTCATACTCGAATCTCTGGACCCTTCGACGAAGTCTGAACCTCGATACTAGGGGCTTTGATAGGTCTAGCTCCTAAGTTTCCCAATTTTCAAACCCAGCCTCATAAGGAAGTTGTGGTCGTAGTACTCGATTGGGAGGCATGGAATACAGACGCAAACTAGGAGACTGCAGAGGGTATCTTGTTCCGGATCGAAGTTCGGTTGCCACGGTCTAACCGTTAGATAGTGATTGAAAATCAACCAGGGGCCACCATACTTTGCATATTCATAGTCTTCGATGGAAGAGAACATGGCGAGAAAATACTCGTTGTCCATAGCTATCAAGTCCAGCACTGCCTTTGGTTTCCATATGTCCCTGATTTTCCTGAGAAGTAAGTGATAATCGATATTCCAACCTAGCAGTTTGACTATTAATGACTGCTTCCATGGCATATGAATTCTGGTCTTCTCTTCCTTTGAGAGTTGTATTATGGGGCAATCCGGGTCCGGCTGCTCCTCTTCATCAGAGATCCACTCCTCCGGATCGTCAGCAGTGGGCATTGTAGTTCTTCCTTGTAGCTTGTCACGGAAGGAAACCCCCTCTTTGTTCTGCAATAGACATCTCGAAGTTGCGAAGCGAAGGTTCCCGCTTGGAGCCTCCCGCTCGGACTTTTTTATTGCTTATTTCCAATTGATCATCTTCTTCCTCTGAACGAGCATGAGTGCGGCGCTATGGAGGGATCTCAATCAATATCTCATAAACAACGCAACCCCCTGGCTAATAGTAGGGGACTTTAATTCAATAACCAAGTTAGACGAGGTCTCGAATACCAGAAAATTGGATCGACGAAGATGTGCCGCCTTCACGAATTGGATTTTTGAAAATGGACTTATAGACATGGGATTCATAGGACCAAAATTTACTTGGACCAGGGGCAAATCTTCTTCAACGTTCAAAGGAGCACGCCTGGACAGAGCTTTATGTAATATAGATTGGCAGATGTTGTTCCCTCAAGCGTCAGTCATCCACATCCCCAAGCTGAATTCAAACCATTCCCCTCTTCATGTTAGGCTCAACGATGATGGCTCTCATCCGCACCAAGCCCAATTCAAGTTTTAGCGTGGCTTACTCATCCAGATTTCCAGCAACTCATTAAAGCTCAGTGGAACACAGGAACATCCCAATTAGAAAATACTCAGAGCATTGCAACCCGGCTTCTACAATAAAACAAAGAATGCTTTGGTAATATCCTCCTGAAAAAAAAAGAAGAGAATGTGGGCCAGATTAGCAGGAATACAATCCCATCTTGCGAACCAAGAGAATAACCGATTCATCAAACTTGAACGAAAGCTCCAAAAAGAGCTTAACCTTGTGCTTCAACAGGAGGAGCTTCTTCGGTTCCAAAGATCCAGAGAGGAATGGATCAAATCTAGAGATAGAAACACGAAATTCTACCAAGCTTCTACTTTGATAAGGAAAAGCAAGAATAAGATTGGAACTCTTAAAAATAACGATGGTGACTGGATATCTGATCCCCTTGCCCTTGAGAATATGGTACTAACTTTTTATAAAAAATTATTTCAGGAGGAAGGCTCTAGCAACCAGCATGCCCTGATTCCCCATGGCTTCCCCAACATCTTAGTGGACCAAGTTCAATTCCTAGGAAAACCCTTCTCTGGAGAAGAGATAAAGAAAGCCCTCTTTGATATGGCTCCCTTTAAGGCTCCGGGAATAGACGGCATCCATGTAGGTTTCTACCATAACACATGGGAGATTGTTGGGGATTCCCTCTACAACTTCGCCCTTGACTTGATTCTGGCATCCTCCTAGTGGGTCTAATGACACTTCACTAGTCCTCATCCCCAAGATAGAGCACCTAGAACAAACTGCACACCTTAGACCGATCAGTTTATGCAGTGTTTGCTACAAGGTGATAACTATTGTTTACAACAACTAAGACCCTCGCCAAAAGGTTTAAGGAGATAATGGGGAGTTTGGTAGCTCCAAACCAGAGCAGCTTTGTCTCGGGCAAACAGATTATGGATAACATTATCATCTACCAGGAAGCCTTGCACTCAATAAGGAAGAAGAACGCAGGAAAAGGGTACATGCTCATCAAAGTTGACTTAGAGAAGGCTTATGATCGCCTTTCATGGAGCTTCATCCGAGACACATTGGAAAAACATATTTTTATTGAACAAATATATTCAATATTACATAAAAATTTACTGTAAGTTTAATTCTGGCGTTGCAGATAAAAATCGATAATTAAGTATTAAAATCGATTTGTTCTGGCGTATGTTTTGATAGACGGTATTGTCGTCCGATTGATCTTTAACTTTGTGACATTGTTGATCGAAGGTATGATTTGATTAACTTGACTTTGAAACTATGCTACGCGGAAAGCGTATGCTAGTATGGTCGATAGTGATACGTAAGCAATCGAAATACGTTTGGAAAGCGAGAATCGAAGTCGTTTTGAATGGTCCCAGCACTTGATTCTTCTTTTGGTCTCGCTGGTAGCCCGACTACCATGTCTTAGCTGTAAAATAAGCTGTCGTGATATCGAGTCGATGTTATATGCAAGAATTTTTTGAGCTTATCATGCAAACTGACAGTCATCATCTATAATATGTAACTTGTGTAAATCAAATAAAAATCAAAAATATCTTCATATTTTGAAATTGATTTCAAATCTACTATTAGTGAAAGAAATAAGCGATCAACTATATATAAGAAATAATCAACTCACATAAGATTCTTGTTGAATGTGTAATCTGTAGCTAGCATTTTCGTGAAGCTGCGCACTACGTAAATAATGCATTTTTACAAAATGTAGGTTCAATTTTCACTGGCTTGGCCAATTTCTTTAGCAATAATCTTATCGATTCAAATCAGGTTTAACATAGATTACCGAAAGAAAAAGAAATAAGTCTTAAATGATAATAGCGACATCGATAACTATCTTTCTTTGTAACGTTCACCTTTCGCTCATTAATGGCGAGATAAAATATTGTACCAAATAACCATGCGAATAAAATTCCAAAATCCATAATATCGACGATAAACTTAAGCGTCGCGAATGTCTTAGGATCATCACTTGATTTCCCGCAGTGAGTTAAAGCGACTTTTAATTTCTAGAGCTTGAAATCCCATTGCCTTAACATTCGACTTGACTTTCAGCGTGTGCATGATAGCGGCAAGGATCGAGCATTTCATTATCTTTGCAATTTACCCGTCGGCACGTAGAAGATGAAAGCGATATATACCATTATTACAATTCCAAAAAAAGATTTAATACTAGACAAAAATTTGCCATATCACAAAGTGCAAGATTAAGACTATGACAACCGCGCGGTGTGTAGAAAATTTCTTGGATTTCACTTAATACTTTTTTTGTCTGGCTATGTTTATTTCGTATTGGTATTATCATAACCTTGACCTCTTAAATCACCAAGATCAAGTTCAAGTGTTTTCGCAAAGCATTCTTAATTCATCTAAATAATCCTTGTCTGAGGTATCCTCCACTTTCGAAATCCTAAAAACTCTTCTGTGCTTGGACTTGCGAGACATCTTACGTCGTATTGTAGAGACATTTGTTCTTCATGACTTATATCGGTGTCTGATCAGTAAGCGAAAAATATTTTGCTTCTCTAACTTTTTAATAATCTCAGTCTTTATTTCACTGCCCGGCGCAAGTATAAATTCATTTTGAATTTTGTGACTAAGATAATGATAATGAATTTCCTTTTCTGAATCGCGATTCTTTCGATATTGGATCAAACTGACCAATCATTTCCCGATTATCTGAAATTTGGTTATTTTAACGTAGAATTTTCAGTCTTTCACAAATGCCAGGTGTGCTGAAAGAAAGCTATGACGAAACTATTCTAGCAAAAGCGTGTCTCAATGTTCTCTATCTTTGTTGATTTGATCTTGTAATATTTATCATTTGTAAATTCTTTTCTTAATCTCTTTCTAGTTCAATCCATCTTCTCATGTTATGCATGTGCTCATTACTAGTTTCATGACTTTTGAGCCTATAACTAATATTTTAATCAATTACGTTTCCTTCATTAGCTAATTGAAAAGTATTTTCTTCTTGCTTAAATAACTTACAACAAAAAGCAAAATATTTTATCCGATGAAATTGAGTAAACCAACCATTTTAGATGAATCTTCTCACAATTTGATAAATACTTGAGTGTAATGTGTAGAAAGAGAAATACTTTATTTTAAGTCGTTAGGAAAAGTATAAACTGCTAGAGACCTCTTTTCACCAACATATACAGTAAATTTTTGATCAAATAATTTCCATTCACGGATCTATAATGTCTAAGCGAGCAACGTAATATCTAAATAAATGCTGTTGTTAATTCGTATTACCTCCAGTATAAATGCTTTGCTCATTCCTATTTTTCACATTCTTCAAAATTTCTATTCACAATCATCCAAAATCTTCTTTATTTACTAAATTCTCCTCTTCATTAATATCTTTTCATCTGAACCTTCTCATATATTTCCTTGTCAACATTACTTGTATTACTAAGAATTTGTCCATAGCTCCCATTTAAGATCAGAAAACTCCCGCTTTTCTTCTTCTTTCATATCTGTATAAATACTTTCTAAGAGATATAATAACTCAATTCAAGATCAAACTTTAAATTAGATCACAATGATAGACCACGAGAGACCTTGAGCAATTTGATCAAACTAATACGTTTTCTTTCGTATCGAACCCATAACAAAAATATAAACTAACAAAATTATTATTTGATAAAATATAAAATAATCAAATAAAAATACGTTAAAAATAAATAACAAATTATTTGCCACCTATGATTAGATTATCAAGATTTTTAATCATTGTTTTTTTTATCACAAAGTTTGTTGAACTCAATTTTTTTCAGAGCAGAACCCTAATATTTTCGAACTATAGAAACTGAGCTGAAAGAGTGTTTAACTTTTTTAACAAAATAAAAAGAAGTCATCAGATGTAAAGAATCGGTAATTGAAAGAAATAAGAAAAAGATATATCATTTAATTTAAGCCACAATCTACGAGACTTCTTATCGATTAAAGCTGTATTTTTTCGGCAGCCTTTATCACATTTAACGTAGTTTTTTGAGAGATATTAATAACCAAATTAATATATTTAATTAATTATAAATTATAAATATATATAAGATTTATTATTTCAAAAGTATTTCCACTATAGTGGGGCCCCACTAAGCAGCAGCCTATCCTGCCTATAGGCAGAGCCGCTGCTCCCAAGTACCAGGATTCGCAACATAATGCATTGTATGGAAACACCTAAATTGGCAATAAACTGGAATGGGAAAAAGCTGGAGTGGTTTAAGCCCTCGAGGGGCATTCGACAGGGAGATGCAATATCCCTCTACCTCTTTGTTCTCTATGTGGAAAGATTGGGCCATATCATCCATCAAGCAGTTGAATCAGGTACATGGAAGTCCATCAAGCTTTCACAAAATGGTCCGCACTTATCCTACCTTTTCTTTGTAGACGACCTAATCTTATTCGCAGAAACAACAGAAGACCAGATGAGAAACCTTATGGGTTGCTTTCAATAGTTCTGAATGGGTCAGGCCAAAGAGTAAGCTTTCAAAAGTCTAGTATTTTCTTTTCGAAGAATGTTAACACCACAGTAGCGGAGGAAATCTCCAACATCTTGGGGATCCCTGTCACCACTAACCTGGGTAGGTACCTGGGTACCCCCTCATTCATGGTCGAATGCAACCAAAGTTGTATCAAAATCTGCTGGATCGAATCAACTCCAGGTTGGAGGAATGGAAAACCAAGCACCTTTATCTCGCAGGAAGAAGTGTCCTTGCTCGGTCGGTGTCGTTGTCCATCCCCCTCTACTCACAACAATCAGCTTTGCTACCAAAGGCCCTTTGCAGCAGGATGGACAGGATGATCCGGAACTTTACTTGGGGTGACCTAGATGAAAAGAAAGTCTAATTCAAGTAACTAGTGAGACAATCACACACTCAAAAAAGATATTATTGATGGCACGGGCGGTTTTGATAGCTGATCCTATCTCGACCCCGCCCTTTTTATTTTTTTCAATTCCCAAACTCATTCCATCACACCTGCTTATATTTTTCACCAACTGCTCCATTTAAAAATTAAATGCATATGATATGTGTCGCGACGAAAATTCTAAACTCCACCTCCTGCTTACATTCGATTTTGCTATTTTGTTTTTATTTTATATTTGGTTTTTTTTTATTATATTAAATTAATATATTTCATAAAAAAATAAAAATATTATGAATTTTAAATTATTTATTAAAATATTTCTAATTATTATTATTATATATATTAAAGTATAAAATAAAATAATAAAAATATTTTTTAAATATAATTCAAGGGCATGACACACTCGAACGTGCCTCGAAACTCGCCCGAAGCCTGAAAAAAAAATAAACCCTAATCCGATAAAAACTCGATTATAATTAAACCAAACTCATCCTATTAGCAACGGTACGCAGACGGTAACCCAAAATAAATCCTACTCGTCGCTTAACCTTACATGGGAGGACTGGGCTTAAAAACGACCCATGGCATAAATTTAGCATTCATGGCCAAAGTTGGGTGGAGACTAGAAACTAAGGTAAAAAAAGAGTTAGGGCACTAAATCAGTCTATTGGACCCATAGGTTTTATAGACTCTTCCTAGTGCTAATATAATGTAAGAAGGTAATCTCTGTGCAATCAACTAATTGAGCAAGTAATCCACGTAGATGCATTCCTGCCTTAGTTGTCCCATAGCATTGGCATTAAAGGAGAAGGATTTGCTGCTTGATTATAAACCTGCTCCTCCATCTTCACCTAAGGCAGTGAATTCAGACTCCCTTGAAGAAAGGGGGCTAACCTTATTGCCAAGCTAAAACGCTAAGCCCAAAGATGCCTTATGCTAAGATGCTTTGACCAATCATTCCGAATCTTCTGGTACAAAAGAAGGGGGATATGAAAAGCAATCCACCCAAGACAGTGTCAAGCCAGATACGGAGAGCATACACAGGCAACAAAGCTATGTTGGACGGATGAAAAGCTGCAATAAAACAAGTGGCTACCTGCAGCGGTCCCACTGCACGGGAGGATCAGGGGATTGTTAAGAATAAGAGTTTATGGGTGCAAGTGTTAACATGTAAGTATATCAAAGGCGAAATCGGCATCACAAAGCTAACAAATAAACCTGCGTCCTCCAATTTATGGAAAGGTGTTGCTTCAACTGCTGATATCCTGTTGAAGGGAATAAAAAGAAGGATGTATAATGGATTAGATACCTTGTTCTGGAGAGACACTTGGTTGGGAGACACCCCACTGCTCAATGTAGCCCTCTGAACCATCTCCTTGGTAGACTCCTACAATATAGTCCATGTAATGGACACCAAGTGAGGGTTGGAGGTGGAATTTGATTACCGACTTGGTCCCCCCACATATAAAGGATCATCTCCAAGCAGTATTAGTAAGACATGAAGCTGATAACAAAGATGGCATCTGTTGGGGCCTAACATCACATGGTTGGTTCACGATAAGGACAACATGTGCCCTCACAAAGCAAAATCATAACCACTCCCCCGTCAAGGTATGGAAGCTGATTTGGAGGCTGCAACTCCCTCAAAGATTTTGAACTTTCTCATGGTTGGTCCATCATGGAAAAATAATGACGAACTACGAGAGAGCCAGGAGAGGTTTTACAGAGAATCCTTACTGCAAATGTTGCCCATACAGCATAGAGGACCTAAATCATGTTTTTTGGCATCGTGGAAAGGCAACGGTGTTCTGGTCTCACATGGCAAGGAAAAAAAGTTAATAGGACCCCAACAGTTAGACTTCCAAGGCTGGATATAATGGAATTTAAACTTGATTGTATCTACAGGAATGAATGAAAATTGGAAGGATAATTTCGCTATATGCATTTGGTTGCTCTAGCATTGGAAGAATGATCTCACATTCCACAGCAAGGACCACACAATAGAAAATAAGCTCACTTTGGTGCAGAAGTATGCCTGTGAAGTAAAGTCGGCCTTTTCGAGTCAAGCCATAATGCAATGTGAAAGGCTGGGTACAAGTGATGTTGGTTCGGGTAGTCTCACCGCTTCTTTGGGATGTTCAACCAACTAGATGACTGCTTCCGGGTAAAGAGGTAAACCAAAGTCGGGGAGAGGGATTTCAGAGATGAATCGGGAATATGGAGTTATGGCTTTATCAGGCTGGGTAACCTGTTTAGCAGGAAGCAGAGCTATGGGCTCACGGCACTTTCATGGCTTGCCTGGGACAAAGGGATTCGCCTTCTAGAAGCAGAAATTGACTCCCTCCTTGTTTGCCAATGGACAGCAATGCAAAATGCAGCAAACAATAGGCATTCCAACCTGCTACAAGAGTGTGCAGCGATATAGAATGGACGTACTATTACCCACATTTATAGAGGGGAATTGTGGCAGATTTCTTAGCAAAGATATCTCTTGAGCTTCAACCCCAAGAAATGAAGGTGTGGCAAACTCCCCATAATCTCCAACAGTAGACCTGCAATCTTCTTAGCCAAGGAGAGTAATGCGTAAAGGTTGAGTGGTGTGCTTGTGGGTTGTTCCCCTCCCATCGATAGAAAAAACAATATTATTCTAGAGGAAATCCTTAAAACAAAATACAATTATATCCCTAAACTCCCCCACGAAAATCTCACCCTCTTCTATCTTACGTGCTGTCTTTTTTGCCTGAATTCCTATGAAAAGATTGGTATTCTTTTCTTGTAATTACATTTTTATTATGTCAATATAACATACTTTTAACATGCTCACTATGTTAATATAATAAACTTTTGCCTAATATAACATATTTTTACAAATGGAACATACTCTTCTTTACAGTAACCTAAAAAATGTCCATATTTCAGAGAAAAATATACCTAAAAGTAAAAAGATAAATACTCACATGATACTATGGACTAGCTTGATAATTTCAGTGTTTTAGTATCAGGTGCTAATAAAAACAGTTGTGTTTTTTTGAGAAGCAATTGGGAGGTGTTTTTTTTTTTAAAAACACTTTAAAAGTTTTTGAATTTTCCTAAAATACCTATTTGTTTATCCATAAATATATATTTATTTTTCCTTAAAACATCTATTTATTTTATTTAAAAAATTTGGATAATATGATATACTTTTAAAAATTCAAATAATTAAGATCTTTTTGTAAATATTTTTTACTTATTTTATATTTTTATTAATACAAAATTTTTCATGCGGTTTATTAATTAATTCAAATAATTTTTATAATTATAAAATAATTAATTTTGGTTTTTATTAATACAAATGTTTATGTATGTTCATTTATTAATTCAAATTTTTTTGTAAATATTTTTTAGAAATGCTTATGATCATAAAAATAATTATATTATATATATTTTTTATTAATAAATATAATTTATATATGTTTATTCATTAATTCAAATATTTTGGTAAATATTTTTAAATTTTTTATAATCATAAAAATAGTTATTTAAGGTTTTATTAGTATAATTTTTTTTATGTATTTATATGTTTTTGTAATAAAATTTTGATTAATTATGATTTCCTATTTTTGTAATTAAATTTTAAGTGTTCTTTTTGGTCATTTTAATGATATAAAAGTGTTTTTATACCTTTGTGACATGTTATAAAAAATACTGGTATAATCCCTTTTTAATATTACCACAAAAACGTTTCTAGAAAAAATGTTTTAACTAGAAACGCTATTACAAGAAGCAGTGTTGGCCCTAAATCCGTATAGACATATTGTCTCATCCCCATATTATAACTATATCCCTAAGGTCATTTTTGTTCAAAATAATGTTTTTTTGTATCTTCTTTTAGATTTTAAATAAATATGTTAGTATTGAAAATAATTTTTAAATTTATTATTTTTAAATGGTTATCTCAATAAGTAACAATTTCAACTTAAAAAAAAATCAAATTTTTATTATAAAAAATGAGTCATCATTAAGTGCGGACGGACATAAAATAAAGTGAGAATTGGATAATATATATAAAACCTTGAGGGTGGGTCAATTGGCCTTTAGTTTTAGGGTTTAATCCAATAGTTATTCGTTCAAATCTCCTCAAAGCCACTAGAAATTTGTTGGGCCAGACATCCATGATTTTTTTTATTATACTTTAATTTCAAGATAGTAATTACCCCTAAATTTAATTTTATGAGATTACGAAATTTAATTATCAATATAAAATAAGACTTTGTTTGAAATTTGAATTTCTATGGATTTGTGTTTTACCATGCATCTTCCAAATTATTAGTTTTTTTTTTCCGTATTGTTTGATATTTATTATAGTCAAATCATAAAAATAAAAATTTATAAAACATTTTTAATTTCTCCATAACATATATAAAAATAAATTCCCTCGTGCAACCAAAGTCATTAGGAGGCATCCCTATTACGTTTCCATAAAACAACTAGTTTGAATCCCATGGGCTGCTTTAGAAAACATAGGAAGCCCAATAGTTGTTCAAACACTGAGCATTTGGAGTTATTCACTAGTCTAGATCGAACCAAACTGGATTAGTCTAAAACCCGAAAAACACATAATCTAAAATCCGAAGAATAGATCGATCAAGTTCGAATTAGGACCAAACCAGATCGAATATTACCTATGAAACAAAACATATCATGTCAGAGGCTCTAGGCCTCATACTCAATGCAAATGAAACAAACATTATCTAAATCCTTATTAGTAATACAAACATCAAGTAAAAATCAAGACTTTTTCGTATAGGCCTAAGGCCAAGCTCTCTTTTAATGAAAGCAAGCAAATTCAAGCCAGTCTTCAAATTCATTAACTTTGTCCTAGTAATTTCAAAACTCATCTACACCATGAGTTAAAAATAATCTCAACATTATAATAAAGAACGATCTATTTGAGCATAGGAACACCGCATACATGAGGAATCTTAATTCATGTATGACATAAAAATGAGACAAAGTTTGAGTTCTACGAAAGACATGTGGCCAAAATTCTAATTTTCCGATATGGATCGGTACATGCATCATCATGATGAGCACGTGTAACAGCCTAACACCTTTAAGGGTTAAGAGCATGTTTGGCTACTATAAAAAAGAAAAAAAAAGAAAAAAAAAAAAGAGCATGTTTGGTTTCTATTCTTGGGATCAGATTTATGTTCTTAGAAAAGCAAAAGAAAAAACCAACAAAAACCATATGGTTAGAGCATCAACGTTTAAAAAGGTTGGACATAAAGTGGAGAGGGGTTCGAGTCTTCGTTGAGATAATTTACTACATTGTATTAAAAAATGATTAGCTTTAAAAAACAATTACAAATTATTTTCTATTTTCTATAACTATAAACAAGAAAAATATGTATTTCAACAAAAAATTATTTTATGATTTTTATTCTACAATAAAATATAGTTTGTCTAAATAAATATATTTTAATTAGTTTCTATTGATTTTATATATTTTATCGATAATTGATAGGTCAAAATAGCTACAGGTGCCTACTCACTAGGCTCCAAAGGAGAGCGTGCAAGCCCTATAAAACACTCCTGCCCCTAAATACGGGCCCAAACTGAAGCCTACCCACTCACCTCAGCGTCGACGATATGATAATCGGCTACTTCACATCCCGCAAATCGCACTAAATCTCACTAATAAGGGAAACAAGATACCCTCACACAGATCTGCAAATCCAACTGGTTCAATTGAATAAGGGAAATTGTGATAATTTCAATAATATATTATCCCCGCAAATCCAATCAAATCTCACTAAAAGGAAGGAGGATAATTTCAATAAATCGGTTCTTCAAGACTTTCTAAAATCCGATAAAGGCAATAAATATCCCATCCAATGGGAAAGAATCCTTACTACCCTAAATTGAGAATAATATACACTATAAAATGACAGCAATCACTCCCAGCCGAAAAATGACGCACTCTTAGTCGCATAATTCATATGTAACATTATTCGCCCCTCTGCGCCTCTTTCTCTCGTAGTAAGAACGATTTAGATTTGAGTACTACTGCATAGCTCCTCGCCGAATCCCCCTCTTCTTTGAGCCTTTTGCGTGAGGAGTACGAATTAAGGTTTGCAGATTCCAGATATACTATATTTCAGCCCAGACGATCAGACACGCTTCGTGATCCTGAAATTTACAAACAATCCGGTCCAAATTTCAAGAACCTCCCTACACGCTCCACCTCTGGGGCCCGCTGAAAAAGCATCATCACGGCTCAGGAACGCATGGGGCTTCCTCCATAAACATAACTGATTTCTCGCCATCGATGGTATCAACTCGAACACAAGCGGTGAGCAACGCCCATCCAAATTACGGGCGGATCGCCAGCTACATTGCCACCGCGCCACTACCGAGTCACGGGCCGCTTCGATTCGACGCAGCCCGTCTAATCTCGCACGCCACCCATGCCGCTCAAGAGTCGACTACCAGTTACATCGCCATTCGGCTTGAACGCCGGGCGTCCCGGCCGCCGGGAGCCCGGGCTTGCTCACTTCACGAGCTCCTCTACTCGCACGTGCCACGCCTCAAGAGCCGACTACCGGGATTACATCGCCATTCGGCCAACGCCGCCAAGGCCCCGCTGAGCCCGCTTGCTCACTTTGACGAGCCCTACCGCGATGGTGTGCCACGCCGCCTCGCGGTCACCGGGCCTAAGGCTACACGCTTATTCGGCTTGAACGGCGCTAAGGCCCCAGCCGCTGTGAGAGCCCGCTTGCTCACTCGACGAAGCCCTCTACTCTACACAAGCCACGTCAGCCAAGAGTCGACACCAGTTACATCGGGCGTTATCTCGCTTGAACGCGCTTAAGGCCCGCCGCCAGAGCCTGGGGCTGTTCACTTCACGAGTTCCTACTTCACAAAGGTGTCGCTCAAGAGTCGACTGCCAGTTATCGCCATTCAACTAACGCCGCTAAGGCCCCACATGAGCCCAATTGCTCACTTTGACGAGCCTCTGAGCCTGCAGATAGGCCACGCGCCGCCTCAAGAGCCGACCACCAAAGCCATCGCTATCTCGCTTGAATCCGCCAAGGCCCCAAAGGCCAGAGCCTGGGCCTGCTCACTTCTGACGAAGCCTCTACTCGCATAGGCCACGCCGCCTCAAGAGTCGACCACCAGCCATCGCCATTCTGGGCTTGAACGCCGCCAAGGCCCTCTAACGCTGGGAGCCCAAGCAGCTCACTTCGACGAGCCCTCTACTCAAGACAGCCATGCCGCCTCAAGAGTCGACCAAATTTCGCCATCGCCTATCTCACAAGGCGCCACCAAGGCCCCGGGCCATCGGTCTAACAGCCGACCCGACGAGCCTCTTCCAAAACCGCCCACCGACGAGCCCCCACATTTACATGGACGAGCTCGCAAAGTCTCCCGACGAGCTCTTCCCACAAACCCAATTCCTCGACGAGCCCTTCCCAACAAATTTCTCGACGCAGCCCTATTATGTACACGGACTGAAGCCTTACTACAACCACCCGACGAGCTCTCCAACAAACCTTCCTCGACGAGTCTTCTATTATTTACATGGACGAAGGTTTCCATAACAATTTCCACCCGACGAGCCCTAAACAAATTTTACTCGACGTAGCTCCTATTATACACGGATCTAGCTCTTACAACACCACCCGACAGCTCCCAACGCCTCTTCGACGAGTCTTATTATTTACACATGGATCTAGCTCTACAACACTGTAAATTTCCACTGACAGCCTCCCAACTCAATCTAATGAGTAAGCCCATATCAGACATATCATCCCTGGGGCATAAATGTACTCATCCACTGAGTCTCTCCAACACTTTTCATTCACTATCTCTATTATTTACACGGGCAGTTTCTTATTAACAAATACCCGACTAGCCCTCCCAATAGCCCCATCCGACGAGCTCCTATTATTCGTATGACGAGCCTACAATCAGCCTACCCGACGAGCCCTCCCAGCTTCTATCCGACGAGCCCTATTATTTACATGTGGCGAGCTCTTACAACGCCCACCCGACGAGCCCTCCCAACCGCCTTTATCCGACGAGCTCCCATTATTTACATGGACGGCTCTACAATGTGCCCCACCCGATGAGCTCCTCCAAAGCCTCTCCCACTCGACGAGCCCTATTATGTACATGGACGAGCTCTTACAACAAATTTCCACCCGACAAGCCTCCCATCGCTCTCCCCGACGAGCTCCTATTATTTACACGATCAGCTCTTACACGCCCCATCCGACGTAGCTCCTCCCAACAAATCTATCCGACGAAATCTATTATTTACATGGACGAGCCTCTATAACTTCCATCTTACGAGCTCCTCCAAATGAAATTTACTGACGAGAAAGCTCCTATTATTTACATTTTTCGCGAAATCTTATAACAGTTTCACTCCGATTTGTACTCTCCTCCTCCTAACAAATCTATCTGACGAGCTCCTATTATTTACATGGACTAGCTCTTACAACAGTATACCTGACGAGCTCCTCCCAACAACCTCTATCCTCGAATGAGTCCTATTATTTACATGGACGAGCTCTACAACAAACTTTACCTGACGTAGCTCCCTTTTCAAATCCATCTACCTCGACGAGCCCCTATTATTTACATGGACGAAGCTCGCAATAAAGCTTCCACTGACGAGCTCTTCCTAATGGCTCTACCCCGATTTTAGCTCCTCCCAAACAACTCCTATTGACGAGCTCTCCCCTCAACTCAGACGGACGAGCTTACTATCTCCGCTTGACGAGCCCTTCACTCCGCACTTCTCCAAACACTGCTCCTTCCTACTATTTTCATCACGAGCTCTTCCCATCACCAACACTGGGCGAACTTACTACGCATTCGACGAAATCTCTTCACCGCATATCGCATAAACGGGCTCCATCTTACAATTCATATTGACGAAGCTCTTCCCTCGATATGGACGAGTTCCCACTGTTCAGCCTGACGAGCCCTTCACTGCACTTCCAAACGTACCATTCCTTCCTACTGGTTTTCATCGACGAGCTCTTCCCATCAGCCAACACGGGCGAAGCTCCTACTACGTGATTCCGATGCCTCCTCCTTCACTCCATATGTCGACGGGCTCCATTCTACAATTCATATTGATCGGCTCTCTTCCCCCGATATGGACGAGTTCCCAATCGCTCCCGACGAGCCCCCTTCACCGCCCTTCGACGGATCTGCCCCGCTTACTATTTTCTTTCATTAACGAGCTCTTCCCATCGGTCAACATGAGCGAGCTCCTACTACGCATTCTGATGAGCCTTCACCAACAAATAGCCCCCAATAACGAGCGCCTTCCCGTTTCGCAGACCGACGAGCTCTTCCCTTCAATTCACATGGACGAGCTCTACTCAACTGTTCACTTTGACGAGTTCGTCTACTCCAGGCAAGTCACGCTACCGAGGAGTCGACGCCTTCCTGGCCAATCGCAACTCATTCAATCACCACCGGGCTATGATCATCTTCTGGCTTCACCGCCACTTGGCCATATCGCTTACTCCTCGCTTCAATCGCCACTGGGCCCAATCGCCACTGCCATAACGCCACCGGCCAATCGCCACTTCGGCCAATCGCCACGGCCATCACCACTGGCCAATCGCCACGGCCAATCGCCACTTCGCTACATCGCCACGGCCAATCACCACTCATTAATCGCCACGGCTACAACGCCGCTTCGCCACCGCCACGGCCATCGCCACTCGCTCAATCGCCACTTCGCTCAATCGCCACTTACTTTATTAACGCTTACTGCCAACGCCACTACTATATCATCGCCACTGCCACTGGTTAATCGCATCACATCGCCACGGCCAATCGCCGGCCATCACGCCGCATTAATCGCCATTGACCGCCACTCATGACCGCCACTACGGCTATCGCCACTCATGACCGCCAATCGCTATTAACGCCACTGCAATAATCGCCACCGGCTACACCGCCACTGGCCAATCGCACGGCCATATCGCCACGGCCAATCGACACGGCTTACACGCCACCCTACCAATGGCCACTCTGCACACCCGCCACTCCTGGCCATTAACGCCACTCCGCCGGCTCAATCGCACTCTGGCCACACAGCCACCCTGGCCACATCGCCACTCCTACCTCAATCGCCACTTGGCCATTAACGCCACTCTGGCCCAATCGCCACCTACGCTAATCGCCACTTCATTGCCAACGCCCACCCGCCCCACCGCCACCGGCCATCGCCACTCCTGGCCACGCCACTCGGCTCAATCGCCACTTGGCCATCGCCACGGCCATATCGCCATTTCTCATTAATCGCCATTTGCCATATCGCCAGACGGCCACCGCTTACTCGGGCCGGCATTTCGCCACGGCCATCGCATTTCATACACGCGCCGGCCAATTACCACTGGCTAACGTACTACGGCTATATCGCCATTTCCGCTTCACCGCTACTGGATATTGTTACTTTGGCGACCGCCACTGCCATAACGCCACTTGGCCAATCTTTACTGCCACCGCCATTTCTACCATCGCCACGGCCAATAGCACGGCCACCGCCACTGGCCAATCGCCACGGCCAATCGCCACTCGCCATAACGCCACTACGGCTTCAATCGCCACTCGCTCAATCGCCATTTCGGGCCAATCGCCATCACATATCGCCACTTACTAATCGCCACGGCCAATCGCCACTTATTATTAACGTCGCTCGGCCAACCGCCACTCGGCTTTAATCGCCACCGCATCGCCACTTCACATATCGCCATTTCACATAACGCCTACTGGGCCACCGCCATCGGGCCATCGCCACTGCTCAATCGCCACTTGGCTACATCGCCACCGCCAATCGCCATTCGGCCACCGCCATCGGGCCAATCGCCATCGGGCTACATCGCCACTGCCATTAATCGCCACTACTACAACGCCACTGGCTCAATAGCCACTTACATCGCCACTGGGCCATCGCGACGGCCAATCGCCACTGGCCATCGCCACGGCCAATCGCCACTGGCCAATCGCCACGCTTACAACGCCACTCGGCCAATCGCCACGGGCTACATCGCCACTGGCCAATCGCCACTATCAATCGCCACTGGGATATTAACGCCACTCTGCGCCAATCGCCACTTGGCCAATCGCCACTCGGCCATATCGCCACTTACTGAACGCCACTACACTACAACAGGAGCCAAGTAATTCATATCGACGAGGCTCATCCCATCACCAAAGACACGAGCCTCTACTTCACTCACCATTCCGACCAGCCTCATCCCATCACTCCAACATGGACGAGCCCCACCGTACTACTCATCCTAACGAGCCTTCCCATCAATATCGTCACTGGACGAGCCCCGCTCACTCATCCATTCCCGACGAGCCTTCCCATCACTTTCAAATACTTGACGAGCCCTCCTCAACCATTCATTCACGAGCCTTTATCACTTTCAATACGGGCGAGCTCTTATTCTCATGGACGACCTCTTATTCAACAACTCACATTGACGAGCTCTTCCCATCGCCCACTGGGACAAGCTCTACTCAACTCGGTTCACTCCGACCACCTCTTCCCATCGGGCTCACTCTGACGAGCTCTACTTAATTGGTGTTCACTCCGACGCAGCTCTTCCCATCGGGCTTCACTTGACGAAGCTCTCCAATCGCTCACTCGACGAGCTCTTCCCCTCAGCCACATGGACGAGCACCGCCAACCTCTTCCACATTGACGAGTCAACCCACCTACTCAGATTGATCGAAGGCTCTTCTCAGAATTCCCATTGACGAGTTTCTCTTCTCCTAAGTCTCGCACTAACGAGCTCTTCCCATCAATACACATGGGCGAGCTCTACTCAACTGTTCACACTAACGAGCTCTTCCCATTA
Organism: Tetrastigma voinierianum; assembly: GCA_016808115.1. Taxonomy (NCBI): domain Eukaryota; kingdom Viridiplantae; phylum Streptophyta; class Magnoliopsida; order Vitales; family Vitaceae; genus Tetrastigma; species Tetrastigma voinierianum. The sequence goes on from JAEQBH010000608.1 coordinate 698,258, forward strand.
GTTCGCAAGGACGAGCTCTACCCACCTACTGCACGACTACCCTACCTAAAAAGCAGTCATATGCACTCTGCTGAATCAATTCACATACAAGTCACCGATAGAGATCAAGAATTAGCACTAACGACCTCACCAAAAAAAGTCAGACAAATTTTTAGAATCCTGGGTCCAGCTCGAACAAGCTAGCCCACGAAGCCCTAGCGACTCAGTTTGACGAGCTTAATTTCTCAACTCAGACGCTCAATTTAGGCCATTCGACTCAAGGGAACGCAAGACGAACGGTCGGAGGATATTTACTAAGAAATGAAGCTGAACCGAGCGTCATCATCACTGCACATAAGACGGCAATAAAGTCTGAATTAATCCAAATTGAAACATAATACGGAAATCACAATCTGATAAGAACGATATAGCCTCGCTTCACGCACACCGCGTGGTACAAGTGGTCGGGGGCAACTGATAGGGTTTGAAAAATAGGCGCGCAGGCCCACTCACTAGGCCCAAAGGAGAAGCAGGCCCTATAAAACACCCAAGCCCTGGGCCACGGCCCAAAACGAGTAAGCCTCCAAATTCCACCTGCCACCCCAGCGCCGATGATATGATAATCGAAGGCCTACATCCCGCAAATCGATCAAATCTCACCAATAAGGGAAACAAGATAATTTCTATTAATATATCCTACAAATCCAATCAATCTCACCACAAGGGAAATGATAATTTCACAATATATTATCCCGCAAATCCAATCAACCACTAAAAAGGGGCCGAGGATAATTCTCAATAAACTATTCCTTCAATATCTCTTTCTAAATCCGATAAAGGCAATAAATATCCCATCCAATGGGAAAGAATCCTTACTACCTCAAATTGAGAATAATATACACTATAAATACATACCCTCACGCAAGGAAGGTACACACTCTGTGACGTGATACTCATATGCAAATACATTCGCTTCTCTAGTTAGCCTCTTTCTCTCGTAAAGAAATCGACTTAGGCATTTGAGCGCCACGGCATAGCCTCGCCGAATTTCCTTCTTTGCTTACAGAGGATGCCACGACCAAGGCTCAGACGGTGATACAAGAAGCCATACTTCAAATTCCTTTACGATCCAGACGCCGCATCCCGTACCACAAACACCTGGGTCCAGCCCAAGAACCCACACGCTCCAAATTCTACCTGCCATGAAGATCATCAATAATATTAAAAAATATAATTATGTTTTTAACTGGGTTAAGGTCATTGTGTTGGATTATTAATCTAGTTGTGTGATCAATTTGTATTCTGAACTCAAAGGATTTTAATTAGCCTAATTCAAGTGATTTTCTAAAGATTGATTTTTTCATTTGAAAGACTTTTATGCATCAGGTTCCAACTTGTTCCTTTTACGTGTGTGAAGATATAATATTTTTATTTTGATGGTGAGTCAAAATAAAAAATATTAATAAAGATGAGACACTTTGGAAGTCGTTATTTCTCTATCATTACTACAAGGAAAAAGTTAGTCAATGACGCAGTTAACGCATCATGGAAGAGTTATAAAGACACTTTCCTAAAATGACACGATATCAATTGACATTGTATCTATTAGGCGGACAATGATGCTTCTAATAAGCGTCATCTTTGAATAATGTTGACAATGACACTCATAAGAAGCATCATCATTGAACAATTTCAAGTGAAATAACACTCATAACAATGACACTTAAAAAAATGGTCATTTTTTTTATTGACTTTACTTTTAGCATTTTATATTAAAAAGAATATTTATATCATATTATTAAAATAATGAATTCTTATATAATGAAATAAAAATATAAAAGAAACTACAATCAAATTGAATTTTACGACTAAAAATATTTTCAAATATTTATTCATAATAACTTGATTCCAACCAATAATGTAATCACGTATACATAAATTTTTTTTGAAGAACTACTTATACATAATAATCACAAGTCATAACTCCACTTTAATTTTTGACAAAGAAAAACATTGATAAATCCCCTCATATTTTTCTAAGATCACTTCCTTTAATATATTGATTTCTCGCATTTTGCCTAACAACTTTCATTTGAAACCTGCAAACAAATTTGGAGAATAAAAAACCTCTAAATTAAATGTGCAATAACCATAAGTATAATTAGAACTGTGACTTCTACAAAAATTTGAATGGAAAGAAACACTAGATTCGATACAAAATGAAAAGTATAATAAGAAAAATAAACATGAGGAGAAAAGTTAAAGTTGCAATATTACCAATGATTCTTATTGGTATCAAAGTAGAAAAATACAAGCCAAAAATTCTCAATCCAAATTTTTTATTGATGTGCAAGCCTTCTTATTATTAAGCCTTACAAGTTTAATTACATTATTTGAGATCTCAAATTCTTTCTTTGGTAGGGAGTCTAGGTATAGAACACCATATAAAAGATGCTAAGAAACCAAATCAAAACATTGAAGGAGAATATGGTAGACAAACTATTAATCCTTAATAGGAAAATTGAATCAATAATAATGGCTTGATGTCATCATAACACATAGACATGGCTGATGTCACGATAAGCTGTTTATAAACAAAGTTATAAAAAATTACATATAAAAAAGGTTACTCGATGCCATAAAATTTTTCAAGAAAATAAAAATGATTAATAGTGGGACTTTGTGTTCTATTCCCAAAAATTAATAATTTATTTAGTTCAAGCACCCCTGGTCCCTGCCCCTCATGTTATCCTGAAATTTCATGGTAATGGGACTTGACCTAAAGTTATGAAAGTTGAGTAATTGAAGCTCTAATTTATTATTATTATTAGGTTAACAAAAAAATCTAAAGTATTTATGATTTAAACTATACAAAACATCAATAAAATTTATAAATGAAAGCCTACCATCTCCTAATGGGCTACTAATCCAATCAAAGAAAGAATGTAGAAAAACTTTGTTCGGTTAAAATTCAATGATGAGTAATCAAAGATTATTCAATATCAAACAAACTTGGAAAGATTTGTATTAAGGAGAAAGACTAACCTTTGGAAGCTCAAATTATTATATCCTTATCCTATACTTTTTTATTCTTTTGTTTTTCGCCTTTATTTATTTATTTATAGATTATAAATAATTGATCAGAAAAGAATCTTCTCCTTTTCTTTTGAATCCAGTTAGTCAAAAAAGTGTGGTGGATAAAGTTCCTAATCTTTACTTTAGAATTTCGAGTCTCTACTCATTATATTTATAGAAGTGAGACTTTATAACTTAATAACATTATGTGAAAGTTTGCTTTACCATATGGAGACGACTTTTATGAAAACAAAAACAGAATCAAAGGATGGCGCTACGTATGATGAGTTTCAATGAAAAGATAGAAAATGTGTGTGACTGGATGGAAAGAATATTTAAAGATTTATTATATACAAACCAGGTAAGGCAATAAAGGCATATAAGTGTCTAACCATCTTTGCCTTCCTTTGGTGCATGTCTACAACAACCTTCACTTTCCCAATTGTCCCACCAATTATCTGCATTAGAGCATTACATAACCAAGTCAACATGAAATCTGGAAAGGGACTGCAATTTTGAGGGATAGGTCCCCAAGGCTACCTTGTATTTTTTTTTCCTCAAGAAAATGATGTTGGTTGGGATGATGAGTGTTGCAAAGGTGGTGGGGGCTCAATCCAAAGTCATTTTACTGTTTCAGAGTACAAAGTAAATGTAGAAAACATGAGGAGGAAAATTGAGAGGCTTATGCTAAGAATCTTCAACTTAGGTTTTGGGTATCAAAAGAAAATCAAAATAGTCACCATGATAGTTAATATTGGGAACTATAACATTCAAACTAATCTACCAATTTATAGAGAATTAATGGACTCCATGCAACAATGTGCATTTGTAAAACCATTTTTTTCAAGAATGCTTGAGGCGCGGGATATTAAATACTCAAGTACCAATGGTCGGAATAGTAGTAACAATCTCTCCAAGTTTTAGCTTGTCTAAGATGGTTGTTTTCCCTGCTGCATTCAAACCCATCATTATAATCCTCATTTCTTTCTTTGCAAAGAGCATCTTCACAAGTCGAAATATCACCAACCCATATTTTCCTCTACTTTTACCACCAAAATGGAGGAGAATGTTAGGATCAAGACAAGATATATAAATAAATAAAACCCAAACTATAATAGGTTCCCTTAAAATCTGAAACTTCATTAAACAAAAGTGAGAAGAAAGAAGCCACAATCTTAAATTTATTAGGTTGAGTTCAATCAAAGGCAGCTTGTAGAGGAAAAGACTTGTTCGACCTTGAGGCCTACAACAAGAGACTATAAAGTATGCTTAGAATTTTATCAATCAAACTAGAAAAGGTCTGGCATAAATTGGGAATAGAATAGGATTCAGATTTCAGGTTTTGAGAAAAAGTATAAAGGGAAATGTTTTTCTTCTTTTTTTTCCTTTTAATATTCTTCAAAGCTGCAAACCATTTCCACAGGTGTATGTTTCACGTAATTTGCAACTTGGGCTGGAAAAAAATTACTTGTTTCCTAATTCACACATGAAGTTAATAGAACTTGTAATTATGTGCTCTCAAAACAAAACAGGGTGAGCATACTGGATTAGAAAATGCCATTGGAACACGGATGGATTAAAAGGAAGTATCACTGTCAAAACCAATGAATCAATTGCACCTATACAAAATTTTATTAATAAAACACTACTCCAAACAAGGGATGGTGAAATTGATAGAAAAGAGGGATGGTGAAGTTGCTATCGACCCAAGGGACATTCATCATCACGGCTTGGATGCGCATTGCCAAGAAGAGAAGAAGACGCCTCCTCATCAAAACTTTTGTTTAAATAAAACTAAACACTGACTATTTCGTCCATTTGATTGATTAATCATGAAGATTTTACCTGTGTGTTATGACGCCTACCCAGCTTGATATCCCAAAAGCTTGAACTAAGGACAAATAAGTGAATAAACTATAGGTAGAGAGGTACATTCACAACTTAATTTATTATGTTTAAAACTACTTTTTTTATTTCCCTTTAATTTTTATTTCATTTCACTTTTTCCTTCTTATTTTCTTTTTTTTTCCTACTATTTTCGGGGTTCCAAGTTGAGCTTTATGTTTCGCTTGGAACCTGTAAAATACGTATGTTGGTATGAGAAAAATTGGGAGGAAATGTGCAAGGAAATAAACTTTGGAGGCAAATAAAAAATAAGTTTAAATTCATTTTATTTGTTTTTTTCTATTATATAAGGACTAAGAGCATCTCCAGCAATGGAGCAATACTCTAAATTTAGATGTTAAATTGAAAAAAAAGAGCTCCAACAATGGAGAAATAAGAGCAACTCCAACAGTTAGCCAAAACCGTATTTCATTTTGGATGCCAGTGGAAAAGGTGCCCAAAAGAAAGGAGCAATACTAGAGCTGCATTCCCGCTATCAACGTCGATCGCCTAAATTTAGGCAAATATAGTTGATCACCGCTCACGCGAAATACAACAAAACCAATCTTACCCTCAACATTATAGCCGTTGGAAGCAGAAAATCACACCCGTGAACCAACAGATACTGAACCAAATATTCAAACTGGCATGGAAAATACAGAGATTCCCCTGACAAAAAACGACTACCCGTAAACCATTTTTGAACTCCCAACAACTAAAACAAAAAATTCTATATATAGCAAAAAAATGGAAACGATTTCCAGATCTGAGGGAAATCGCAATAAACGGTTCGAAGAAGGGAAGAATTCAGGAGGAAAGCCAACCCATTTGCAGCAAGTCGCAGCGTCGCCGTCGCCGTTCGACATCCACCGGCCGCCGCCACCGCTACCTCCGTTAAAAGTGAGATCTCCAACGAACCGAGCGGCCGCCGGCCCCCAAAGCCGCCGCAAACTCGGAAGGGAAGAACAGGGATTTCGCTGGTGGCCATATGAAACGACACGCTGCTTTCTTTTTTTTTTTTTAATAAGAGCCAATGTGTCGCTTTGAATAAATCGTTAAGAAACGACGTTGTTTTGAAGCAGCTGTCACTAACCCAAAACGACGCCGTTTTGGGTATTTGAAAGCTGCTCCAAAACGACGCCGTTTTGCAGTTTCGCTTTGTCCAAAAAACGACGCCGCTTTCGTACATGCACTCTGAAAAAATTGCGCAGCCAAACGACGTCGTTTTGACCCAAACCCTTTTTTTGCCAAATAATTAGCCTACAAATATTTTTATCAACTTCTAATTATTTTCAATTTATAATATTATAAATAAAATATTATTAATAAACAAAACGATAAATCCATATTTTTTTGTGAATAATTTAAAATACAAATTTAAATATAAATGTTTTACTTGATATGAATTAATTTATTTTATTGCCATTAACATACATATCTTTCATTTAATATTCCATTAATTATTTAAATAATTTATTTTATTAATTTTCCACCTTAGTTTACCAATACTTAATTTAAAGTTTGATTTTGTAGCTTAAATGCATCTCCTCCAATAATGTTAGAAGGAAAAAATATTTCTTAATCTAAGGAAGACGTGGCACTGTGCATATCTTGGTTGACCATAACCGAAGATCCTGGCGGACTGCACGGGGCAACCGATGTCAAAGCTGGGATCGAGTGATAGCTAAGTTTTTTGAGAGACTAATGTCGAGTTGACCCACCACTAATTTTATGTTAAGGTGACAAAATCGATGGGATAGGAACTACATTATTATACAAAATGGCATGGGATACTCGCATGACGTAAATAGGCCTAGTGATGTAACATCACCTACGAGGTCAGTTATCTATTGTTATAATTTTCTACAAATAAAATATTTCCTCTTAATGAAAATTCTCATTGGTTTCTAATTTTATTTTTTCTCAAATGCAAGCTTATGAATATGTTTCTGCGTATGTTAGGAGTCCGTGGATTTATGATCATTGTCGGGAGGTGCTTAAATATTGTGATATGACAGATTATGCCGCAGCAACCTTAGCCCTGCTCCCCCGTTTACGAGGGAACTCATGATACACTCAGATCTTCTCGACTCCTGGACAAGATCCATATAAGAACGCAACAGCTTGTACTCTCTCCAAGGAAGAGACCTCACGGAAGAAAAGCAAATAAAGAAAGCAGCATGTAAAGTAAGGCAGTCCATTAGATACTTAGTAATTTACTTCGTATATCGGTTTCAGAATATCCGAAAGGGTATTTAAAAGAGAAAGAATTTTTATGATGGTGCCAGTGCCTTCACCATCGTAAGGAGCAAGCATGTATGAGGATGCAACCAGACATTGCTAGACGGCCAAGATAGGATGCGTATGAGCAAGATAGGCTGCGTATGATCACCGATGATGCCATTACATATGGAAAAGACATCTCACATATGACAGTTGAACAACAACACTATTATCAACTACGAAGAATGCAATTCCTTGTGGCAAAAGCAATGAAATGCAGAATCTAACTTTAATGTATAAATGTATTACTAGTCGTTTATTTTCAATGTAATTTCACTTTGTCTACTTACTTAAAATGAATATTCAAATTATCTAAGGTCATTTTAGTTGTAAAAATGATTAAAATATGCAACTAACTTTAAATTTTCATTAAAAACATAACATAACATGACAGCAAAACATAATATTAAAATAAGGGGGCAAAATCACTGATAACGCCTTGTCCGTAGGCCCATGATAAAAGTAACGTGGGCGAGGGCATAGTGGGTGTTCGAATCTCGAATGGCAATTTGGCGAGTAGCCATAAATTGATCAAAGGGTCTCGGGCTCGTGGAGACTTCAATCAAGCATCGGTTCCTACGAGTCATAGCTCGCCATTACTGCGGTTATTGCAATAGGCAAGTTCATTGTCATCAACCCGCTCATCCTTAATTATCATGTCAGGTAATATACTGCACGCTTCATGATAAAAGTCAAGTCTTCATGATGCCGGGACCGAGCCGTCCTCGAATGATAAAGCAAACGAGTCACACCCCAAATGCTTCGCTTCTACATCCTTTCGTAATCCTCATGTTTTTTTTTGCAAAGAATTCGTGAGCCAACTCTCGGTGATGCGTAAATTGATTGAACAATTGTTGCCTATTTTGATATATACCGCCCGCAAGATAGTATCCTATATTGTAATGGTCAGCTTCATTATGGTATAATTTGTCAAGGGCCACATTATTCTCGCAAGTTAGCAAACAGATCGAGGCATGCCGGTAGCATTAATATCATCATAGATTCGCACGCTAAAAACACGCCATATCCACAAGTCGTAGGAGGCGCACAAATTCTGAGCACAATAGTCACTAAGGGATTACAGAAGTAGTATACATTCCGCGGATATGTCACGGATAGTTTTTCCACGCCCAATGCATACAGTCCAAACTGCCGAACATTCTAGGAAAGCCACGTTGATTAGCTTTCCGTAATAGCCTAGAAATGTCAACCGCATTTGGGGATCTGAGATATCTCAGCCCAAAATTTCTACCTCCTCTCTCTCCCTCTCTCTCCTCCTCCTCTCCTCTCTCTCACCCTCCCCTCTTTGCGTAATCGCTTGACACACCTGCAATGGTCAGGGTCTCTCCAATTCGACATATCATTTGAGGAGTCCGCATACATACCGTGATGCAAGCAGTGCGAAGTGCAAATTGGCTATTTGCTTCACCTGATAAACCCACTGCAGGTTGCCATCATTTCTTCTTTGCACGAAATAATTCACAAAGTTGTTGGAGCGTATGTAAAATTCTAAGAAACAGAGGCCGACTTAAACAAAAGCGCATGGGAATAATGTTTCGTAGACTGGATTCTCAACGAAGTAATCATTTAGCAAATGAATGGCGCTAACTCCTGGCCATGATACTCCATTGCTCCACTGATTCTATCTCCAGAGCCCGTACTCTGCAGCTTTGTCTTTTCAAACTCGAGAAGCACTACAACTACGTGTTTCTCTTCTTCATCTCAAGAAGATGAATCATTCAAAAGACGTTTAAAAAAGTTACTCATTTTTTGCTTCTGAGTAATTGAAAAACCTTTGATATGTGTAAAATTCTAAGAGACATCCTCCTCAATTTATAAATGTTTTGAAGTCTTTATCGTTTACCGAAATGCATAAAAAGCCGTGTTTCGTGATTTGACAAGTCAATATAATATTATCTATAAGACCAACTTTATCAGCTTTTTAAAACCCCGATGTGATGTGACAAATCAGCCAATGACCTGTCAAATCATCCAGAACCCGATGTAGCTTTTTATAAGTCCAATGTGATTTGACAACCAAATTGAACTACACGCCAACAACTTAACCCGACTAACTTTTTATAACCCCACGTGATGTGAGAAGTCAATCAGCGACATGTTAAATCATTAAAGATTTATCGCCTACAACTTGGTGATCTAAAAAAACACAAATTATTTTTTCATTATTTATATAAAAAATTTTTTTTTAAATTAATTAATATTTGTAACCAAAAAAGTTCAACTACTAAAATTATTAATTCAAAATATTTATATTTATTTTTACTATTTAATTAAATATTTATAGCCATTTTTATTTTTAATTGAATATTTATATTTATTTTAAATTTTAATTAAATATTTATTTATCTTTTAAATCAAATTTATAGTGTATAGAGGATATAAAATGAATGAAGGGTACATGATGTAATTATTATGGAAGAGAAAGGGTAAAATTGGAATAGATGTGATAGATTTAAACTTTATACGCTCATCATTGATGATGTCAAATTAAAACTTTAGCTAAATCTCAAAAGTAATCTCTTTGGAGCAAAAATAGCTTTAGATGTTTTTTTCATAACTGGCCGAGATGCTCTAATGGGAGCAAAACGATTGCTGATGAACAGTGATCAGCTATTTTTGTGCAAATTTGGCTGTAAACTGTTCATCAACAAAAAATTGGAAAAACCTCTTCTACCCTCATAATAAGCCGTTGGAATGTTTGATTGCTTTAATGCAGTGTAGTTAATATATCACCACAACACCCATACAACCAATTGTGCAAACCAACAATCTAACATTAAACATTAATTGAATATAGCAATAACAACATTTACACATACCCATTTGAATAAAAGTTACCCATAATAACGAAAATAGTGGATGAATCTAAAGCAGAAGTAGCCAATTTATTGATCCCTTCTGACATCATTTCATTCCCATGAAAGTCCCAAAGTTCACCAATTTGTGCTCCAAATCCCGTAGTGATCGAAAACCCAATTTGGGGTACAAAGATAAGATAAAAGAAGGGGTTCGAGATCACCGTTTTTGCGGCACAATTCCAAAAGGATGCTTGAAAGTGAATGACCCCACATTTTCCTCAATTCATTAGAGACAGCAACAATTTGAAGGTGAAAAAAGACAAAGGGAGGATAGAAAGAGAGCGTACCAACATCGCGGTTACAATACAAATCTCATATCGCGACCATATTTCTGTAGACGGTGAAAGGGCAGGTGGATCGTGAGAGATCGGTTTAAGGGCTGTAGAGACGCGAGACAAAGAAAGAAAGAAGAAGATGAGAAAGAGGAGTGTGCGGGCGTACATGTTGAAGTGAGAGTCTCTTAGGGTTACTTTGAAATATATAGTCTTAGGGTTTCTTCAAATCAACGGTCTAGATTTCACCAATATTAATATAGTGACGTCAAATATTAAATTATTTTTTGTCAAATAATTATCCAACAAATATTTTTATCAACTTTTAATTAATTTCAATTTATAATATTATAAATAAAATAAGATTAATAAATGAAAAAAACCATAAATTATATTTTTTGTGAATAATCTAAAATAAAAATTTAAATATAAATGTTTTACTTGATATAAATTAATTTATTTTGTTGCCATTAACATACATATCTTTCATTGAATATTCCATTAATTATTTAAATAATTTGTTTTATTAATTTTTCACCTTAGGTTATTAATATTTTAAGCAATATAATTTTTCTATTCATACTTTAATGTACTTCCTGACTACTAGCTTATATATTCAAAATATGTTAAATTTGTGTCTACTTAATGAAAATGAAGTGTTCAAATTATCTATGTACTTTTAATAGTGTTCAAATTATCTATGTACTTTTCAACTACAATTTAATAAATATTTTATAAATTAAGCCAAGTGATATATGAAACGGCGGTATACGAATGTAATTATTAGCACAGAAAGCGGTAAATTGAATAGATTTAGGATGTATAAACTTTAGACATCATTGAGACGCCTACCTAAAACTTTACGAAATCAAAAAGCGTACTTTGGGAGCAAATATACTAGATGCTTCAATTTTTAGACGATCGCTGAGATATGTTTCAAGAATTTAAAAATGTCTAAAATTTTGAGGAATTTTAATTATATTTTATTTTATTTTCTATTTTTCATGGTGAAATCAAAATGATAAAATTATTTTCTTTTCTTACAAATAAATGTTAAAACAGCACATATAAAGCCATTATTTATGTTCAAATCTATTGAAGGAATTAATAGTGAAAATCAAAATATCACCTCACAAACTTTCCATGTTGCTTCCCCTAGGAACCGCTTGCTTTCATTACCTTGTTCATTAGAAATTGATATATATGCTAGAATTAGTGGGATTGTAGTCACTCGAAAGCGACTAAAGACAAGAGAAGATAGTGTAATCAAGAATAATCACACATACATGTATATACACCCAAAGTAGAAACAAATAAAATAAGATTCTGTATTGAGTTACAAGTAGGTTGGGTAAAATCTTTCATCAACAATTTATCAAGAAAGAATTTAATTATAAATCCATTAAAAAAAATCTAATTCAAACTAGTTATCATCAATCATCATTTAGGATCTTTTTTTAAGTGCTTACTTGTGCCCTCTACGGTTTTAGAGGCGCCTCTAAAACCAGCTAAATGTTCTAGGGTTTTGTTTTTTTCAAATTTCCCACTTATAAAAAAAAATAGAGGATCAAATTTCCCATATTGGACTAATGTTGTGTTTGGTGAGCATGAAAATGCATAAAAGAAAAAAACAAAAAGACTTGGGAAAAACATAAGCAACATTGAATATTTGACCTCTTCTTGGAAAAATAACAATTACCTAGAATTAAATTTGCCCAAGACTGTGTGTTAGCCTAGAAAATGTGAAGAAAGCAAAAGCAACATTAGGATACAATTTTTTGGGGAAACATCACTCTTAAAGATAAAAATTTTCCCATCCAAACTAATTCTCTATTTGGTAGCCATGAAAAGCATGAAAATAAAACAAAGCAGGGAAACATTAAGTATTAAACCATTTTTTTTTCTAGGACATCCATAATTTAGATACGAAAATGGACAAAAGAGACATATCTTAATGGAAAAACGTCGAGGCTAGAGGTTTTCCCATGATACAAATGGTGTCACGGGTTGAAGAAGCCGGTAGACGCCTAAGGGCATCCTAATTTATTATTTCAGGGGCTTCAGGCATTCTCGGGATAGCATCAACTTGGATAATGTTGCAGAAAACATAGAAAATGAGTCATCCTAATCTTTCATTCATATTCTTTTATATAAGATCACTAAGATAATTAAACAACCACTTAAATGAAATCAATAAAACCCAAAAGTCCAGTTGGTAAAATATGATTGATCAGACTTATGTCATTGAGAGGGTTGTAGGTCCTTTTCTAGCCTTGGCTTCCATAACCTCTGTATCTCTATCTTGTGTTCGTTTTGTTAGAGGCACGACATCTTCATCTAACAAAATTGTTTGATTTTGGTGTGGCCTATAGAGATGATTCACAAAAATAAGGACATAGTAATTAAATCTCTAACGTAGCAATAACATTTGCACAAAAAACCCAATTTTTTTCTAATCCAAATAAACGAAGGATACATAAAATAAAAAGACAAACCATACTTGAGAAAAGAGTGGAAGAATTGTTATGCCTACATGACCACCAACAATTGGTACGATGACCTCTGCAATTTGTAGAAATACAAGATAAAATTAGTTAACATTTCATTTAGTTTTTTTATTTATTTAAGGTACTACCTTTGACCATTAAGTACTATTTTAATCATATAGAGACTATCTTTAATCATCTTATATATTATATTTGATTGATGAAGGCATGAAATTTAAATTATTTTTGTGTAAAGGTGTAAAACCCGATAAATTTCTGTAACGAAAAATGGTAAATAAATAATTTTAAATTGTGCCTTTTCTAGATTCCGACGACGAAACGTGACTTCAATTGCCGAATCATCTCGCTAGTTCTAGCTACACGCTGGTTTTCGCCGACCCCAAAAAATGCAGGGTTTGCACGTTTCGAGACAACGAGCGTAAAGGCGGGACACTTGGCACATTTTGAGTGGCTTCACGCGCGCTACTTGTCAAGCGTAGAATGAGTCAACTTGAATTGCGCGTACCCATGAGGTGGCATCTCTTAATTGGAGGAAAATAAAAGGTAGGTGGATAAGTGGATAAGAAATCCAAATAAGTCAATGATGGTTTGACATGTGGCAATGAGGGGGAAAAAAGAAGACATCTCTTCTCCAATTTTGGTGGAATCCGGCTGTGGGAGAGAGGAGAGCAGATTTTGAAAAAAGAGAGTTTTTAGAGAGAGAAAGTCCAACTTCTCTCTAGATTTCCTAATTAACCGGGTTTGCTCGTCGCCAAGAAACAAAGTTGCTCTACGCGCGCTACACGTGGGCACCGCTTTTGGGAGTTTCGATAACCCGTGAGGTAGGGTTTTCTCCTACTTGATTTAATCCCGCGCTGGTTAATGCTTTCGATGATATGAGGCCGCGAGGGGCCGTCGATCAATCCCGAACTTAGGATCGTAAATGCCGTAAATTGGGACACGTTGATACTCCACTTGGACTGTTTGTGTGGCTTGTGTTATAACTACGATTAAATTATGGTTTAAAGTTGTTGGGGCCGAACACGATAATTTGGTTCCACAAAGTGAAACTGAGCAGCCAGCGAGGGGCCGCTTCACTTTATGCCCCATCGTAAGACGGACGCGATCAAGTAAAATACCCCGCTTGCTTGCTTAATCGAAATGGTGTAGGTATGTGTGTTGTAAGCAAAATATTGCTTAAGATGAATGACTGGAGCGTTGCATTAAAGAAATTGTTGATGCATGAAAATTTAAATGCTGTTAACATTTGAGCTGCCAATTATATAAAATATAATTCTGCGTGAGAACCATTGAATTAAATTGATTGTTGATTAGGCCCATGGAGCTAATTTTGATGTTTTTAAGTAAGAATCAATAATACGATAAGAGTTAATTTTATAATATACTTACGTAAAATATATTAACACGTAATCAGATTTAAATGGTATAATGCATTTCCATATGCACTAGCAGAATCTGTAATGTAATAAAGATTGAGCGCACGATACGAAAGAAATTAAACGAAATGGTTGTGAAAGGAATTTCAATGGAAGATTCTCCGGAGAATCAAGCGAGGATTGTCCAACACCACGCCTCTGAGGTTTCATTAATTGTTTCCGAGAGTTATCCAACAAATTCGCCTGGAGGGTTGTCCACAGATTTTACCGAAATCCCCAGAAGATGCTTTCGGTAACAAAACCTTTTATTTTGAAAAATGCTTGTTTTCACATTTGGCTTAGTAATGCATTATGAGCGCCTAATGGCGCTCGGGAGTGTTTAGTGCAGGAGTCATTTTCATTCATATATCATGTGACATTCAAGTAGGATCATGTATTTGCTTGAGTGTGTTTGGTTGTCATTACATGTGCACTTAGGGTGGGGAGAACTCCATGTAGAGATTATCACTACTCAAAAGACGTCTTCACCTCAATAGCGGCATCCCTTTCGTACATGCAGTTGCAAACCCCAACCCGATTGAATTATAATAGTTTCTCAATCGACAGAGGCCCAATGATGTAAACAGGCGTATTAGAATTTAGAACGCTCAGAATATTTGGGCATGCTGGGAATGTTGAAAATTTTCACCGGATGTCTTAAGGAATAGTGATTTTTCTTATTATATCCAGATGGAGGGGTTTGCAAAGAAATTTTTAAGAAATTTCAGTTCCTATGACTTTGAACCGATATTTAGAAGAGAATTGGAGATTTAAGTGAATAGTGATTTGACCTAAATTTGAGCTCGCTACTGATATTTTTCTCGGGGTAAATTGGGCCAAAAATAATAAAATGTCCAAAAATAATCATATAGAGTCTAACTAAACTGAACGGAGTGAAACGGAAATTCGTCGATAGTTTTCAGGCGCGATCCGAACGAATTTGATAATAATACTATTGTCCTGATTATCGATTTTAATGATTTTAACCGATTTCGTGATTTTGAGTACCTTAATCCAATGTGAAGGATTTAATTAGAATATTTCCATGGTCAATTTGAAGTTTAGACGACTACAGAATATTTTTGACATTTGACCTGTGATAAGTTACAGATAAGGCAAATTTGAGATAAAATCCGCTATAGCGAGATATTTTCAGGAGAGCTAATCAAACCTTCTTAATGGCTGCCATGATTAAAATAAAAGATGATTTGTGATTAATTAGAATGGACCAATGACAAGGTGACATGTGTAAGTCACTCTGTCACCAACCAATGAAATTCTTTGGGCTCATAATTTGGCAAAATTGTAATAAAATATAAATTCAAGAAAATGAAAGTTTGCTCAAAAGAGGAGCCTGTCCATATGAGAGAAAGAGGGAAGAAAAGAGAGAAAAGAGAGGAAAGAGAAAAGAAGGGCGAGAAAAACGTTTGCTGGCGGGAGTGCAGATGATTTTTTTCTCCTTCTTCTGCTTCAAGTGATCTACAAGTGGAATCAAGAGAGAGGAGCCAATGAAAACCAAGAACAAGTAAGTTTTTAATGGTGGGAAAGTTGGATTTTTATGTTTTTCATGCCTAATGTCTTGATTTTCTTGTATGGATGTTAGAATTGGGGTATTTAAGGTTGAATCATGATTATTTTGATAGAAATTGAGAAAGAAATGGATTAGGTTAGGTAATAAAAATCAAGCCGAGGAATCTGCTAGTGGCTCGATGTCAGAATTTTCAGATGACATATTATGTCAAATTGGTTGTGGGATTTAAAATCGAGCAGATATAATGGGCCAGAGCTGCACGCGTGCAAAGTAGTGAATGCTGTCAAAATTTCTGTAAAACCCTGTTTTGTTCTTTGGCTATAGATTAAGTTAGAATCATCCAAATGAATTGATTCCAATTAATAAAGAACCATAAGAGATAGGGATACAAATGTATAGAAGGGACCAAGAGCAAATTGTAGCTCTAAGGCTCCCAAATACGGACTGAAAGGTGAGCTTGTGTAGCTCACTGATTTTGCTCTGTTTTGGGTATGGTTGTAGTGTTTTGGGCCATATGACTTTTCACTCATCCAAATCTGAGTGATTCAAAATTTTGGCAAAATAGACTCTAGGGAAAAAAAGAGTCTGAACAGCAAGCAAATTGTAACCCCAAGTGCCCAGAAAATTTGTCAAAGTGAGCTATGTGCAGATTCTGTTTTGCCAAATTGAGTCATCTAGATGTAAAATACAATAACTTAAGTTTTGGTGATCCAAATTGGGTGATTCCAATTGGAGAAGAAACCTTATAACCATAGCTTCAAATGAGTGAAGAAACCATTTCCAATTTATGGAGTTAAGATCCCATAAATCAAGGATAACAGTAGGTGATTCAGTGAGTTAACCAAGTTGGCATCAAAAACATGCTGTAACTTGTGTTATGTGGTTTAGGGCTTTAGAGAAGGAATTTTAAATTTAAAATTTAAAGATATGTCATTGGATATATAAAGGGACTGATCTGGAGAGTTTCAATTTTTGGAAGACCGTTTGAATACTTCTTGAGTCATAAAAGTCTATAGAGTATTGTTGGAAAAAGGCTAGCCAAAATGAGTGGGTTTAGTGCTTAAGGGTAATTTGTTCGTCAGTTTTAAATGAATGTGTATGGTGGATTAAAATGGTGCTATGATTAATGTAGTTGTGGTTTTCTTTGAAAAAGGTGAAAAGGACTATCGATGGGAAACGGGAATCGACGAGAATTTGACGGGAAGCAAGTGGATTGAGCTACGAATCGAATGTGAAATGAGTATTTCAAAATTGGAGTTTAGCGTGAATGATTTTAATGTTAAACTGAAAAGTTAATGGAAATGCGATATAAAATGTGTGTTAAGGCATATGGAAGTTTATGTTAAAGCATATGGAAATGTTTTATTTTGCCTAAATATATGGATTTATATTAAATCATATATGTATGTATATGTTAAGGCATTATGGAAGTGTAAAAATGTGTAAATAATGCATATGTATATTTGCATATATATATATGAGTTTTCATGATAAAGTAAAGGATTTAAATGGATTTATAAATATATTTTGATAAAAGGTTTTACTGATGGTTACCCTAACCTCATATGATCAAGTTAAGACTAATATCTACGAGGTACCTTAAGCGTAAGGATTTAGAGGGTAAAGAGAGGTTAGCTAATCGAGGGAGGGAAATAGGTGTTTAGAGTAATATCCTTACACGTGATAAGTTATAAGGACTGAACTCTATACAAAGCGCCGAAGCCCAGCCGTAAATGCCATGGATCGAATGCGACTATCCTCACCGTCGCATTCTAAATCGTTCTGTTTATCCTCAGGTTCCATCGTAAAGAAAGAAAGAAAGAAAGAAAGAAAGAAAGTTAATGCATAAAGTGATTTGAATTATATAGCATTATTATTTGATATATACTGAAAATGTTATAAAGATTTCAGAAAGAAAGAAAGAAAGAAAGAAAGAAAGAAAGTTAATGCATAAAGTGATTTTGAATTATATAAATATTTATTACTTTGATATATACTGAAAATGTTATCTTAAATGAACAGACACTCACCGAGCCTTTAAATTTCATTCTTTTTCCATATGTTTCAAAAACA
Source organism: Tetrastigma voinierianum (assembly GCA_016808115.1). Classification (NCBI taxonomy): domain Eukaryota; kingdom Viridiplantae; phylum Streptophyta; class Magnoliopsida; order Vitales; family Vitaceae; genus Tetrastigma; species Tetrastigma voinierianum. The sequence continues at coordinate 716,156 of JAEQBH010000608.1, forward strand.
TTTTCTTAACTCCGAGACAAAGGCCAAGAGAGTACCCTCCTCACAAGAAGGAGTCGAGTCATCGAGGAGATGACACATGTGAACTGCATTGTATATATAGTTTGCATATTTTATATGTCGAATACTTTGTCATGTATATATGCATATATGGATATATTTTGAAAAGGAACTACTTAGGCTACTTCGCTTAAGTCCGGCTCAAGCCCAATTATTTTATAAAACTGTGCATGGAATTGAAGAAGTTTTGAATGTTTTGATGATTGAAATGAATAAATGTATATGGTATATATTGTGTTGATTGAGTAGTGGACGAGGAGTCCTAAAACGGGTTGAAAATTAAAGATTAGAAGTGTTTTTAAATGCTTATGTGTATTTGTAAATTCTAGGAAAGTTCGAAAATAGAGAACTCACGATTTTTCTAAAATCTAAGTGTTTGAAAAAAAAAAATTTACCACTTCATTCCGGCATTATTTTCTAAAGATATGTGCTGATTGTAAAGGGGTTCGCTTCCAGCGGATTTTATTTGATTGTTTTGAGAAAAGTTTATATCCATTGGAGTGCCGGGAGGTCCCCTCGTGTTCATGAGGTTAATCCGGGTCGGGATCCTTCAACATGTTATCAGAGCCACGGTTTTGAAAATGTTATAAAGATTTGAAAATTTTATTTTCATATGATTGTTTTAATGTTTTATTTTAAATTGCATAAATTATTTATGTGATTTAAAATCATATATGCATTACATGACATATTAAAATTTTGAATTCCATTGCAGTACCAAGGTTTGTTGAGGTCAATCTCCCCACTGGGCCAAGAGCTCCCGAGGCATTAGTACCACCACCCGAGGAATATGTTGATGAGTCTCGCTTTATGTTCCTCCATCCACAAAAAGATGTAGTGACCCTATGCCACCAGCGTACAGTACGCCACCGCCTCCCGAGGTCGTGGGAGGACAACATCTTAGGAGCAGATGGTTTGGCCTTTTAGCCACTCAGATACGACGCTCGAGAGCCAGTAGCTTCTGATAGAGAGGGGGCTAAAGCTAGGGGCACTAACTATGATGGATTGGGAGACCCTAAAAAGGCTTCTCAGAATGGTTAGAGGAAATGAACGGTCTACAAGGTGACGCAGCGGTGCGAGCGGTGATGGTCACTTTTTCGCCTCCTAATGTGGGACAGGCGCATTAGAGTGGTGGAGGGCGCCTGCAGGAGATACCTGCAGAGGGAGTGCCCCGATACGCCCTCAAAGAAGAATTTACAGATAGTTTGTTCCAACGGCCAAGGTAAAATGCGGGTTACTGCAGGAGTTCTTTAGCCGGAGCAGGACACTCTCAGGATGTGTGATTATGAGCGGAGTTTTTTTTGAGCTCGTCAGACATGTCCCATTTCGTAGGGAGGACGAAGTTTCGAAGACCAAGAGGTTTGTCAGAGTCTTAGTCCGTAGATTCGGGACTACAAAGAGCGCCGACAACCACACACGCACTCGCCAGTAAAGAGGCCGAGTTATGATGAGAGGAGCATACTCGAATCCCAAAGCACGCATAAATAAGGACGTAACTGAGCGATCAAATATGGGTGCAATGAGATTCCAAAGAAGCAAATAGGTTTTATGGATTATTTATCTAAACTTTCAATTGAGTTACTATATATTAAGGCTTTAGCTTATTAAATCGACAAGATTCTAGGTTGATTTTAAGTAAGAAATTGAAAAGAAAGAATGATATTATAAGGATTGTCAATTTAGGGTCAACTTTGGATGTTAATGGAAGTGATGTTGTTTGATTGGTTTTAATTCGATTTAATGACATTACTTGAAATTCAAGGAATTAATGGAATTAATAGAATTAAAAGTTGAATAGAAAATGAGATGAGAGGGTTAGGCCAAGAAAGGGTTTAATTGGAAATGCATTGGTTTGATTTAGTTTAAGTAAATCAATGACATTGGATGAATTATCAAATGTAATTGTTGAAAGAAAATGGAAGAAATTGAAGAAATAATTATGAATGTGTGATACGTGAGGATTTGACCACCTTAGAGAAGTAATATGGAAAAGTTGAGTTTCCGCTGATTTAATCAATTGGAAGTGATTAAATGCCTAATGGAATGTGTTAGAATTCATCGTTTTAAGAAGAAGAATTGGATTAAGATATAAATGTAATTTTTTGCTAAGGTGAAGGGCACATGGTTTTCACTTTAAGGATGCTAATGGCTTGATGTAAGGCTTGGTAAAGATGTTGTCATGAGCCTTGATTTAATTGGAAGTGAATTGATGTTGAGACTTCAAGATGAGGATGTTCAAGACAAAGATTCAAAACACTCGGTGATTGCATTTTGAGTTTCTAGTCATGCCATTTTGGACTTACGAATGCCCCGCCGCTTTTTGCATGGATCTTATGAATGTGGATTTTCCGACCTTACTTAGATCAAGCCAGAGTTATCGTGTTTATTGACGATATAATTGATCTATTTAGGCAAAGGAGAAGAACATGCAAAGCACTCGAGGATAATTCGCAAACATCAAGGGAACATCTGCTATATGCTAAACTCCGCAAGTGTCCGTTGCTCGACAGTTGTCGCCTTTTTAGACACATAGTTTCGCAGTAGGGGATCTTGGATCCGCAGAAGGTCGGGGTTTATATCAATCAAAACCTCCACTATGCTACAGTAGATAAGGAGTTTTCGGGCTCGTGTGGCATACTCGTGAAGTTCGAGGATTTTCTAAGATGACACAGCATTCATTGACAAAGAAGGAAGGCTATTTTATGGTCGAGGAGACTTTGTCGTGATTTTAGATGGGCTGAAGGGTTCCACCTCGAGCTCTGATGTACTTGCTTCCATGAACCAAGGAATGGCATACCACGGTGTATTGTGGTACCACCTCTGAGGCACACAGGTGTATATTAATCTGAATGACAAGGTGATTGCATAATAACTGGAAGCAATTGAAGAAGCATGAGCGAAGTCATCCTACTGACTATAGGCTGGTGTACAGTGTTGCCTTGCGGATATGAGACGTGCACTTTATGTGGGAGTGCCACTGGCAGGTCTACGGGATCATGGAGGCTTGCTGATATCTATTCACGCCGGGAAGGGCCCAGACATGGGAGCGGAGGAGATGGATTAGTGAGTCAAGAGTTGAATGCTTACCATTAGATATCATCTACAGAGAGCGAGCGTGAAGTAGCGGATGCTCTTAGTGAGGAGACCGTGAGTTCCATAATATTGCACTTGAAAGGTGTGCATCGCTCATAGACTCAACAATTCTAGGTCCTGCATGGGTGTAGAATTTGGGCCCCAATGATTCGAATCTTTGTATCACATTTTTCGCTGTCCACGTCTGTATTGATAGGCGAGTTAAGAGCTTCAGGATTCAAAGATCCACATATGATGAAGTTGAGAGGTGGTAAGTCATGGGCAGCAGGGGTTGTCATTCAGGAGAGGGATGGTCGTGGTCATGGGGCTGAGATTATGTATACCAGGATGTAGGTGATGTGGGAGAGAGATTATGGAGGGAAGCCAGTTCTACTCACTTATATATACGTCGGGAAGCACAAAGATATATCATACCCTAAAGGAACACTCTGGTGGAAGGGTATAGAGAGGTTGTTGCGGGGTGTCGGGATGTCTCACATATATCAGCGAGTGGTCGAACCTTGAGGAAACGGGACTTTTTACGATCCACTTTAAGATCCCTTAGTGGAAATAGGAGAGGAATCATTATGGATTTTGTAGTAGGACTTTGCGTTGCGGAGTAGCCCGCGTCTCGATATAGGTGATTGTGGATATGCGCTGAGAAATCGACCATTTCCTCCACTATCGAATAGTGATTCATTGGATAAACAAACGATTATCGTTAAGTTATGTTTGCATGATGCGCGATTTCCATTGTTTGAGACGAGAGATCGGGAGTTCACATACGGTTTTAATGTGTGATTCGGTACCCTTGTATTAAGGCGCGCGCCCGATGCGGCTTTCATCCTGCAGACGGATGGCGGTCGGGAGGACTATATAGACTTGGGGATATGTAGGGCATATGTTATGGAGTTAGAGGAGAAATTTGGGACACCATACCGCTGGTAGTTTGCTTTGCAGCTTATGCGGTCATATCGAGAGGAAGATGTGGCCACGGCGCGGCTGGGGTACTGTGGGCGAGTGCCGAACTCCAGTGCATTGCAGGACGAGGAGTAGGCGAAGAGGAATTAGTAGGTGGGAGGTGGCTCCGAGGTGACTTGTGATGAGATCGAGGTTACATAGGGGATATCTGAGATTTCTGGCAAATGAAGAGTTGTCTGGACAGTAGTGAAGTAGGGACCTAGAGTTCGAGATAGGGATATATGGTATTTTTGAGGATTTCCCATGGAAGCGTTCTAAGTTGAACATGGGCCAGGGTCACGGTATATTGGACCATCACGGGATTATTGAGAGGATTGGGAGGTGGCATGCTTGATTGGGTGCCATCGACCTCGATCGCATTCACGATGTTTCCATGTTTCTACATGCTCGTAAGTACATACGGACCAACTTCACATGTAATGGGCAACCAGTAAATCTCAGGAGGGGTGACATCTGGAAGGAACGGTCACGGATCTCATTGTCGAGGGAACCAAGTTCCTCACATATGAGACTATTAATTTGGTGGTATTGTGGAAGTCATGCGATAGAGAGCTATGGGAGCGTGGGGACGGGATGGAAGGGCATTATTCCCATCTCTTTGATGGGTCTGAATGTTTTAAATTTCGAGAGCAGGGATTGTTTTATAAGGAGGAGTGATTGTAAAACCAGACTGATTAAGATATTACATAATAATAGTTTTAATTTGATTAGAGTCGATAGTAGAAGCGAGGGTGAATTAAATTTAGACGGCTCCCAGTCGTTTGAAAAATAAGTGGAGGAAATTTTAAATTTTCACATGTAAGATACCACTGAGGAATGAGTGGTTTTTCTTATTATATCAGGATGGAGGTTTGCAAAAGGATAAGAATTTGGAGTTTCTATGACTTTGGGTGATATTTGGAAGAAGGAATTGGAATTTAAGTGAATAGTGATTTCGGTAGGTCGGAGCTGCCGTGATATTTTACACGAGTGGGCGAAAATCTGAATGTGGGAGCGATCGCTGGAGTCGCGAAACACGAAGCGGAGTGGAGTGGTCCGTTGGATGGTTTTCGGGCGATCGAGCGTATTCCGGGTAATTATGCGTTATTATCAGGTTCACGATTTTAATGATTTTGAAATCCGATTTGGTGATTTCCATAGCTGGAATCACCGTGTGAAGGATTTGAATTAGAATATTAATAGTGGATTTGAGTTTAGACGACCATGAATATTTTGACGTTTAATCAGTATAAAGCGTTATAAAGGGTGAGTGCAGGATAAAATCTGCTTTACTAAGGGAGATATTTTAACGTGAGAATGATGTGAAACCTTTCTTAATAGCTAAGTTACTTGATTAAAATAATAGGTTAATGGATTTGTGATTAATTAGAATGGACATTTAAACAAGGTGACATGTGTAAGTCACTTGTCATGTAATCAGAAATTCTTTAGGCTCAAATTTTCAATTTAGCAAAGTGTGGGTAATATAAATTCAAGAAAATGAGATTTACTCAAAGAGAGAGCTCATCCATATGAGAGAAAGAGGGAAAGAAAAGAGAGAAAAGAGAAGAAAGAAAGAGAAGGAAGGAGAAAAGCGTTTAGAGTACAGGTGGAAGCGAGGGAGTGTGATTTTTTCTCGCCTTGAAGTCTCCAGTGATCTACAAGTGGAATGCGAGAGAGATGAGGGAAAACCCGAGGAACAAGTTTTTATTAATTACAGGAAAGTTGGATTTTTATGTTTTTCATGCCTAATGTCTTGATTTTCTTTGTATGGATGTTAAATTGGGGTATTTAAGGTTGAATCATGATTATTTGATAGAAATTGAAAGAAATGGATTAGGTTAGGGTTTGAAAATCAAGTGAGTGAATGGATTGGGGTTTGATGTTGAATTTTTGCATGATATGTTAGAGGTGGATTTAGGGATTTATAGAGGTGGGGTATTATGGAATAGTTGTAAAAGGAGAATGTTGGGTAAAGTAGGGAATCGTCAAAATTTACATAAAACCCTATTTTTGTTTGAGTATAGATTAAGTTAAATCGTCAGAATGAATTGATTCAATTAGTAAGGAATATAAGAGATAGGGCTACAAATGTATGAAGGACCAAGAGAAAATTGTAGCTCTAAGGCTCCCAAATAAGGGTGAAGAAGGAGTTGTGAGCTAGTAGCTCACTTGATTTTTGCTTCTGTTTTAGGTATGGTTAGTGTTTTAGCCATAAGTGGAGTTCATTCATCAAATTGAGTGATTCAAAATTTTGGGTAAAATAGACTTCTAGGGAAAAGTTATCGAATAAAGTGCAAGCAAATTGTAACTTCCAAAGTGCCAGAAAATTTGTCAGAAAGTGGAGCTATGTGCAGATCACATTACGCAGAATTAAGATCATCTAGATTGCAAAAATACAATAGCAAGTTTTTGGTAGTCAAAGTGGGTGATTTCCCAAATGGAGAAGAAACCTTATAACCATAGCTTCAAATGAGTGAAGAAACCATTTCCAATTTATGGGTTAGAATCATAAATCCAAAGGATAGCAGTAGGTGATTCGATGAGTTAGCAAGTTGGCATCAAAAACATGTTGTGGCTTGTGTTATGTAGTTGAGGCTTTAGAGGAAGATTTTAGATTTAAGATTTAAAAGATATGTCATTGGATATATAGGGACTGATCTATGGAGAGTTTTCATCATTTTTGAGAACATTTGGAACAATTTTTGAAGATTAATGAGATAAAGTGTTGTTGGAAAGGTTATTGAAATGGAGTGGGTTTTTAGTGCTTAAAAATTAATTTGTTAGATTTGGTTTTAAATGAATGTGTATAGTAGATAAAATGGAGTTATGATTAATGTGTAGTTGTAGTTTTCTTGAAAAATGTAGAAAGGACATATATATCAGAGGGCCAGGAAAGCAGAATTTGATGGGGTCGACGGAAGCAAGCGCAGGATAGAGAGCGTTGGGCTATGGTATGAAAATGATATTTTGAAAATTGAGTTTTAAAAGGTGAATAGTTTTAATGTTAAACTGAAATTTTAATGGGAGTATTTATATAAATCTTAAGACATATGGAAGTTTATGACAAGGCATATGAAATATTTTATTTTGCCTAAATATGGATTTATATTAAATCATATATGCATGCATATATTATTAAGGTATTATGGAAGTGTAAAAATGTGTAAAGAATGCATATGTATATTTGCATACTTACTATATATAAAGTTTTCATGATAAAGTAAAAGGATTTGAAATGGATTTATAAATGTATTTTGATAAAAGGTTTTTTTCTTTTGATGGTTACCACCAACCCCATATGATGTGCCTGGTATTATAGTGAGGGTACCTTAATGATGGATTTAGAGGAGTAAAGTTATAGGTTATAAATGGGGGAGGGGGAAATGAGTGTTTAGAGTAATACATCTTACCGCTGATAAGGTGCTATAATATTTTATGGAACTCTATGCAAAGTGTGAGTTTCTCGCGGTAATAGTAGTTATAGCCCAGAATATGACATCCACCTCACAGGCGTCGATGCCGAAAGCCCCATTGGTGTGTTTATCACTGGAGTTCCATTGAGAAGAAGAAGAAGAAAGTTAATGCATAAAGTGATTTTGAATTATATAAGTATTTATTACTTTGATATATCTTTTGAAAATGTTATAAAGATTTGAAAGAAAGAAAGAAGAAAAGAAAGAAAGAAAGAAAGTTAATGCATAAAGTGATTTTGAATTATACTTCATAAGTATTTTATTACTTTATTATATCAAATGTTATCTTAAATAGAATGTACACTCACTGAGCTCCTTTAGCTCAATTCTTTTCCATATGTTTCCGCATTTCATGACGAGGCAGTGCGTAGTGGGTACCCTCTTATGCGGAGTGGAGTCGAGCCATCGAGGAGACTGACACGTATGAAGGCTGCATTGTATAAATAGTTTGCATATTTTATGTATGAGATACTTTGTCATGTATATGTGCATATATGGATATATTTTGAAAAGGAACTACTTGGGCGGTCGGCAAGTGGCTCCAAGCCATTTTATATAAATTGTGCATGGGATTGAAGGAGTTTTTGAATGTTTTGATGATTAGAATGAATAAATGTATATATGGTATATGTGTGTTGATTGGAGTTGTGGACGAGGAGTCCTAAAGCGGAGTTGAAAGTGGAAGATTAGAAGTGTTTTAAATGCATACGAGTATTTATAAATTTAGGAAAGTCAGCAGAGAAACTGCTGTGAAAAGAAATCTGATGTTTGAATTAAATTTACCGCCTTCCGCATTATTTTCTAAAGATATACTTGAAGGATTATAAAGGGGTTAGCTCCATGGATTTTATTTGATTGTTTTTGAAAAGAGTTCTATATCCATTGCTGGAGTCACGGGAGATCCTAGTGTTCATGAGGTTAATCGATTAAGGATCCTTCTTGAGTGTTCGGGAGGCGAGCGGTAGAGACGCTTATGGGGAGAAGAAAACCGACATGGCTTTTTGATTGATTATTTTATAAAACATATATTAGAATTCTAAATTTTAATATATTTTGTAGTAAGAGTGATGTAATTAACTCTTGAACTATTTACATAATATAGTTGGTTGAATTTTTGTGGAAGTAGAGTGTATAGGTCAGTGGTCATTTTTGCTCGTATATGGTATAAATGATATGAGACGGGTTATCCAGCTGGGCGGGAGTGGGGTGTCACAAAAGGAGTTCTATTTTATGATTATGTTAAATGGGATTGATCAACTAAATTTGTTTGTTCAAATTGTTAAACTCATTAGTTATTGACTTTTCAGCCTTTAAACACCTCTTAACATTAACTAATCAATGTTTGGTTGATTGTCTTATTCTCTTTGTGATTGATGCTCCATTTCAATTTTTAAAACATAAGAAAATAAACATCCACCTTCAAAATTATTAGAATAAATAAAAACGACAGATCAGTGTCTCATTAGTGTGAAGGATTAGTTGGTGAGTGTGATTATGATAATCATATTACTTGAAATGGACATATAATTTCAAATAAAGGGAAAATAAAGAAACATGTAAGAGCGAAATTACTGCAAACAAACCAAAAAATAATAATAACGAAGTGTTTCTTATCACATCCCTCTTGTCGTTTAGAGATATATGAGTATTCTTCTTGTAAGGTGTATCATGATACAAATATGAAGTAAAAAGACAAGATGATAGTTCAAAGATTATAAGAATTTATTCTTTAGAAGTCGACTTCAAACGCAAGCAGGAGCGAAAACCTAAGTAAGAGAAAGCGACAAGCAAGAAAACAAAGTAAGGCGACAAATAAGAACTAGAATCTATTGGAGATTCGACCCTTTTTTTAGAAAATAAATAAATAAATAAAATTTAAAAAATCATAAGAATTCCCACATTAAGGCGATCCATGAAAGGTGGGAAACGAGTTCGTTATTAAACATTGATGTTATCAACCCACTAGCTGTGACATTATATGTTCCACAACGAGTTGGGAGGTCTCAGAAGGTGCAAAGAAAAATGGATTCCCAAGAACCATAGTCATCTCCTCCACCTCCTTGTGATGTCTACGGAATGTGAAGTGTCTGCATGAGGAGTACATCACGCGTGTAGATTGATTGATGGTAATCACGAAATCTGACCCCAGTTGACGAAGATCTTGTATAGTTATAGAAACAATTTGTATAATTAATCTGAAATCCTGACCCAGTTGACCAATCATATATAGATATAGAAACAGTTTGTTTCCCTTTTTGTAGGACATAATTTTTTAGGATGTAATTGTATCTATATGTACTATGTTTTAGAGAGAATACATCTCTTTGAAATCTTTACGCGAAACTCTATTGACGACGCTGGTATCGAGGCCCGAGGCTTGATCCAAAGTCTGCCGAGCCATCGTATCACGTATTTTCCCTCGAAACCCATCACCCATACCATTAAAGGCTTTCTTTGTGTGGAGTTCGAATTGGTGGGACTTCTCGAAGCGTAATAAAGATTGCTGGGAAAGCTATGATGACATCGTTGGAAGAAAAACAACCCGCGCCTCTATGAATGGCCTTATCAGGTGTATTAGTAAAGCATGTATTTTACGCAACCAGGCTGAACTTGGATTCAGTGTCACAGTGCATCGATCCACGCGGCGGGACTCAGTCGGGTTAAAATATGGGCTTTATCACTTCTTCTCGATAAGTTATTTCACACATGATGGTGGCACCCTCCTATTATTGGGAAGGTTCGGTATCTTGTCTAATACTCATTAGAATCATCCTTGTTGTTCCATCACCCAGATACAACCTTTTTATACGTGCGGGTGCCCGACTCTACGCATCACTGTAACTTTGGCCTCATTTGTATCTTTGGGACATTCTTGGAGAATTCTGCTTGGTACCCCAGTGTTAGGCAGACCAGGCACTACTGCGGTGCAGAGAATGGGGATGGAAGATCGATCGAGGCAAATCAGAGCTACTTGGTAAAGAGCCAGGCTAGAAGAGCTATGGATTTTATGTACCATGATTAGGACATCTTTCTTTTTGGTTATCTTAAGGTGCAGCCATGATTTTGACCGGATTGAATGATAGGGATTTCATTGTGACACTTGTGGCCCAGGCCCAGAGCAGTGATTTCTCTTATTCACGATGCGAGATAAAAGTTCGAACACAGGGTTATTCACTGCGATGTTTGCAGGGTCCTGCTGAAGGTTCCTCTCTATATACAGAGCTCGTTACTTTATGACATTTATTGATGAATGCACTATAATGGCTTTAGGTGTCCCTACTTATTAAAAGTGATGTGTGTCACAGCATTCCAATTTTAAAAATGGCTCCTTTTGATATCAAAAGCGATTAAGTATTTTGCTTAATCATGATGATGCGGATTTATAGATACCTCATTAATTTTTGGCTTGACCATATAGATTCGTCATGATTTCATGCACCTATGCTCCATGACAAAATGGTTAGCGGAGGAGAGAAAGAATAGACAGCTTTTGGAGTAGTGCGTGCCTCCCTCCTTAGAAGCATGGAACATGCCTCGATTTTATTAGGGGTGGTATGAGGGAGGAAATCACAACGCCTACCTCATCAATAGAACACCTTCTCGAGTAATGACTTTGAGCTCACCGGCCCAGGAGTGCAATCCTTACTTTCAGTTCCCGTCTTGAATCTTGAACCAGGATTTTGGATATAAAGTTTGTATTCACATCCCCAAAATCTTGAGAAATAAACTTGATCCATGTAACGATGTGTTTTTTGTTGGCTACTGCGGTGCCTACCAAGATATAGGTGCTATGATCCACAGAGCCGAAGCTATGTGACTCTAGATGCCTCTTTAAAGAGTCAGAGCCTTGTACTCAGAGTCTCTAAAAAAAATTCTCTTCAAGGGGAGGCTCAAGTGAAGGAATGGAGAAGTCTTGAGTTTATCAGTTACAAGAGGTGAATACGGGGAGAATATTCAACAAGAGGAGTGGTGGGGTGATGAGATTTATTGAGTTGGAATGTCCAGTGAGAGAGTGAGTGGAGGTGATGAGTTTATTGAGTTGGAAGAGGTGAATGGTGAGTACACAAGCATGTTGTGCAACAAGTGTGATCACAATCCATGGGCGAGTGAATCACCACCGGCCTACCCTTAGAGGTGCCCAAATCCACCATTATGTGGAAAGAATCAACCTAGAATGTTACTTCTCAGAGCTAAATTATGAATGTGTTTGGAGAGTCTAATGAAACATATGTTCTGTAGAAATCTGACTCTGGAATATCCAAGATTGAATAGGGGAGTTCCAAAAGCGGTATAGACCGATCAAACCAAAGACAATTACGATTCATGACTATATGTCATCTCATGGAGTTGGTGAATCGTATGCATTCACTTTATTAATCAATTTATTCGCGATTTCTATTCTCTTGGCAATGTGCGGGATCGTGGCTGATCGAAATGGAAGGCGATGAACTGAAGGATGGAGGCTCTACAAAGAATGCCACTTGGGAACTTGTTCCCTTTGCTAAGGAATGAAACCAGGTGGATGCAGGATGGGTATTCACGGTGAAACTCAGACGGATGAAGTATTGATAGATATAAAGCTCACGACTAGTTGCGAGAGGGATTTATCTTTGAGGTACACTGGAGTCCAGAGCATGGGATGCTTTTTGTAATGGCCACCCCGAATCCGGGGTGTAGTAAAATAAAATGTCATTTTCAGGAAGGCTCCACTAAATCTGTTATAGGACGACCATACTAGGAGTGAAAGCAGCTTTCTTGGGCCGGAACACGTACTGAGAAATAGTGCAGCAGCCTGGCTGCAGTTTTCATGTTTACCTTCCACGGCACACACCATGGCTGTATTGTTTAGGGCATCACTCTCTGGCTTTCTTCTCGATAGATACCTCTCTGCCCCAGATATAAATCTCACTTGGATGGTGCTACTGAGAAAGGGGTCAGACCAAGGTAAGGCAAAGTACGATAGAAGATTCTCTACAAGGGTTACCTCCACAAAATACATATCTGATGGCATATATACTAAACAATGTCGCATTAGTACAATTGTATTTTACATATGAAATATACATATCATATGTCACGTGAGATCGACCCCTCGTACTCACCACGAGTCCACTGGAATGCAAATGTGAAATAAAACCAGTCACTCACCCTGACTAAATTATTGGAAAACCCTCCAATTTATTTATCAAAAACTGATTTTTAGTTCTTGCCTCCTTTATTTTGTAGGCCACCCAGTTTAAGTTTTACATGGAGATGCCTTGCGCCTTTTCAACATTTTCACAAACTTGCATGCGTCGGGATTCATATCTAGTGAATAAAATGTGGGACTTCACCCACAGGGGAATCTCACCCAACACTCACTTGAAACGGTATAATTTACTCATTTATTCACGTTTACGTATCGTGAATCTCTCATGTGTTGCCATGTATTTCTGAGTTCACGACCCATTCCTGTAACTGTGATATGAATAAACCTTACACTGCTTTGAATTTGTGTAGCGATGTGACGTGCATATGAAATACGTAATCTGCATTCGTATTTTATCATGTACATGCATGAATGAGCATCATGACATTTACGCCATGGATAATTATAATTGAATCTTTATTATAATTTACCTCGTCTGAAACATATTAATACATCAAAAGCATGCATCGATATAACGTTTCCACACATAGCATATTACATTCAAACCAATGACTAACACCTGATTAGGTCGCGAACTTGGGACCCTTTCGTAGGGTACCTCATTGCCATGACGTAGGCGGAATTTTGGTTAGATCCGCATCGTCGCATCAGACAACCATGATGCCTGAGCTTTTGATTTCTAATTAAAACCCTAACTCCTGGTAGTACAGCCGTCGTGATAAATACCGCGATCCGAGCTTGACCCAGATGTACTTTCTCTTGGCCTCCTTAGCAATACTACCATTATAAAGCCTTTAATTTCAAAAATAATAAGTAGGAAATATCTTTCTTTAGAGAGTTGAAGAAACTCCGGCTGGTCATGGCGTTATCCTCTCGTGTGAAATGACACTCATAGTATGAAAAGGAATCAGGCTGAGTCTCGGATCGCCCTCTCGAATCTAGAGAGAAGGGGAGGCCGATTCTGCTCTGGATCTCTCAGTGTTTGATAGACTCTTGTGCCATATAGTTCCTCTTTGTTTCTTTCCTTTACTTTTGCTTTCTTTTCTTTTTCTCTTCTCTCCTGCAAATGCTTGCCACCCATTTTATATGTTTTCTCCTTTCTCTTCGTTTTTATATATTACAGTTTGAGGCGCGTCATCAGGTGATGGAATGATTTAAATATCATTTCATAAGTCTCTTGTGTGACCTCCTTTTCAGTTGGGGAGAAGAGGAAGCTTCTTTGTTTCTTGTGTTTGTAATGTGTTGCATGCATGGCGTCGTATGGACCGTAGAGATCCCATCTCTCCCACGCTGCAAAGCCCCAGGTGGCAGGCGCTCCGCTTTTTATCCCAAAGTGTCGCACCGCATGGTACTTTGATGGCGTCGCCAGCTCTGGCCTTAATAGTGACACCCCACCACGCGCCGAAAAGCGTAGAGCTCGGCCGCTCGGAATCCCGAGCGAGGAAATTTGGCGTGGTAGCTAAATTCACGAGATGAGTTCAGCGGAGAAGTCCGTTTAATCATCAATCTAGAAAATTCACGGATTTTCAGCGAAATTTCCATTTACCTTCAATAAAAATCTTGGTTTCTGAGGTCTCACACTTTTGCGATGGCTAAGATCAATGATTAAGTTTCTTATATATTTATGGCAATAAATCGGGGCGCCTGCAGCAATTTGATATTAAAGTAGCTTACTCGTGATTGGAAGAGGAGTCTACATGGAGCTAAAACAAGATTAAATGCAGTTCTTCATGTAAAGGTGAAATCTGTAAATTAAAGTCATTAGTAAATTTGAGCTTGATCCACCCTAGAGCATAGTTTGGGAGATTCATTCTGATGAAGGAGTTATTTTATAAACAAAGTAACTCGGATTTTACTTTGTTTATAAAACACAAGAAGGAAAATGTGACTTTAATTGTGTATATTGATACTATAGATGCATGAGAGATGACCAGCTCTGAAATGAAGCTTTACAGGGATGTTATACTTAAATTTGAATGAAGGATCTCGAGGGCAACCAAATATTTTTTGGGGTGGGGTATGGGATCAAGAACACATTCAGGTCTTTCTTTTGTTGATATGTATTTAGATCTTTATAAGCGGCGAGATGTTGGCAGTTTTATAGGCCCGATGGGAGCCAGTGATGTTGAATCATGGCTCGAAGATTCATTGATGACCCAATGGATGAAGTCGTTATCGATTAGTTGGAAGAGATTAATCATGTCACACGGGACCATATCATATCATATGCGGTGAGCGTTAGCCAGGCCGGTTCTATGCATCTGCCAAGTGAAGAACATATGGAAGCGGTCTATCAGGATCTTAAGATGCCGAGTCATAAGGAAAAGGTTTGTTATTATAAGGCTATTATCTCTTAGCATTTGAAGAATCTGGTCCCGATTAGTGGGTGATGACGTAAGGTGCGCATCGAGTTACTTTACTTTTTGTGAGTAATCTTTGTATCATGACGAGCGGAAAGGTAGTATGAGATCAAGTCTTGAAATTTGAATTTGAGGGTATAGGCTGGAAATAAGAAAGTGTGCAGGAATTTATTATGGTTAAAAGAGAGGAATATCTTGAGGACTTGGGGATTAGATATCTTGCTTACTGAATGCCATTGTGATAATAAGCGGGTCCTTCAATTACTAAAATCCTGGCCTCTACTTGTCCTTATTAGCAATGGCCCAGAGTTCCAGTAGTAGTTCATCTCAGGGCACATCATTGAAGATTATATAATTCCATTTATTCAATGGAAATGGAGTTGGGTGATATCTTTCATGAAAGACGATTCATGGAAGGAGTGTTTGTGAAGTATAATTGATAAGTTGGGCATGATAGGCGTCTATGCACCAACTTGGGGAATGTCTACATGGTATGCATGATATTAGATTGATTAGGTAATTAATCCTGAAATCACATTAGTTAGTAGAATGCCACTATGAATCTTCGAAACAATTTGTGTAATTAATCATAGAAATCCTGATAGTTGACCAATGTATATAGATATAGAACGGTTTGTTTTTCTTTTTTAGACACAATTTTAGGATGTATTGTATACATATATTATACATTTTAGAGAAGAATAAATGTGCTTTTGAAATGCTACCTTAGAGGCTACATTGTTGTGTGAAGCACGGCTACATTGCCGCCATCAGCATCTTGAAAGTGTAGTTTCAATACATGTGGGAGGAAATAGTAGCAGAGATGTCACAATGGGTGGAGGAATTTAGGAGGCGAATCTAGACATCGACCTCCGTTGTCGATAAGGTTAAGGTTATGGTTGAGGTTCGAGGAGACACATATGCCTTTGGTAGAGAGACTTGTTTTTAGTGGTCCAGTTTGCACGTCTACTCATGAGGTTTTATATCTTGAATTACCTGAAATAAAATGATGCCCAAAAAGTGTCATTATTGCACTGGCTTATAGTTCAATGACATTTTATGCAGCATCATATGAGCAATCGTCATTATTTCAGTATATCCAGTTGAATAATGACATTCTTTTAGAAGCGTCATTAACATCGATTTTTATTAATATAAATTTTTTTATATATTTATATGTTTTTGTAATAAAATTTTGATTAATTATGATTTCCTATTTTTGTAATTAAATTTTAAGTGTCCCTTTTGGTCATTTTAATGATATAAAAGTGTTTTTATACCTATGTGACATGTTATAAAAAACACTAGTATAATCACTTTTTAATATTACCACAAAAACGTTTCTATTTCTAATAGAAATGCTTAACTCTGAAAAAAGAGTGTTTTACAACTAAGAAATGTTACAGGCGAGTGTTAGTACTAAGGATTAAGTATGGCAGACGTATTATTCATAAATTAGTATTATGGCTATATCACTGGAGTGGAACTTGTTGAAATAATGTTTTTTTTTTGTATCTCCTTTAAGATTTTAAATAAATATGTTAATATTGCGAATAACTTTTGAATTTATTATTTTTAAATGGTTATCTCAATAAGTAACAATTTCAACTTTAAAAAAAAAAATCAATTTTTATTATAAAAGATGAGTCTCATCATTGAGCCTTGTGGACAAAGTAGGCATTCGATAATATATATATATATAGAGCCGTCAATTAATTAAAATTTTGGGGTTTAATCCAATAGTCATTCGTTCAAATCTCCTCAAAGCCACTAGAAATTTGTTGGGCCGGACATCCATGATTTTTTTTATTACACTTTAATTTCAAGATAATAATTACCTATAAATTTAATTTTGTAGGATTACAAAAATTTAGTTATCATTATGAATGAGACTTTGTTTTGAAATTTGATTTCTATGGATTTGTGTTTTACCATCTTCCAGGTGGTATTAGTTTTTATCTGTATTTGTTTGATGCATTTGTTATGATCAGTCGTAAAGGAGTAAAGGTTATAGAACAATTTTAATTTTCCCATAACTTACATATAAAGAATAAGTTCCTCGTGCAACCAAGTCATTGGGGCGTCCTGTTACATTTCCATAAAAAGAGCTAGTTTGGATCATGAGCATCAGGCATAGAAGCATTTGAGTTATTTGTGGATGGGTTCAAGGCCGAAAAATACATAATCTAAAGGCTTGGAGACGGATCGATCAGAAGTTTGAACCGGGGATCGAGACTAGACCAAATATTATCCTATGGAGGCAGACATATCATGTCAGGAAACCACCAGACGGCCTCATACTCAGTAAGATAGAACGAACATTTATCAGAGTCATGACCAGTAACACCAGCATCAGAGTAAAAATATCGCATAGGAATGGGCAAGCGTTAGGGATGGCATTAAAGCCCAAGAAAAGTTTGAAGGTCGAGTTAAGCGTCTGATCGGGCGTGAGGAAGCGTTTGTGTGTCACACCTATAGGTTTGTGTGATCATGAGAAGACTTTTGTATGAGCAAGTGAGCTCTTTAATTGAGAAGCAGGCAAATCAAAAATTTAGTCTTAGTTCGTGGCTTTATCCTTTATGATTTTAGACGCATCTACACCATGGGTTAAAAATAATTTCAATCAGCAATGAGGGCGGTCTATATTTGAGCATAGGGACACACACATATACCAGGGAATCTTAGTTTTATATATGAAATAAAAAATGAGACAAGTTTGAGTTCCTATGAAGACGGCTGGCCCAAGGGTCTAACAGATTAACTAAACTATATGTTTTGTAAATGAGAACCGCTAAGGAAAACCAATACCTCAACAAAAATTCCCTCCATAGCTTGATTCGAACATCATGAATACAACATATATCCTTGAGTTGCTTGAGTAAATCTTTCGCAAAACTAATCCAAGAAAGCAATATAAACAAATCAGATGACATAAAAAAATCTAACAATTAGGAAGTGTACTGATTGTATTTTCGAACCTCAAATGGTTGTCTAACACAAAATAAAAGGATTGTGCAGCTTGTGGCACGATATTTAGGATCATTGAATTCCTGCGAATTAGCTAGATCAATGCAGCTGGTTTCCTTCGGCTTGTGCTTTCATGAGATGAGAAAGAAATGTTATGCGCATAAAGTAAACATGTGTACTGGGTACTTACAATAGGGGTGTATCTCTTGGCTTTGGCTGAGGGGCCACTGAAATATTAAAGAAATATGAAAAATCAGAGTGTTTAAATATTAATTTTCAAACAGAAAAATCAGAATAAGTTTTCAAGATGAAAAGCCAACACACACAGTTAAGGAATTATGAATTATATAAACATAAATGGCATAATGAATTATCTATTTATAAAATAAATAATGCTCTATTTATAGTAAAGATAAAAATTATCTAATTATAAATAAATAATAATAAATGATAAATAACTACAATGAACTGAATTTATAATACTGCCAAAAATATAATACCACTTAAAATTTTTACCTTGTTTACAAAATATTTTTTAAAATGGAGTTCAGTTCGATTCGATTTTTCCAGTTTCGTCGGACCAAACCTGAAAAAAGATTTCTTGGAATCGAAGACGGACCAATTCCTCCCGCCCGGTAGGTACAGTCGATCTAAATTTTTCCGATACTGGACAGTTTATGAATAACCCCACATGCATTATCTGGCTGATGAGGCACGTGCCAGCACGGCTGGCAAGGCCGTGTATTTGAGTGATGCGGGGTCGCGGGATTAATTTTGTCTTACGGTGGGATGTCTGGTCGAATGGGGTGCAGGACAAATTTAATCTTTATCCTTTGTGTTTGATGCGATCTAGACAAAATTATGGATTTTTTATCCTATTTGAGTACATCTGAAATGAGATGGTGTTTTTTAAGGTATTGAAGTTCTGAGTGACTCCCGGGGCTGAGATTTTGAAATCTGAAGTTAGAAATGGTTTGAATTTGAGTTCGTTTTAAATAAAGTGATTTGAAATAGTTGTTTAGGATGAAACGGACGAATGACAATATATGAATCATTATCTCAAAATAATATCGCCCATTACAGTTATATTTTAAAAAATAATTTTTATTATTTTATTTTTATACTTTTAATATAAATAATAATTATTATTATAGTGTTTTTTAATAAATATTTATAAAAAATTCATAATATTTTTATTTGTGAAGGAAATATTTATATATTATTAAATTTATATTTATAATATATTATATCCATATATATTATATTAAGCTATTTTTATTTAAATGTATTTAGTGATGATTATTTTGATATTAACTATTAGTTAATAAATTTTTGTTAAAATTTTGGCAGTTTATATTAATTATTTTTATAAAAAACTATAAAGATGTTTTTATCCCAGGTTTAGTGGAATGAGGGCCCATTTGATTTGAGGGGACAAGAGCTGAGACCAAAAATAACAGCCCAGTAATTTTGTCAGATTTAGTCGATCCAGGCATCTACCAAGCAATGAACCGCTAATTTTAATAAGTCGTCTATTCCCTCAAATCCTGCATCTGGCTTGTACTTTAAAGGTTATGACCTAAGCATGTTGCTCTTTACTTTCAGAAAAAAAAGGCATTTTGGTTTCTATTCTTGGGATCAGAATTATGTTCTTAGAAAAGCAAAAAAAAACTATAAAAAAAACCAACAAAAACCATATGGTTAGAGCGTCAACATTTAAAAAGGTTGGACATAAGATTGGAGAGAAATTTAAGTCTTAGTTAGGCAATTTACTACGATATATTAAGCAATTAGCTTTGAAAAACAAATTACAAGTGTTTTCTATTCCTTTATAACTATAAGAAAAATATGTATTTCAACACAAATTATTTTATGATTTTTATTCTTAATAATAAAAAATATAGTTTGTTCAAATAACATATTTTAATTAGTTTCTATTGATTTTATATATTTTTTATTGATAATATTAAAAATTTTAATTAAGGTTTTAACTGAGTTAGAGCGTCTCCGGCAGGGCTATCCCTAAAATGGCTCTCAAGATATATGAAATATGTATTCTGTTTTTTTAGTAGTGGCACTAGTCGGCTCCGTGACCATTATCTGTTTTTTGGGTGTTGTGGTTTTAATTGGCTCAGGTAATCGGGAGTTGGAAATCTTATTTGGTATGCCATGTAAGTACCATATTGATGGCATCGCGTGTTTCGATCATGTTTATGCATCAGATTTTTAATTTTAATAACGATCAGCATTTACAATGATCAAATTCAGAATTTGGAATTTGATTTTCAACGATATTTTCAGCGGAATCTTCATTCTGGGCATACTTCAAATAAATGTTATTCATTAAACGCTGCTGATTACTACTATACAAGTGTTTGTTTGTCTATTAATAAAAATTTAGTATTTGCTTTCCCGTGTTTGCATTTAGCGGCGTGATAATGTCGGAACAGTTGGGACGTAAACACATGTTGAAGTTAGTTTGTCGATCTTATCTTTCATGAACAAATTTCATTCTCTTTCTCTTGATGGCGATTTATCTCGTAGTAGGCGTTGCTAGGTTATTAATATTGTGAAAGGCCAAAAATGTGCATAATATATTATGTATTATAACAATTCAAATTTGTGTTCTAATTGTTTCATAATTTCTCATAATTTGTTTATTTTTGAATTGAACTGATTTTCTATTTTGTACATTAATTTTAAATTTCTTGTTTTTCAAAGTTGTTTGAAATTTTTGTTCTAATTGTTTCATATTTTATTTACAACTTTCGGAACTCAGCAAAAGTCAAGAACAAATGAGGAATTAGAAGTGGGAGAATGAATGGTAAATAATGGTATGGAAGGCTAGATAATGAATGAGAGATATATATAGAATAGATTACGAATAGGTAGCCTCTTGGGTGTAGTTTTTAGGAAGAGATTATTAAAATAAGTAAGGGAGGAGTTTCGTAGCCTCTGAGATATCTGGGGTATTTAATATTGGATTAATAATCTGATTGTATGATCAGATTGTATTATGAACTCAAAGGATTTTAATTAGCCTAATTCAGTGAGTTTTCCTAAAGTTGATTTTTCATTTAGAGAGGGCTTGCCATCAGGTTGCAACATGTTCCTTTTACTTGTGTGAAGACATAATATTTTTATTTTAATAGTGAGTCAAAATAAAAAATAGTAATAAAGAAGAGACACTTTGGAAGTCGTTATTTCTCTATCATAAAAAGGGTCTCGAGGAACTCTCTCTTAACAACATTACAATTTGGAAGGTTATAATTTATTTTCAAAAATATTTCTATGAAATCAATTTATGATTCTTAATAATTAAGCATTAAATGATGATGAGGTTTTATAGGTAATCGTTTCCTGTGAAGGATTGTTTTCTTATAATATTATAGATCATTTTCAGACATTAATATCATTTTATATTTTAGCAATTATTTTTCTTTTCTTGTATCTTTGATGCATTAAACCAGAATATAAATAAATTTATATTTATATATTCAGGACGAATTTGCATGGGCTTTAGCTGATCGCATCTCTGTAAAAATTACGTGTTGAGTTTCATTTTAGACTGAAAATATTTTTGGAAGTTAATAGAAATTAATTTTATATATTTATTCAAACTCATTTAATTTGTTTTCTTTGTTCTAAGTACTAAAGAATTTAATAATATACCTGAAATTTTAAGTTTTGATTATATATATATTTTTACATAAATTCATTTTCATAATATTATTTTCCACTAACATTTTTCAGAGTTTGTAAAAATTAGAGGACACCATACTTTGGAAGAGGTGAAAAAAGTTTTCTGTTGATGGATTTGACATACATCGAAACATCTATTTTTTTAATATTTTTCCACTTTAGACTAGTTAAAGAAAATGGATCGGTGGCACTAAATGGGTTGAGCTTGTATTCTGCAGAATTAGATTTAGTGAAGCGGGTGTGGATGAACAAGTGGAGACCATTTTTTATTGCTTAGCCCGGTTCAACCCCTACTCAGGCCACAGGCTAAAATGGATCTTTGCTTGATAAAGTTGAAATTGGTTTGCTTGAGCGTCTATAATTAAAGCAGTCCCCAAATTCAGGCTGCATGTAATGGACTTATCGGTATGACCTGTATTCGTGCGGGAAGGGAGAGCTAATGAAGATCAAGATGGGTTTGAGCGAAATGGTGATAAGTATTCGGATGGCGATTACCGTGTTCAAGTGGGTGAGTTTCTTCGGATTCAAGTATCTCTGAGCATTAAGTTTAAGGAGTTTGTTTACAGTGCGGAACTTACATGAAAAGAAAGTATTAAGCTCATATCTGAAGTAGTTTGGGAGCTCGAACCTCCTCTTCATTGGCCCCGATCTGTAATCGTCAGGCTGAGGATGTGAGTTATGCATTGGCTGGAATTTGGATGTGCGAGTGACATGTGGGATTAAATCATGAGCTATTCATAGTATTATTATTATTATTACTACTAGTTTTCCATCATTTCACGTGCCAGAAACACATTTATTAGTATGTGTTTTATGAGAATTTATCAACAATTTTTCATTTTTTGCTGGATGCCCCAAACTTGTGATTTCTATCAGAGCTCCTGGATGCGCCTCCTTAGGTATCTGCATTTTAGAAGATACTTTTAAAGAAATACAATTCTATGTTTAGTGTATTATTTTTTAAGATCTCAAATTTTCCCAAAAAAAAAAAAACAGATCTCTATTTTTTTAGTAACTTGCTTAATGATCTTTTAAAATCCTCCATATCCCCCTCATTATATTCGACATGCTTACGTCAAGATATACAAAATAGTGCAAAGTGACTCAAAAAAATGAAGAAATAAATTAGATCATTTTTTCAAGTAATACAAAAAATCAATTTTATAAATAAGTAAATATTGTTTCCAGATTAAATAGATACATATATATATAGCAATTGAGTATGAGCAAAAAAATTTCGTTCAACAATTTCTTCATATTTGTAGGGATATGTATGCTCGACTCCTTTTTATTATTGACTTGTGAATTTTTTTTATCATTTTTGTATAAATAGGTTTAGTTATAATTTGTACTCTTTGTATTGGTAATTCTTATTTCATGTCAAAGATTATTAAATCAACGAACAAAAATTAAAAGTTAATTGTTTTTTAGCTTTTTACTTCAACCAGTTTGTTTTCAGACATTAGTTTGGCATTTTCATGGTCTAGTATACACTTTTTGTTGAATTAAAAACCAAATATTTATCTTTTTCTATATAAAGAAATCGATATATTTGATTTTTTTTACTTTATAAAAAATTTTAAAAAATAAACAATTAAAAACTATTTAGTTTTAAGTTCTATTTTATAATTAACTAAAAAACAAATCCTACATAACAAAGATAATTTTATTGTGTTTTTACATTTAAAAAAATTACTCACTTTGAGAAATAATAAGATTCAAGCAATAATTAAGAGGTTAGGTATGGTATAGGAAATGAACTAAGTACTAGTCTTATTAAAAACAAAATACTATAATGTTTTAATGTCAAGTGAATAAATGTTAAACAAAAGAATTATAAAATGTTTAAAAATTGTATAACTTGAGATTATGGATTTGTTTGCTTTTTGTTTTTGAAAATTATTATTAAGAATAGTTTTTTAAGTCCACAAGCCTAGCTCTTGGTTAAAACGTCGATGTTTAAAAAAGTTGGACATGGGGAAGAAGGGTTAGTGGAGCGATTCTCTTATATTGTATTATGATTAGTTTTTCTAAAAGAAAGAACATAGTTTTTAGCTTACGGAGACCACAGCTGTTCTTTTGAAAATTTATTTAATTTGCAACCATGTGTCCATTATCACCCAGAAATGATAATATAGGGTGAACTAAATGGGTTTAAAGTACGGGTTGATCCGAAATTTAGAGGAAGGTTGTCTTCATTAAGAAGCCGAAGGTCTTAATAAGAGTCGAGTCATTTGACGCTGGAACATAGGCTATGGGCTAATCAGTTGAGGGCGAATTAGTTCGGCCTATATTTTAATTTTTCCTGTTTAAATCCATAAAATTAAAGTCAGTGTGTTTTTCCAATTTGCTTTAGGATTAATATTTTATTTTCAAGAAAGCATGAAGAATTGTCATGGTGGCATGGCATCTGGTAAGAGCCAAAATATTAAAATAAATATTTTTCTTTTTTATTTATTTTAATCCTTAAGCCAAAGGTTATCTTTTCTAATTTGCTATATAATTAATATTTTATTTATAAAAGTATATTGATCAAAGAGTAATCATGGAACATGTGAAATAAGAATACAATATACAAAGAAAGTCACGAGTGAAATGAGGGTGAGGTACATATTTCGATATTTTAAACATTTTGGCAGATTAGCCATTTAACCTAGCTCGGCATAGGGTTTAGTACGTCAGTTATTTAAAGAGGCTTGATTATTCTGGCGTGGACCTCTGCAATTAAAGATGGGGGTGAACGTGGGTATTGTGTGATATGGGGTGTAGAGAGAAAAAAATTAGATTGTAAATAGAATTTAAAAAAAAAAAGAAATTTATTTTAAGTGGCCCGATCGGTAGATCAGCCGTTTCCATCCGTGTTTCTCCTTGATTTTCTTTTCTAAAAAAAAACATTTTCAAAAAAGCCCTATGTTTCATCAATTTTTTTCCATTAATTACCCAGTGTAATAGACCAACACCAACCCCAAAAAGGAATTATTTTTATCCTGGACGTCGACCATCTCCGCCGTAGAGGTTGGGGGTTTGATCTTTGATGTGATGGAAGGCAAAAAGAGCAGAGGCTACGCCTGGGCAATCTCAGCCGGAGTCAACGCTGCATTGGCTGCTATTTCCGCAAAGCTATTCTCTTCTCAGGTTATTTTTGGTCTACTCATCTCTCCGCCCTTGATCTGCAACTCCTATGGTGCTGTTCCCTTATTAGTATATTTTCCCTGATAGGTTTCTTTAAACCTTTTGAATGCGCATAAAATTTTCTTTGGATCGCTTGAAATTAACATGGATGATCTTAGATTCACTTCATTTGATTTAATGTTTCCACTGAAGTAATCTCGGATTCTCTTCAATCGGCTACCCATGGTAGAAAATAGGATTAGTAAATTCGAAGCGGACGACGAGAATGTCGTCTACGACGTATTTGATTGAAATAGTATTAGCAACCACTTTTACAGAATGTTAAGAAGTTGGAGCTGTCTGCCCATGTTTTCTCTGACAATTACAACTCTTTACCTGCCAGAGGAAATAGGAAGGAGAGGCGAGGAAAGAAAATGAAAGAAAAATTGAATTAGATTAAATGTTTATTTTTTTTTTTTTTTTCCATTTCAAAATCATTTGCCACATTCTATATTTTTCACAAGTTTTTAACCGATTTTGATTTTTTTTTTTTTTGGAATTTTCCATAATAAAATTAAATATGAGAAAATATTTCTTTTTAGTTTTTTTTCCAATCAAATTAAGATATGAACAATGAATTGATAGGATAGAATTCATATTAGGTCCTTCAGTATGAGCAGCAAGCATCAGACTAACAGTTTCATGAGCCAGAGGATTAGAGCCTACATTGATCTTTCTCAAGAATGGAGCAATTTTCTGTTCAATTTCAGCAGTTATGGCCTTTCCTTTTGCTTGGGTTTGGATAACCAAATACCATAACAAGTTGGGAGGGGAATTTACTGGAGAAATGCAGAAAATAAACTTGAAGCTCGTATTAATGAATTCAGCTAGCTTAATGATGCACATACTAGGACACTTTCTTTACGATGTTTTGTGCCTCTTTATGTGTTGATGCGGTACTTGTGACCAGCAAGAGCCTAGTGCAATTCTCTGGGTGTAGTTCTTTCCACATGATAGATTGGACAGAAATCTCTTTCATCAATATATGTCCATGAATTAATAATAGTTCATATAGACAAAATGGGGCTGGATATTGACTACATATGGTGGTCTAGAGGAAGGTGACCCTTTAATTTTGGTATTAACTCCTAGATGCATCCATGTCTGTGGCTTAGTTACTAGTCAAGTTGTTGAGAGTCTCCAATCTATAGCAGATTCTACCATTTGCAAATTCTGGTGCAATTGGATTAGATTTCTTTGTTTCATGCCTGTAGAGCTATTCCCACCATGTATATGCAGGCAACAAATGAATTGAGGATGGGCTGGTTGGGTCAGATTTGCTGAAGTTTTTCCTTTTACTCTGGTGTAAAGCTAGCCCAAACTCTTCCAAAGATATTTTTATTTTTCATAGGGTGTAACAAGTTGCACCACTGGCTAAGCTGGTTTCCACTCTATTACAGGCAGATATGATAACATAATTCTATTTGCCTTAGTTGCTGTTCTTGGTGGTCATGTCGTTTTCTCACATACAGCATTCACAATATCATGTTGGGCAAATCATGCCACATTATTTTGCTTATGTTAATTTCTTGGCGTGTCTTGGCAAAATGTAGTTAAACATTGATTTTAGTGACCAATGAGTTGAAGAATTAGTCCCTTCCCTGTGCAAGTTATCTTCCATTTTTTCCCTGTATTTCGTTATTACTATTGTTATCAATCTCAAAACTTGATACATATGGTTTTCTCAATTGTTGTAAACTTACCTCTCAAAAAATTGTGTAAACTTGTAAATTTGTGTGCCTGCATGCATAAATGTATTGTTTTTCTACACTTGTGAAATGAATCACTTCTCATTTTATCTCATTCAAAAGAGAAAACTTATAAACTCATCTCCTTAATCTCACATGCATTTGTCATTTTCAACAGGTCATTAAATATGGCATGGTCATAATTTTCAATGTAATGATGTGGGGATGTTATGTCAACAGCCTCAAAGCTCTCTCATCACTACAAGCAACAGTGACAAATTTTGCGGCTAATTTCCTCTCTTCTGGTCTGGCTGGGTTCTTTTTATTTGAGGAAGCATTACCATTTCAGGTAACTTAATGGATTTATGTACCTCATGATAAATGCAGTTCTTAAAAAATTCTTCAATGAGCAAGAGTCACTTCATAAATTTCAATTTATTGCTTCTATTATTTTCTGATCTTGTCCCTAAGTTCCACACTAGTGGATTCTTGGAAAGAAATCCAGAATACAATGAATGAATGTTGCAGTTGCTGAAAAGTAATTTTGATGATTTGTTTGCGAATTGGCACACTTTGTTGTCAACATATTCTTATTATTCCTTTTGAAAAACTTTTTTATGTTTTTTGGCTTAGAAACAAAAATATAGGACTTCTTTTTTTAAGAAATGGGGTTTGATTTTTGCATAATTTAGTTAATAACTTTTTAAAGTGAAGTTTCATTTTACAAACAAAATTGTATCTAAATGACATGCTGCCATTTGCATTGCTAATTACAAGGCTTGTCTTATAGTGGTTTGCAGGTGCTCTGCTCATTGTAATTGGTGTCTTCATACTCAGTAAGTCAAGTATTGAGAGGAAAGCAAGCACAGATTAGAGGTTCGATTTCTGTGGCTCTCCATTTTTCTCTGTCGTTCTCAATAACATTCAAGTATGGTCATAGTATGCCTATCCAATGGCAATTCATCTGTATGAGAAGTAATGAAAATCGAAATGCATATGCAGAAATTGAATCAACTGCAGGTGAAGCTTCAGATCCCTACAGCATCGAACATCATATTCAAAGATTTATGGTTGTTGACTGTCTGGGGAGAACTGCCCAGCCTTAATGTCAAAAGCCCAACTGCTGGCTTCTTGATTTACGAGGTCTTCCACTAGTAGGTTGAGATCGAATCACATTTCTTTGGAAAAAAAGAACCAAGCAATCAATTGTCAAGTCATATTTTGTTTGAGAAATCTCTGATCATATCTTAGGCTGCATTTGAGAGGTGAAGTATATCTAGGAAATGGCTCATGCCTACTCTGAATATACCATTGAATTTGTTGTAAAGGTGCAAAACATTTGTATTGATATGTTTTTACTGATTTTTCTTTGAAGACATTTGTATGGATAATATTTTCTATCAAAGCAAGGACTTGTGAACCTTACAAATTTGGTTTGTAGTTTATGGACAAATGGCTGCAAGGCTATGGTAATTTATCAGATGAATAAGCAAAAGTTCTGCTGCTTATTTCCTTTTCTTCTGATTGTCACGGGGAAATATGGACCCTTGACTATGAAAATGCAAATTGGATATTTCTATTTGCTTCTTCATATTATTTTTTCTCCATCTTGAACTAAATTTTGATTGGGCTTTAGAGCATGATTTGGGTAAATATAGTGGCGAAGCCGGAAAATATAGTCAAGAGAACATAAAAATTTGCAAATGGGGCATGGTAGTTCAATGGTAAGGTAACTTGTTTGTAACCATGATGCCTAGTGTTTGATTCCTACTATCTATTTGCTTTTTTCCAAAATTTAAAAGGCGGCAAATTTATTATATTTATAATTTATATTATTTTACATAATAATATTCATTTTAACCATGCTTGGTTCTTGGAATGTAGTAAATATAAAGAAAAAAATGTTAAAAAATAAAATAAATTTCTTATGTCCAAGCTTCACCATATGTGAAATGAGTATGAAAATAAATGTACAAAAATAATTTATTAATTTTAAACTTATTTTTCTTTTGTTAGAAATTTCCCACCAATACTCTTGAACCAAAACCATAGTCTTTATGTAATTTTTTGGTATTCAACAAAAAGGGTAGAAAATTTTATTTTTAGTTTTATTTCTCATGATGTTGAAATGTTGTTCATTATTTATATAAATTTTGGGACAAATGTATAGATTTTTTTTCTCTTTTCTTGTCTATTTATTTAAAATGGTAGTTATTTATTCAAATTTGATACCAAAAACCGGACACCCATAATTAACTATAAATTCAAGGCTTATAGTAATCAACGTTCATTTATTGAAAGAAAAACCCGTATCTCATTAATCACTCCCAAGTCCCAATCCATATTGACCCATTTGACAAAAGGCCCAGGACCAGCCCAAGCCCAGCCCATTCAACTTTCAAACCCATTTGGGATCTAAAGAGTCGTTGCCGTTTGAACAAATTTTGAGTCTTGGGAATTAGGGTTTTGATTATTACTTTCTGTGATCGAGTCTTGGGAATTAGGGTTTTGATTATTACTTTCTGTGATTATTTTCTGGTAAGATTCGATTTATTATCAACCATTGAATGGCGATTCCTTTTTCTCTTTATGTTTTTTTAATCATAGTCACCCTTTCTTCGTTGGTAACAGCAATCTCATCTCGAATTCTTACTCGTTGATTGCAAACTGAATTGTAGTTTATATATCGATTCGCTTTGTTTAGGTTATATCCGAGTCTGATTGCGAATGTGAGTCCATGTTGAATGTTAAGTCTTTGAATTGGTATCTTCATTGCTCAATGTTGCATATGTTTGATGCTTTCATTTCCATATGAATCTTTCACGTGCGTGTCAATTTGTTGGTTTCGATGGTTTCCTTCTGTCTCGTGGAATCTTTTCTGCCAATTTTTTTTTTTTTTCATATTAATTTTGCATTTTTCCATTCTTTCATCCCGTTTGATTCAAAAATGAGTTTCTGTTTAGATGTCTTCTCGATTAATAAAGGAACTCTTGATTCGTTTTCTTCTAATAAACGAATTGTGAGCATTTCATTGATTCTTAATTGATCAAAATTCAAACTAAAGTTTTGAAACTGTTTGTTGCAGAATTTGCTATCTGTGGATCTTAGATGGGTGGAGACCGCGAAATAAGAAGAGAAAAAGTTCATCCTCATGGAACAGCTCAGAATCAGGTTTTATAAAGGAAAAATCTGAAGACAATAATTTGAATCGTATCATCGCTCTTGGATGCATTATTCATCAGAAAAAAAAAAAAAATCGCTCTTGGATGCATAATGCATGACAAATTTTTATTTTTTTTAACTAACAACATTCCTCGTCATCATTGTCATTCTGGTCTCTTTCAGTGGATGATGCCGCCTCAGACAATGGAACAACTAATGGCAATTCTGGCTGAAAGGGATGCTGCCATCCAAGAAAGGGATTTAGCCCTTTCAGAGAAAAAAACAGTTTTGGCTCAGCGAGACTTGGCAATTCTGGAGCGAGATGCAGCAATTGTGGAAAGGGATAATGCTCTACTGGAACGAGACAATGTCATTTCAACACTTAGATACAGGGGAAACTCCATGAATAGCTGTAACTGGTAAGATTTCCTAGTTCCCTGTTCTCATTTCACGTCGATTTCAAGCACCTGTATTGATGTTTTAGACTTTTAGTTGATATATATATACATTGTTAGTAAGTTTGAGGCTAAGTAGATCACTTGTTGCAACAGAGTTGCAATATATTTACCGTAATTGATCGATCTTCTGTTTTATCTAACTGGCATGAAAAACTGAAAAACAGGGGCATAAGGAAACAGAATACATAACGCAGCAAAGTGGGTGGAAGGTACAAAAAACTTGGATTTTTTGCTTCAATTATCTACTTGGTTATTGAATCTATCCCTTAAAATCTGAATCTTTGATTTCATTGGAATGTTATGTGCTCCCATGGTTCTTAACCCCAAACAATGTTCTTTAGCTTAGTGTCTGTATTAAAGATTCACCACAGTTTATGAGATAAATGCTTGGGGTGGAACACTATTGGTTTTTGGAAAGTTTGAGCATAAGACGGTAGGGAGGATCATTAAAAAAAAGAAGGTAGGGAGGAAAAATAAAAGAGAAGAAAACAGGAAGGAAAAATTACAAAATTTATTTTGTTTGGTTGTCAATGTAAACGTTGAGGGAAAGAAGATTGAACTGTTGTGGAATGCATTTTTCCCAACTTTCACCACAAGTTTTCAAGTAGGGAGGAAAATTATTTATTTTTAGCATTTTCCATCATTTTTCCTTAGTGCCTTTTTCTTCATTGGTTCTTTCCATGGTGTCCAAACATAGGAAAATCATTTTTCTTATGTTGTGCTTGGTTCTTGGAAAGTACTAAGATTAGAAAAAAAATGCTAAGGAAAATTATTTTCTTATATTTGGTTATCTAATGAAAATTTTCAAATAAAATCAAATATAAATAAAAATTACTAACACTTGCATATTTTTAAATTATTTAATATTTATACTGATGAGTTAAAACAAATAAAATGAGTTTGATCTAGCAAATAAAAATAATATTTTGGATTAAAGTCTATTTTATTTTCCTTTATTTTTTTCTTTCCTTCTACTTTTCCTCTCTACTTTCTTTCCATTGTATTTTTCCTCATATTTTCTAGGAACCAACCATAACATTAACATTTATTATTTTTTTCTTTCTTAACAACTTCCACAAATTAAACATATCATTGCTGAAATAAAATTTGCATGCTTAGATTCAGGGAATTTTACAGTTTTAGGTATGAAATTTTGACTGACTTGTTCATATTCTATGAAATGCTACCGAATTTAGTGAAATAAGAGGGACCTCCACCCACATTTGAAAAGACAACACTGACCTACACCTAAGGCTTAATTTATTTTTTGATTGGTCCTCTTTTCTGTTAGTAGAACTTGGTGACATCATGCCTATGATCTCCCAAAACATCCATTTTTCTCTACTTATTGCCCATATAGGAGTAATTTTGAGAGGTGCTGAAAGAGCTACCAAATGCTTTGAATGCACTTCCTTGAAACAAAAATTAAGTGTTTAGTTAATCTTTGGGAATCTATTTTGAATTGTGGAAAATCACTTGAAGTGATTCCTAAAAAATAACTCGATAGATAACTTTTCCAAAAATCATTTGTTTGTTATATAATACATTGCTAAAACTACTACTAAAGAACTTTTTTTTGGTTTATATTCAAGCACCAAGCAATTGTCTCTAAAAGTGTTTCTAATCAAAGTGCTACCAACCATAATTTTAAAAGGTGCAAGGCGCATCTAGGCATGAAAGTCTCCTAGGGCTTAGGTGTAAGGTGCAAGATAAGGTGTGCGCCTGAGTAAAGTGAAATATGACTTTGGATGCACTTTAATTTTATAAAATATGATTCAAAATCTAGTTGAATTAATAAAAAAAGTTAACATCCCTAACATTTAAAAGAAACATACAATAAAAAAATAAAGAAATTACATATATTTCAATATATTATTAGAAATTTTAAGAATGGAAGTGTTTATAAGAAAATTAAAGTCTACAAGGCGCATCTTTTCAATAAGACGCATGATTTGGAAAGTGAGGCGCTAAAGCCAAGTGGTTGTGCCTTGAGCCTAGGCATGTGTGCTACCAACAGAAGTTTTCTGATTCAAAATATGTAAGAAATTTTTATTTTTGTTTGTGAGAAACTATTAGTTTCCAATTCACATTAGGAACATGAAAAGCTGTTAGATACGGATGTATCTATTTCAGGTTGTTCATAACATATGCTTCCTTTTTTCTTACCCATCAAAAAAATAACATGTGATTCCTTTTTTCTTGTGTGTTTTATAAACAGAAATTTATGAAAAGGCAGTGAACAAAAAAAAGGGTGCAACCTCAAATGCATAGTTTGTCTAACAAATTGCGTTTATGGAAAAAATTTGATAAAAACTAGAAACAAAAAATTAAAGAGGGAAAAAAAAACCCTGATTCCTTGGACTGTTGGCAACATGCCTTCAATGGATGGTATAATTAGTATAACCAAATTCATAAATGAAAAAGGTTAATCTATGAGTGGTGAACATAAAAATAAATAAATAAAGTTTTTGATTTTAGCAGTGAGCCTCTTTAGGTATGCTGTGCATTACTAGTGACACCAATTGCAACTCGGTCACCAGGAAACTTCTTGACAGAGTCTCCAAAATTAGATGGCTGGAGGTACCTGTGGTCTGCAACCATCTAATTTGTGCTAGTCAAGGCTTGTGAAGGTATTCCCTTGATTAAAGTCAATTTAAGTCCTTCCAAATTATAAATGTCTGATGATGAATGCTTGTTAAAATAAATGCTGCTTGTCGTTTGGTGATATCTTTTCTTTCTTTTAGTGTTTTGAGATTTCACTGATGATCGATTAATTATTTGAAGTTGCCTGCTAGCGGAAAGTTGATGGAGGTTTGTTACCTGTTTGATTCTTGTCTCTGCCGACCTTGAAGCATGGAACATTTTTTGGTTGCTTAGAAGGGGGAGGAAACGAAGAGGGAGAGATGAGTTATTTTCATTCGTATTATTCAATGTGAAGATATTGTTTTATTGCTAACTTAGACATTTGGATAATGATAAATGGCCAGTCATGTTATTTTGTTCACGCACTATTTAACAATTCCAGCTCTAGCTTTGTTGCATGCCTCTCTCCCTCTCCTTCCCCTTCTCTAGTTTGTCATTGTTTCTTTACAATCACCATTCATTCTGAAGCCTAAACAGTTTCACCTTAACATCATTTCCTATTGGAAACAATACAACCTCCAAAATAGACCATGGGAAGCAGGAAAGCAGGCTTGATGTGTGACCTGATTTTCTCTGTAGGTAAGATTAGAAGGAAAGGGTGCGTATAATAATTGGTGGTACTGCATGGTCACAGCTTGAAAGTTGACATGATAGAGCATAATTTACGATATTTATAGTTAGAAGAATCTCTATATCGAACAAAACATAACCTTTATTTTCTTGAGAGGGAAAGCAGGAGAAACCAGCTTTCTGAGGGAGTTTCTTTCTTTGCATTCTTTCTGAACCCACATCTAAATACCTATTAGACTCAATTGAATGCTCTTCTCATAGATACATCACAACTTTATGCAATTTTAATTTCTATACCTTTTGTTTTTTAATTTTTATTTCTACATTTTTTTTAGCTTGACTAGATGCATGTTTTCAATTTTAGACACCCTATAATATTATTTTTCATAGAACTTATGTGATCATTTTGGATTTGATGAAATGTAGCATTTTGGGGGGCAATGAAAACCTAGGAGAGAAGAATGAAGAGAAGATTTTGGAAAATGAACTATTATAGTTGTTTATAGCTCATGTTACTTTATCCATCAAAAAAAAAAAAAGCTATAGTGAATTAGTTACAGCCTCTAACAATTTGATGAATTTGCATGAAAACTTGACTACTCATAGTTTAATTCTCAAGCACATTCCCTGAAATGAAATGGTGAGTTAGTAAAACTTAGTCACAGGAATGAACTTCTTGGTTGCTGGCTCACAATCATGTCTCAGACAAAATGGACATTGATTTATGTATATCTTGTCCTAGCATGTATACTGGATTTGCCGTTTGCGACAAGGGATAAAAGTTACCAAATTATCACTTCAAATTACAGGTTGGAAAGGTAATTAAACATTAACCTCCATCACTACTAAGGGCTTTAACCATGTTTTTAATAGCTGTTGCATGAGTTAGCTAGAGTTTTGAATTCCGACTTTGTGCTTGACCTTGCAACTATTATTGTTTGCTTCTTTCAGCTCCCAACAAGAAGGCAATAACCAAGAAATTCATAGTAGACTTCTATAAATCTTAAATCATCTAGATAACTTGCCTAATCTAAGTTGTCAAAGACATTTAGTATGAAATTTTTGCTTGGTTTTGTTCCTTTTAAGTGTACTAAAGCTCTTGTGTAGGCTTGCCAATGAATCTCTATAGAACTTTGTAAGAACCGACTTAACATGATCACAATGTATGAAACAGCAAACCTCACTGCAGTAAAATATTTTAGCTCTCCAATTTTATCACAATCACAGTAGGATCTGCCAGGACTTGTTGAAACCCGGTTGATCAAGACACTCGTGTTGAGGTCTTTTCTAAGATCAATAAGACCTTCTAGTTGGGTTGTATAAACATTTTTGTACAATTTCGTGAATCTCATGGTTCAAAGTTGATGTATTGGTCACGGATTCGAAGGGTCATGAGAATGGACATATCGATCTCGATGTATCAATTTGGTATCAGTAGATAAATAGGAAGCTCAAAAAATTATAAAATATTATATAAATTATTATAAAATGTTGTCAATCGTGCAACAATGATGATAAGAATCGGAGAAGAAAAACAAGAACACAATACACATGTTTTATGTGGTTCGATAGTATGTCTACATTCAAAAACGACTCAAGAATTTCATATGTCGTAAATAGGGTTACATGCGACGGTATTTATAATAACGGCAGATATATGATCAAGTACTAAAAATATCTACATACCCTGAACAAGTACTGCAAATGCTTGATTCGGACCAAGCTATATAGATATTATGTGCTTTGGGCTCCCGAGGGCTCGCGACTTTAAAGCCTTTGTATCTTAGGTTGAGAGTGGCTCGTATTTATATAGTGTCGTGAAGTTTTTCTCTTTTATCGATGTGAGTGTAACTGTATTGCTTAAATACGAATATGATTCTTGTGTGCAAGGTCCTGTGGGTTGGTCGACAGCAACACCTCCCTGAGGAATCATCCACACATCGAGGTCGAGGATGGGCTACGATATCATTACTCACGACCAGTCCAGTGTGTAAATATTAATAAAGCATTTTGGCCCCGAGGGTCTGGCTTTAAAATGTGTCTAAAGATTGAAAAGAACTAAATGTATATAATATCATGAAGTTTTTTCCCTATTTGATGTGAGGTGTGATAGTACCTCCGCACCCCAACCTATTATTTCGTCCTCGGTATTTTCCTTTTTTACTTTCAATATAAGCCACATGTCATAACAGAAAAATATATGTAATTAATTGAATTAAAAATTACTAAAATAATTTTTTATTTAATATTATATAATTATTACACGTATGTGTATTATAAAATTAATTAATTTTATATAAGAAATGCAACCTTTACAGAATTATAATTATTAGAACGTATCACAATATTTGTAAAAGTATAAATTATTTTAATATTTGATATTAAAGAATAAAATTTTATGTTTGGTTTGATATTGATCAAATTTATTTTTAAATTAATTTAAATAAAAATGATTTTTTTAAAGATAGATTTTTCACCGAAATTTGTTATCAAATAATAAATTTTTATTTATAGCTATAATTATTAAATTAATTTTAATATGGAAATGGAGATAAAAATTAAAATATTCTTTTCACTGAATAGTGTTTTTAATATCATATGCTAATCATAATATATATTAATATTATTATAAAGTAATATAAATTTATGAATTACCTCGTCTAATCATAGGCACTTAATGATATCCCCTCTCCTTCAATAAATCATACAAATAAATATAGTAGAAAGTTAAATTTTTCACAGCCCTCTCTCTTTATGCCCTCCCCCCCTTCCTTCGTTCCCGTTGTCCTCTTGCAACACCGCATACAACACACAGCCTAGGGACTCAAGGAGGAATGTCATATTTCTATAAAAAAAAAATTTATTTTCTTATTTCATTTTAGGAAAAATTATGTTATAGTTTATCAATATGATTCTTTTTTTTTTTCGTGTGAGAAAGTAAGTGCTCATTTAAAACCATTTTATTAGGTTGTGCTCGGGCGAAATAATGTTCTTGTTCCAGATATTTTTTAAATAATAGATTTTGAAATATTCACAAAAAGGAAAATAAAATGTATGATTTTATATAATAATAATTTTATGCACAAACATAATATATATATATATATTATATATATATATATATATATATATATATATATATATATATATATATATATATATATATTATATTTATTAAAATTATATAAAATTGAAATTATTATTATTTTTATATTTATTTAATTTATTTTGAATGTTTTTATTTTAAAATATTAAAAATATAAATGGTAAAAAAATTATAGAGTATAAAAAATTAATGAAGTTCTAATAGTTTATTAAAATATTTATACTTTAGAATTTGTACGCATTCTATTATATATTGTGATGATGTACATTCAGGAGCCCCAGAACTGGAAATGCGTTGAGTGGTTGAGTTGGACCAAGATTGATCAGGATTGCCGGACCGGTGCGACCTCCACATGAAGAATCGGAAAAAGTCGGCGGGGGCTGCCCGAGGTAGCGCTCCAGATCACCTAAGTCGATTCTTCAGAGGAAATAGAAGACATTCATAGCCTAGAAGTGGCGTACCTTTTTCGGTGTTAGTCGACCTTGTGTTTATAATGGATATTCATCGATTTGAGTGGTCAGAGTTGCCGGCACTGGAGAGATAGGTTTCCTCATGTAGTTAACCTTAGATTTAGCGATGGATTAGTCAAAGAGGTTATTTGGAGTAATCATCCTTCCTTATTGGGTGGTATCACTTTGATGATGTGTTGCTTTTCCTTCCCTTTATAAATGGACCAGATTGGTGGGGACTTGCACAGGGAATATTCTATCTTACATTGTTGTATAGATATGGTTTGGCGGCCAGTATGGGCCTCCTTTTTCCCAAATCCATGTTTTGGGCCTATAAATGGACTCTGTTCGATTTGTTATGTGAGGACACGAGACAGGGTATAGTCTTCATGTACTCCACTTTTGGAGAAGAGAGCGGCATGTACTTCTTACACCTGCCTTTACCACCACGCCTTTGCGAAACGCATTTTGTTTGGCGGATAGATGCAATATTATATCTATCGATTGCCCCGGCTTGCCAATATACGGGCTGCGTGGGCGAAACGTGTTAATCTGCGGCGATTTATTTATTTCCGGGTAATACGCTTAGATGTGATTAATTAACTAACGCGCCATCGTAGTGCGTTAATGATGGCTCTTAGTTTAAACATGTTTCATACCGCTTGTTTTCCCTTGTTTCTTGTCGACCTATCCGATTCGACTTCCTTTGGCCTCATAATTCCTCCCGCATTCTTTGTCACTTCTTGGCGTTCACAGTTTTAGATTACGGATTGTTCTTTATGCATTTAGTGTTGGGTCTTTGGCTTTCTTTTCTACCATTCTGGTATGATACAAATCTGTCGTGTTTCTTTTGTTGTCTGACGAGGCTCAGGGTTCGATAATGCGTTTCGTTTATCTTTTGTTGCCGTCATGGGTAGAATAACGGGTTCGTACCTCTTTGTATCAGCGTGATTCTTGTTGGCGTGGTCAAGCGAACTAAGGCATTCGCATGACGATCGTTTGGCCTCGAAGCACGCTGCGGCGCCTCCTTCCACCGGGTAAGGTAAGAAGATAAGCGATCAAATATCCTAAGTTGGACTTCCTCAGGGCATTACATTCTTCATGCACTTGAAGGTGGGCCCTAATGGGGTTGGTCCTTCGTATGAATCTACCACTATTTGGCGTTCTGAAGCCTCTTCACGGTGTCAGAGTATGGACCGGATGTTTTGACCTTTACATCTCAGTACTGGTATGGTCTGCTTTTGAAGTTTGGCGCATGCGACGCCCGGCTTTCCCACTTGCATCCGCCTTCATAAAGTTCTTCAACATTTCCAACATCTGCCTTCCAGTTGGCTCCAGTGGTTTGGGTGGCTTCAGTTAGTTTTATTGGTCTCTTTTCCCAAGGCGGGAGGGTTTGGTATCTGTGTGGCTCTGTTCCTCCATCTTTTCCGATCCAATGGCTCAGAGGTTTATTTATTTTCCAGCCTTTCTGGGTCTCCTCTTTGGTGATCTCGGATCTTCCTTCCTCACACAGGTCATGGAAGGGACGATATTTCTTACGTTAGTGGTTCCAAGCGGAGTATGACTCGTGGCGGGGATGATACCTTGGGTGTGCGGGGCGTGGAGTGCCTATTAATCTTAGTGAGTGTTTGCATTATTATTTTTTTTTTGGTTTGATTTGGCCAAGGCGATGTGAACATACGTCATAAGCTTTCCTTATGCTTCCGGTCTGTTCGTCTTGACCTCGGCCCCCAGTGAAGATCTTCTGCTTTGTGGCTCTAAGCGTTGGAGGAATGCCATCGTTTCTATACGCGGCACGATAAGTCGAACATTCCTAGTCCTTACCAATTTGTTGCTGTCACGTTCCTCTTGTTTGGGAGCCCAGCCCGCCCTCTGGAGTGTTTTCCTTTGGGCCCACCGCTGCCCTCTACTGGGGAGAGATTTTAGCGGATTCATTTAGGTGACGCCTAGGAGCCAAGTAGTGCGAAGAGGGAAGTGGACTCCCCCGAGGAAAGGGCCAGGTCGATTCGACAGAGATTCGAAGGCTGAGGGTGTTTTCTCCTTCTCCAATTCGGGAACGAGGAGAGAGGGCATCGTCGCCCCGGCCGGGCTCGAATGGGGCGTGTCCCCCCTCTTCTCTGTTCACGGGCCGGAGGGGCGGGGTCGTCGCCTCCCAGCTTTCAGAGCCTTCACCCAGCCCTGGCACATCGTGAGGCAAAGGGTCTTTGAGTGCAACTAGTCGCCCATGTGACGGCTACGCCTATTACCATTATGGAATCCACCTTCTGACAATGCCAAGTCACCTCCTCAGGGGATGGCGGAGCCGAAAAAGAAATCGAAGCAAAAATCTGGTGCAATCAGGGCTTCTTTGCTCTCTAGTGCAGAGACTTCACGGCAAAATGTAGTCTCCTCCGTTTCTCGAGGAGTGCGATATTTAGGGGGTGAAGGGTACCAATTGATGAAGCCTTGGCGTTGTCTTTTCGAGGATTGCTTGATGAGTCACGTAATTGTGTTTATTTCCATGCTTGTTACATCTTTGAACGCTATGCATGTCTGATGTCTGGTGCCACCCCATTTAAGAAGAACTTTGTAGATAAGGCAAGCCCAGACGAAAAACATGTGAAATTTACTGAATTTATAAAGCGAAGGTGGCTTCTCTCTCTTTGACGGGCGGTTGAGCATTTGCATGTGATTATCCGAAGAAATAGAGCGAGCTTAAGTCTGATCATAAGCACACTTCATCATTTCCTTTCGGGTAAGAGAATAGAAAGAAAACGAGGTTGAGCGCGATTTGTGGCGAGGTGATCACGGGAGGTTAGGGGTGAGCTCCGGGCTGGCTTGGAGTGAGTTAATTCTCGAGACTTCAGGAGGGGTTGAGATGTCCCAAAATGAATGAAATGGTTAGGGAGGGAGCTCATCACCTCCAGGCGTCTGTGGGATCTTGGTGGGCTGACGGGAGTTCCGGTGGTTGAGTGCCAAAGAAAGCGGCTGAAATTGCTTGTCGCGAGACCCGGAGACAGGCGTTCTTTGGAGGCTGCTCGGTATTGGTCTTAAGAAAATTTGCACATTTATCTGCAAGGCGGTTGAAGCGGCAGATGTAGTGGTTTTCCGCGCGAGATCTTCGCCATTGGTCGGCATGGTTTTGCTCGGAGGCGAGGTTATGAACAATTGCGAGATCAAGTTTGGTGCTTTCAGTGGGCTTACAGGTGGCACGCTTCCGGAAGGCCATTCGGGCGTATAGATCTAGATTTAAACTTGACCAGGAGTGACGAGGCGGAGGGGATAACCGTCTGAATTATTCTCGGGGCACATTGCTCCTCACGGAATTCCTTCTTATTCTTCATCGTCCCGATCTTTGAATTTCTGGACTTATTTGTAACTCACACGATCGCCGACCTCTCCTCTTTTTTGTTGGGCCTAGGGCACGATACTGTGTAATAACTAACTGATATACCCATTTTTGAAAGCACAGTGTTCCTAAAGCTGAGATACCCAGCTATTCTTTTCCCGATCTGTGCTGATTTGAAGGTCTGATGGATTATTGTATTGTTTGAAATTTTGCATACTATCCTATTTGAGCGGGCTCAGTTCCCCACTTATATAGTTGGAGTGGGTGGGCTAGATCAAAGTGAAGCGTGGGAAGAGCTCGATCGGGAAGGCCCGTGTAGGCTCGATCCTTGTAAGTAGGAGGAGCTACTCGTCGAGGTGGGCTGTTTGGGAAGGCTCGTCGGGAAGGTTTGTTGTAGAGCTTCGTCCATGTAAGTAATAGGAGCTCGTCGGGGGTGAGAGAGCTGTTGGGAAGAGGCTCGTCAGTGGAAATTTGTTGTAGGCTCGTCCATGTAAGTAATAGGAGCTCGTCGGGTAGAGTATTGGAAGAGCTCATCGGGTAGGCTATGCTTGTAAGAGCTCGTCCTTAGTAAGTAATGCGGAGCTCGTCGGGTAAAATTTGTTAGGAAGAGCTCGTGGGAAGGCTGTTGTAGGCTCGTCCTTGTAAGTAGTAGAGACTCGTCGGTGGGCACATTTGGGAAGAGAGAATTCGTCGGAGTGAAGCTTGTTGTAAGAGCTCGTCCTTGTAAGTAGTAGGAACCGTCGGGTGCGTATTGGGAAGAGCTCGTCGGGAAGGTACAATGGTAAGAGCTAGATCCACGTAAGTAATGGGACTCGTCGGTAAATTTGTTGGGAAGAGCTCGTCGGGAGGCTCTTTATGCGAGCGCCAAGTCCTTGTGAAATAGTAGAGACTCGTCGAATTGGAAATTTGTTGGGAAGAGCTACGTCGGGGTGGAAATTTATTGTAGAGCTAGTCCACAGTAAGTAATAGGAGCTCGTCGGTGGGTTTGTTGGGAAGGAGCTCGTCGGAAGCTGTTGGCAAAGCTCGTCCTTGTAAAGTAGTAAGACTCGTCGGGTAAGAATTTTGTTGGGAAGAGCTCGTCGGGAAGGCATTTGTAAGAGCTCGTCCATGTAAATGTAGGAGCTCGTCGGTGCATTTGTTGGGAGGCTCGTCGGAGTGGGCGAGTGTGAGCTCGTCATGTAAGAGTAATAGAGACTCGTCGGTGGAATTTGTTGGGAGAGAGCTCGTCGGGTGGGGCGGTGCGAGCTCATCCAGCATGTAAGTAATGGGAGCTCGTCGGTTAAATTTGTTGGGAAGAGCTCGTCGAATTAGGCTTTAGTGTAGGGCTCGTCCCAGTATGAGTAATAGAGCTTTCATCCGGAGTGGGGCTGTTGGAAGAGCTCGTCGGGTGGTATTGCGCAGAACTGATCCATGAAGTAATGGGAGCTCGTCGGGTAGAGTTGGTGGGAAGAGCTCGTCGGAGTGGAAATTTATTTGTAGAGCTACGTCATGTAAGTAATGAAGCTCGTCAGTGTTTGTTAGGAAGAGCTCGTCAGTGAAGTATTGTAAGGCTCGTCCATTATAAGTAATAGAGACTCGTCGGTGAAATTTGTTGGGAAGGAAGCTTCGTCGGGAGGCTAACTTTGTAAGAGCTCGTCCTTGTAAGTAGAAGGAGCTGCGTCCGTATTTGTTGGGAGAGAGCTCGTCGGGAGAGGCATTGTGAGGCTAGATCATAAGTAGTAGGAGCTCGTCGGTGGAAATTTGTTGGGAAGAGCTGGGTGGGAATTTGTTATGAGCTCGTCCGTGTAGTAATAGGGCTTTCGTCGGGGTGGGGTGTTGGGAATAGCTCGTCAGGAAGACTGCTATAAGAGCTCGTCCTTGTAAGTAGTAAGAGCTCGTCAGTGGGGTACATTTGGGAAGGCTCGTCGGGTAGTGACGTAAGAGCTCGATCCTTGTAAATATTAGAGACTCGTCGGAGTGGGGAATTTGTTAGGAAGGCTTCGTCGGGAGAGGCTATGGTAGAGCTCGTCCATGTAAGGAAATGGGGCTCGTCGGTGGGGTACATTTGGGAAGAGCTAGTCGGGAAGGCTAGCGTAGAACTAGTCCTTGCATGAGTAGTAGGGCTCGTCGGGTAGAGTTGTTGGGAGAAGAGCTCGTCAATTATCTTGCATCGTAGAGCTAGATCCATATCAAGTAATAAGACTCGTCGAGAATTAATTTGTTGGGAAGAACTCGTCAGGAATTAGGCCCAGTGTGAGCTAGTCCATGTAAGTAATAGGGCGCTCGTTAGGTAGTGTTGGGAAGGCTCGTGAATTAGGCGGGTGTAAGAGATCGTCCGTATAAGTAATAGGAGCTCGTCGGTAGAATTTACATTGGGAAGAGGCTCGTCGGGAAGGCTTCTTGTAAGAGCTAGATCCTTGTAGAAATAGTAAGACTCGTCGGTAGAATTTGTTAGGAAGAGCTCGTCAGTGCATTGTCGTAGAGCTCGTCCATGTAAGTAATAGGAGCTCGTCGGGTAAAATTTATTTAGGAAGAGCTTCGTCGGTGGAAGTAGTGTGAGCTCGTCCATGTAAGTAATAGGAGCTCGTCAGGTAGAGCTGTTGGGAAGAGCTCGTCAGGTAGACTGCTGTAAGAGCTCATCCATGTCAGTAATAGGAGCTCGTCGGGAATTGGGGCTAATGAGAAAAGCTACGTCGGGAGAGGCTGGCACATGGAGCTCGTCCTTTGCCTAAGTAGGAGGAGCTCGTCGGGTGGAGTTTGTTGGGAAGAGCCTGCGTCGGGAAAATTTGTTATAGGCTACGTCCATTATAAGTAATAGGAGCTCGTCAGGTAGAGCGATTGGGAAGAGCTCGTCAGGTGAGCTGTTGTAAGAGCTCGTCCATGTAAGTAATAGGGGCTCGTCGAGGTAAATTTGTTAAGGAAGAGCTCGTCGGAGTGGAAATTCTTTGTAGGCTCGTCCTTGTAAGTAGTAGAGGCTCGTCGGAATTAGATTTGTTGGGAAGGAGCTCGTCGAGGTAAGTATTGTAGAGCTCGTCCATATAAGTAATAGGAGCTCGTCGGTAGAGGCCACATTGGGAAGAGCTCGTCGGGTATTCTTATAAGGCTCGTCCTTGTAAGTAGTAGGAGCTCGTCAGGTAGAGTACATTGGGAAAGAGCTCGTCGGGAAAACATTGTTATGAAACTCGTCCTTATGAAATAGTAGAAGCTCGTCGAGGTAAATTTCATTGGGAAAAACTCGTCGAATTAAGCATTGTAAGAGAGCTCGTCCTTGTAAGTAGTAGGGCTCGTCGGGTAAATTTGTTTAGGAAGAATGTCGGGGAGAGCGTGAGTAAGAGCTCGTCCACGTAAGTAATAGGAGCTCGTCAGGTGAAATTGTTGGGAAGGCTCGTCGGGGAAGAATTCTTTGTAAGAGCTACGATCCTTGTAAGTAGTAGGAGCTCGTCAGTGGGTTGTTGGGAAGAGCTCGTCGGGTGGAAATTTGTTATGGGGCTGCGTCCATGTAAGTAATAGGAGCTCGTCGAGGTATTTGTTAGGAAGAAACTCGTCGGGAAGGCGTGTAAAGCTACGTCCTTGTAAATAGTAAAGATTTCGTCAGTGCAGAAATTTATTTGGGAAGGCTCGTCGGGAGAATTGTTGTAGAGGCTCGTCCATGTAAGTAATAGGAGCTACGTCGGGTAGATTTCATTAGGAAGAGCTAAGTCAGGTGGCTGTTGTAAGAGCTCGTCCGTGAAGTAATAGAAGCTCGTCGAGTGGGAAATTTGTT
This sequence comes from Tetrastigma voinierianum, assembly GCA_016808115.1. Lineage (NCBI taxonomy): Eukaryota > Viridiplantae > Streptophyta > Magnoliopsida > Vitales > Vitaceae > Tetrastigma > Tetrastigma voinierianum. The sequence continues at coordinate 760,216 of JAEQBH010000608.1, forward strand.
GGAAGAGCTCGTCGAATTAGGCTGTTAGCAGAGCTCGATCCATGTAAGTAATAGGAGCTCGTCAATTAGAAATTTGTTCGGAAGAGCTCGTCGGGAGAGAGTAGCGTAAGAGCTCATCCTTGTAAAGTGAAGTAGGAGCTCGATCACGTAAGAATTTATTTGGGAAGAACTCGTCGGGAAGGCATTGTAAGATCGTCCTTGTAAGTAGTAGAGATTTCGTCGGGTAAGAGTACATTGGGAAAAGCTCGTCGGGAAAATGTTATCAAGGCTTCGTCCCTTAAGTAATAAGACTCGTCGGGTAAATTTGTTAGGAATAGCTCGTCGGAAAATTCTTATAAGAAACCGTCGCTGTAAGTAATAGAGCTTCGTCCAATTGGGAGCTTGGCGTAAGAAGCTACGTCCTTATACAGTAGTAAGGCTCGTAGGAGTACAGAAGGCAGTAGGGAAGAGCTCGTCAGGAAGACTGTGGTAAGAGCTCGTCCATGTAAGTAATAGGAGCTCGTCAGGTAGAGTACATTGGGAAGAGCTTCGTCGGGAGAGCTACTTGTAGAGCTCGTCCTTGTAAGTAGTAGGAAGGCTCGTCGAAGTGGGGGTTGTTGGGAGAAGAGCTACGTCAATTATCTTGTCGTAAGAGCTCGTCATATGAAATAATAGGAGCTCGTCGGAATTGGGGTACATTTGGGAAGGAGCTCGTCGAGGTGAAATTTGAGTGTAGAGCTTTCGTCGAAAAGTATAAGTAATAGGAGCTCGTCGAATTAGAGATTTGTTGTTAGGAAGAGCTTCGTCGAATTGGAAGCTGAGGTGTAGAGATCGATCCATGTAAGTAATGAATTTCGTCGGGTAAAATTTGTTAGAGGCTCGTCGGGAGAGGCTAGCGTAGAGCTCGATCCTTGTAAGTAGTAGGAGCTTGTCAATTAGAACATTTTGGGAAGAGCTTGTCGGAATTGGAAGTACATTTGGGAAGAGCTCGTCGGGTGAAATTGTCGTAGAGCTTCGTCCATGTAAATAATAGGAGCTCGTCGGAGTAAGAATTTATTGGGAAGAGCTCGTCAATTAAATTTGGTGTGAGAGCTCGTCCATATAGAAGTAATAGGGCTTCATTCGAGGAATTAGAGTACATTGGGAAGGCTCGTCGGGTAAGTTGGTGTAAGAGATCGTCAGTATAGAGTAATAGAGACTCGTCGAGTGAAATTGGGAGAGCTCGTCGGGAAAATTCTTTATGGAGCTAGATCCTTGTAAGTAGTAGGGCTTGTCGGTAGAATTTGTTGGGAAGGCTTCGTCGAATTAGGTATGTGCAGGAGCTCATCCATGTAAGTAATAGGAATTCGTCGAGGTAGAGTATTGGGAAGAGCTACGTCGGGTGGGCGGTGTGAGAGCTCGTCAGTATAAATAATAGGGCTCGATCGGGTAAAATTGTTGGGAAGAGCTCGTCGGAGTGATGAATTGTAAGAGCTCGTCCTTGGTAATAATAGGGGCTCGTCAGAGGGAGCAAGCGGGGCTCTTAGCGTTGTGGCCTTGTGATAGGCGTTGGCCAGAATTGGCGTGTAACTGAAGCATCCTGACTCTTTGAGGCAGCGTGGCCTGTACAGAGTAGAGGAGCTCGTCAAAGGGAGCAACGGGGCTCTTGGCGCTGTGGCCTTGATGGCGTTCAAGCCGAGTGGCGATGCTTTGAGCTTATCGACCGCTGAGGCGGCGTGGCTGTCTGAGTAGAGCTCGTCGAGGGAGCAGCCAGGGCTCGCAGTGGCGCGATGGCGTTGGCCAGTGGCGATGGCGAGCTTGTCGACCCCTTTGAGGCAGCGTGGCCTGTACAGAGTAGAGGAGCTCGTCAGAGGGAGCAACGGGGCTCTTGGCGTTGTGGCCTTGATGGCGTTCAAGCCGAGTGGCGATGTAGCCTGAGCTTGTCTGACTCTTTGAGGCAGCGTGGCCTGTGCAGAGTAGAGGAGCTCGTCAAAGGGAGCAGTTACGTCGCGCGTGACTTTCAGTGTGCGGAGGGCTTTGGTGAATTGAAACGCCTCGTATGTCCTCGAAAAGGGACGAACCGTCATTAATGCCGATTTAAGGTGAATTCGGAATGATTGCGTGAGTTTCCCAATATTTCGGCCTCTTTATAAATGGTAGTTTACATTGCTATGTATCTTATGCTTTTGGAATTACATTTTGTCACGGTGGTGGATGGAGTTCACACCTGGGATGGATGCTCGCTGTTCGGCTGCTTTTGCTGGAACTCTTCTGACGCCTTTGGATCAGCCTTTCTGGGTCTTTATGTGTGGGAGTCGTGTTTTTCCCTAGTCTCTCCTTTATGGGAGTCATGTTATTCCCTAGCTCTTTGCTAGGGAATGCGTTCGGAGGGGGTGGCGCCTCCTTTGCGCCGCTCTCTCTGTTTTTATTTTTATCTTCTTCCTCTCCTTTTCTATCTTGTACTCTTTCTTTCTCCGCCTTTTCTTACTTGATTTCTCGTCTAGCTGCTTTTTTTTTGTCTTTCTCCTTTGTCTCCTTCTCTTCTCCCTCTTTTCTTTTCTCCCTATCACATCCCTCTTTTTCTTTACTCTGTCTTTCTCCTTTGTCTCCTTCTCTTCTCCCTCTTTTCTTTACTCTGTCTTTCTCCTTTGTCTCCTTTTTTTTTTTTTTTTGGAGGCGGGTTGCTTGTACCTGGCTTTTTCGAGATGTAATCAAGGACCTGCTTGATTATGTGAATATGATTCATTGGGAATAAGGGAGATTTATTTTTATGAATTTTCTCATTGTGTATGTTTCCTTATATATCCGAACTGTGTGAGATACTAAATTACCCGCTTGCGCCCGACTCGTCACATGAGGCTTGATATGGTCTTATTATAAACCGGTGCCTACTGATAGAAACGCTTTAGGTGCTCCGCGTTCCATGTATGTTGTAGGTTTTCCCTCCTACGTTGGAATCATAATTACAGTCGACGACTCGCGTTATTATGTAAGGACCTTCCCAGTTGAGGCCTAGCTTCCCATGTGTTGGATTCTTCTTTCTTTGGCGAAGCTTCTTTAGACGAATCCCCGTGTAACCACAGGCTTGACTCTTTAGTTTGTAATTTACAGGCGTCTTCCTTTGATACTCTTATGTGCGTTGTTGGACCTGTTCACGTTTTTCATCCAGGAGTTCCAAGTTTGAAGCCAGCGGGGGCCTCGTCATTTTGTTCCTCTGATGCTAACTCGACTCTGGGTGACTTTACTCCCACCTCAGCGTTTCTTGCTTGAGTGCGAAGGCCGGAGCGAATGGGGTCTCAGGAGTTGCGACACGTGTGAATCCATGGGCCATGTAATTGCCTCGGGAGGTATTCTACCCCGACTTCTTTAAGATCCTCCCGACTTGGTCTTGAGGCGGCTTTAAGGATTACGATGGTGACTTAACATCAGTTTGGTAGGGTCTTATTTGGGGGCAGTAATAATTTTGATCCAGGGCTCGGCTGCAAAGTCTACGAATTTGGTGTTGTCGAACTGTTTTCCATTGTCTGATACCAGGGCTCTTGGGATGCCAAATCGCATATGGCGTCGCCATACGAGTGCGTACTTTGCTCTTATGTCGTGTGGCTAAAGGTTCGACCTTACCTTACTTGGTGAAATAATCCTTCGCGGCGATTATGATTTACATTGGCCCGCTAGATGGCGAAGGTCTGATATGTCCGACCCCAACTCTTTGGAAGGGCTAGAGTGGCAATTGACGTCAGGGGCTCTGACGGAAGGCGTGATATTTTGGCGTGTTCTTGGCATATTCTGCATCTCTTGACTAAGTTGGTTGCATCTTTAAGTATCGTGGGCCAGTAGTACCCCTGCCTCAAAACTTTTCACCTTCTTGATTCGAGGCTACGATATGGTTCCCACATATGCCCTCATGTACTTCTCTTAGCACGTCGGTGTCCTCCTATGATGCATTTCGGAAGAAGATCGCGAAGAATCCTCGCTTGTAAGAACTATTTTGTGATTAGTAAACTGGAAGACCTCACCCCTTATCTTAAGCTGGCTTCTTCCGGGTTATGCGGTAGGGTTAAGTCATTGATATAATCCCGAATAGGGTCCATCAGGTTCGAGCGTGGATCTTGGGCATTCCATCTTTTGTAAGGTCGCCAGGAGGTTCTGGCCCAGGTATTCGACGGGCGTTGACCGTAGAGATCTTCTTGCGTAGTAGTGGATAGTTCATGAGGCGTCGGCTCGAAGATTCTACTGATGCAGGGACGTGCTGACCAGAACCAATACAAACTTTTAGCAATTACGGACCTTTTGGAGATATAGAACCATCGTCTCGCTTTGGCCTCGTATGTGTCTTGATGCCTTGACCACCGGTTGGGGAGTCCTTGTGGACCTCGGCTGGTGGGCCTCCCACAATGTGTGGGCGCGAGGTTGGGGCTGCTATGTTGCCTCGTACTCGGCGAAACCAGTTATTTGGAGCTTGGGACCCGAACTGAGTGCGTGTTTAAATGTCTATCCCATACGGTGGGGGTGAGTTAAGTGCAAGGCTCCCACGTAGTTTGGGGCTCAGGTCTGAGAGGGTTTCCCCATGCAGGTCGTCCTCATTGTGTGGGTTCAGCGAAGCTCTATTGGAGTGGATTCCATGTGAAGTCGGCTGGGACCTGCCCGCTTTATGGCGGTCTTCGAAACGTACTTGATGTCGAACTCGCAGCTCACGGCCTTATTGACCTTAGGAGACAAGGCTTTGTGTAACGCTGTTCGTTGGGTACTCGGTTGGGACCATGGTGGCAGGCACACGGAAATAGGGACGGAGTTCAGGGCTGCCATCCTGGTGCTGATATCAATTTTTCCATTCTCACGGTACCTCTCCTCCGGCTCCTCTCAGGCTCATTCATGATGTTAAAATGGGTCTTTGGACTCGCTCTTTGTATCGGACCAGTCTTGCCTTTGGTTGAAATCCGTCTGGTGAGTATAAAGTGAGAGTTCTCCTTGAGGGACCTGCCCAGAGATGGGAGGAGGCTTAGGTATGTTTTAACGCCATGCAGATGCTTCTTCGCACTTTAGATCCGCTGAAAGGCTTTCTTTAGAACTTGGAAGTAGAGGCATTTATCACTTCGCTACGGATCTGAGCAAACCATGACGCAACCCCTTCTGTGTCAGCTGACCCTCCTTTATTCTGAAGGGGCTGGCATGTCGGCTTGATGCTTTTATTTTGTAGATTAAGCCCCGATCCCACAGTTAACTATGAAACCAGAAATTTTAAATTTGTCTGTGAAAGCCGTTTCATGGGTTCATTCATGTTATAATTCCTCGGGATGCGGAATGCCTCGGAGAGATGGTGATATGGAGATCGGACTTAATTAGTTTACCGACATGTAAGTCTATGTATACATAATCGTTGTGCCTATACGTCATGGAACATCGGGTTCACTAGTCTCACGGTAGGTGAAACTCCTTGCATTCTTGAGTCAGGCGTGCAGATATGATGGGTTCCTTCTTATTTGTGACAGAATGAAGTCTTTTCTTGGTCGAGGTCGATCTTTGATTTGATTGTAGGAAAATGCATCCATAAAAGCCGGAGTAGTTCGTGAATTCTGGTGTCAGATGAGTCGATTCTTAGTAGAGAGCGTCGCCAGGGCGCGCTTTGTTTATGTCGATGGGTCGATCACGAGTCGCCATTTGCAGATTAAAGCTTTTGGCTGAGCACAAGCGTTAGCTAGCCACTCGGGGTATTCCTACCTCTCTTAATGCTCCCGGCTTGGAGGGCTTGCGAGCCTCCACATTGATGGCCCTTTGCCTTTTGCGGTGCGAGCTTAGTTTTCTTGTTGGTTTAAAGGAGGGATCAATGTTCGATCTGCGTAATTGATCATCGTGGGGTCTATTCCTCCGTGTCTGTGCTTCCATGCGAAAACATCTTTGTGTTTGGCTGAGTGAGAGGCCTTTGAGGTTTCTGTCAACTTTGATCAGATAGGCGTAAAGCGAGATGTTAAATTAGATCATACGGTGATATTAGTTCCGGTTCCTCACGAGGGTTGGTCGGGTGGAAGTACCTCGTCCCGCGTAAGTCGAGTTAAAATGCTATCTCACGCTGTGGCGCTCTTGGTTTCATGGAAGTTTGTGGCATTCGAGACGCCCCATTGATCTCCTCGACGAATCCAGGCTCCATTTCTTGTTGGGAATTTGATCGTATGTAGTGGCCAGGGGATAAGCACTACTGTGCGTTGAGGAGGTGCTAGCGGTATATTATAGGGTGACGGCGTCACTATAGGAACCTTCTTGTTGTCGTCGCTGGCGGGGGAGTTCTCGAGTCAGCACCGATTGAATCGAGCCCAGCGGTAACACCTTCTCTCCACGAAAATCCACGTAGATGTGTCGCGATGGGAATACAGCTTGTCTCTTCAGTACCCACATTTTATCGAAGAGGTGGCGAAGATGATGTCGGTCGAACTCCCATTATCAATTAAAACGGTGAAGCGTAGTATTGGCCTGATTACCGCGGGACTACAGCGAATTAGTCATGAAGTCTTGGCATCCTTCTCGGTCTGGTCGAGGCGTGATGGTAGTGTCGATTCAGCGGCACTTTAGACCTTTACTTGTATTTCCCCATGTCAGCTGATCTCGTAACAAAGTAGGTGGGCTTTTCGAGCGAACTAGATTCTCCTCCTCAGCGAATCCTCAAGATCCTGGATTTCTCGAAGTGCTGGTGTTGAGCAGTGTGCAGCCGAGATGGCGTTTCTTGGCCGGTAGGATTATGGATTCTGCGCTTGACTTTGGTTTGATCCCGAGCTTGATTCCTGGAGATATGAAGCAGAAGATACTCCGCGTTGTATCGGATATTTATTTCTCTTCTTAGTTGTATACGGTTGTCGGTCACGATGCCCATAGTCCACTGGAACTTCATGATACTTGAGTATTATCCCTTGTCGCGGGATGCGATTTCATCCCGGGCTGCCATCTCGAATTGCTTTCGTTTCGTCATAAATGCGGAATTTTGTGATGCGGCGGGTTAGTGGAGTGAAGTGTTGTGTCGGGTAGTGTCTTAGCCACTTGGTTTCTTTTGTAGGCCCAGCGGTCACGAGACTTCCTCTCCTTTTAGGGTTGCTCGGATTACAGGCTGAGGATTTCTCGATCTTCTTGTCTCTTGGGACTCCGTCCTCGTCGTTTGTCTGTCGCCCCTTTTTCTTTGCGGGCGGAGGAGCTCTCCTTCTTTGATATGAGGGCCTCCTCGCCGTTTATATACTTTTCGGCTTTGGCGAGGACCTCGGCCATGCTAGCTTGAGGGTTCTTTGAGATAGAACATCGTGGGTCCTTTGGTATGCGCCTAATCCGCGATGAAAACAGCAATGACCAAATTTTTCGTCGAATACGATACACGCGGGGACTCGGCGTTGAATCTTAGTACATATGATTTCAAACTCTCTTGCGATCCTTGCTTGACGATCAGTAGATGGTAGCTCGGCTTTACTGTGCGTCAGGGCTCGGAGTAAGAGTGGGAGGCGAGCCTTGTGAGATAGTTCACTGAATGATGAGATGGATGAAGGAATTCTGTTAAACCGAGGCGAAAGTGAGTCCTTCCTAAGCGTAATAGCGAACGCTACAAAAATATACCGAGGATCTGAAACTATGTAGCTCCATCTGATTTTGTAAATAGTGGGTGATCGCGGGATCTTTGGTTCCATCGATAATCTTTGAGGCGTGCGAATTTTCTTTGGAAGGGAAAGTCACGAGCACTCGGTTTGTGAAGGAAGATTAGTTTCTTTGCACGGAGTATCCATAGTATCAGAGGTCAGTGCTTGCCTCATGGTGACTCTTGTTGAAGGTTTACGAACCTCTGCTCTCATGGCCCATTCTCCTGCTTCTAGTTGGGGTGATTCAGCATGACCTCCGGGTATTGTAGTTTCTCTTGAGGAGCCAACGGTGGTCCATCTTACCTGGCTTTGGCCGGATACCTTGCAGCCGATCTTGCTCGGGAGATGTCACCGTAGGAGAGTTGTTCGCCGCGGGGAGGAGGTTGCATGGCCTTCTGGGTTTCTTGTGTCTCCTGATGTAAGTGTATGCTGGTAAGTGCTCCGATTCTTGACAGGGCGTAGTTGACAAGGCGAGCGCTTCCCGCCGTTTGTATTGGCTTGCGTCGTTTCCTCGTCGGGGAATTCTCTTTGCTCATATCGCTGGTGGATTCAGGTGTAATCCTTGGTGGATTAGTGTTCTTTCATAACGTGTTGTATTGTTGATACCATCGATCGAGAATCAGTTATGTTTATGAAGGTGTCGTTTCCACGGGCGGGCGCCAGCGATGATGCTGTTCCAGCGGGCCCGGGGTGGGCGTTAGTCGTTGGGTTGGACCCGAGATTGATGGATTATAGGATCGGGTGCGGCCTCCCTGTAAGAAGAATCGAGGAAAAGGTCGCGGGGGGCGGGGGTAATTTCCGTCCTGCGTCGATTCCTTTCGGAGAAATAAGAACCATTTCATAGCTTAGAGTCGCGTACGCTTCCGGTGTTGGATCGGCGCTTATGTTTATAATGGATATTCATGATTTGGGCGATGATTAGGGGTTCTTAAGCTGGAGGATAGGTTCGCCATTGTAGTTAGCGCTTAGATTTAGCGATGGATTAGTCAAAGGAGTTTATTTGGAGTGTCCATCGCTTCCTTATTGGTGGAGTATCCCATTTTGATGGTGATTCTTTTCCTTGGCTATAATAGGACTAGATTGGGCTGTGGGGCGTCTTTTATGGAATATTACATGTACATTGCTGTATAGATATGGTTTGGCGTAGGAGTATGGGCGTCTCATTTTCCCGATGTGTTTTGGGTATAATGGGACGGGCCTCTGTTCGATTTGTTATGTGAAAGAACTTGGACGGGGTATAGTGTAGCGCTCCTTTAAATTTGGTGGATGAATTCACAGCCTTTGAATTGCAATATCACTATCATGTGTGTGCTTATTGATGTTAAAATGAGGCATTTTTCATTTCTCATAAATTTTTTAAAAATATAATCAGATTGATAAACAATAAATTTTTTTTAAATATAATTAGGTTGATAAATCATAGCATAATTTTTCTTTTCATCATAAACTTTTTAAAAAAATATAATCATATTGATAACATAATTTTCCCTTTATAAATGCCTAATGAAAACCAGTAATAAATGATATAAAAATAAAAAAAAATGATTTTATCATATTTAATTGTTAATAAAAAATTTAAAGAAAATAAAATTAGTTAGAAATTTAAGTATTTAAAAATTATATAATCTCTATATTGATGAGTTTTGATAAATAAAATTGATCTAGGTAGCAAATAAAAATATTTTTATTTTTTTCATTTTTTAACTTATATTTTCCTTATTATTTTATGAGAATAAAAAATAACCTAAAAAAAACCAAATATAAATAAAACTACTTAAAAACGTAAAAATTATTAATTGTTTAATGATTTAAGCTTACATTTATGACAATTAATAATCAAACTTTCCTTAATATTTACCCAGAATTAAACACAACCTAAATGATTTTATTAAACAATTAAATATAAAAAAATAATTGTATTTAACATTTTTTCTTTTCTTAATACTTTTCGAAATCAAACATAGTCGTGGTATTTTTGCCTCTTTCAACTTATTTTCTCGGTTATTGATTAAGGCTATGTAATGTAAAGTGAATAGAAATAAAAAATAAAAAAACTATCTCTAAAATATCAATTAAAGATATTTAATTTAAAAAATAATTTGGCGGCCTAGATAGTAGACAGTACACTGTATAAAATAATCTTAAGATCTAACGGCTACAGGAGAGCCACGGTAGATACAGACAGAGGTGCGGATATGTCTTATCATGAAGTTTTCTATTTCATTTTCCTATTCGGGTTGGTAAAGAATTAAGAAGTAAAACTCTGAGTGAGTAATTAATTGGGGCGGAAGACACCGAGTATAAACCCAGTGCCTTCTTAAACACAGTCTCCCATTTCAAGAGCTAGGGTTTCTTGATTTTGCTGGCTCTGCCATTTCTAGGTGTGCTCCGATTTCTTTGCTACTCTTCAATGGAGGTTTTCTATGCTCTCTTTTAACTTCCCGTCATTTGTGTTTGTCTAGCTGGTGAAAGTGGTTTCGGACGCCTAGCTGAGTACCATTTTCATTTCGCCTGCTGCAATCGGGCTTAATAATTCGTATTACTGCATTGATTTCGTTGAATTTCTGTAGTTTCTTGTTTGTTTGATTTGGATGCGTGGTTGAGATTAAGTTCTATGCGAAGGTTGGTTTGACTGACGTGTTAGGGCTGGTTTTGTCACATAGAGCTGAATTCTTGAGTTCTTTTGCAATTTTTTGGTGTGAATGAGTAGCGGGAAGCTTTGATTTTGTTATTTGTGGTTGTTTTAGAATTTTGGATTTCTTGTGGGGATTGGGAATTTCTGGAATTTGTTTTTTTTGGTTATGGAGGCTCGGTTGTTAGTTTAGCTCTTGAAGTAATATTGCCTTGTTTTGTTGCTTGGAAGGGGTGTTTTGATGTGGGAAGATTAAAGGCCGGTTTGAAGGTCTTGAAACTGAGCTTCCTATGTTGGATTTGTCAATGGTTGAGTTCATGTTGTTTTTCTTTTCATATTTTTCTCTCTTTAAATGTTCCTAACAAGTCCATAGAAATGAAGAAAATAAAAAGATTTTCCTAAGATAATCAATGGTAGCAAGAGTTTTATATTGAAACTATGAATGGTGAGTGAAAGGAAGAAACGAAAGGAGAAAAATGTCATCAGTTTTAATTCAACATGGAAACTTAATTCTTAGGGCAAACCGACAAAATGATAGTGACACGGATGATTTTGTTTAAATACCATTCTGCTAGGAATCTAGTATACACCACCATGGATACTTGTGTCAGTTGTTCTTACCCAGTAGTTCCGTATCAGTTCATTCTTGAATCTCACTTCTCTTGTACCTGGATGGTTCTCCAAGTTGTCCAAGTCATTGTTCAAGTAGCTAAATTTTGAATTCATTTAAAAATGTTGCCACTTCATATTTCATGTAATTTCTCTTATCTGGTTTAGTCTTTGAAGTTGAAATTGCCGAACTTAAGCAGTTATAATTTGGCTAAAACTAGGAAATTATATTGGACTTGGGATGGTTGGAAGAGCATGAGTGATATTTCAGATTTTTATGACAGAAAATAATTCTCTTCCCGTTCAAAATTACTTGTGTCAGAAGCATTGTTGTTCTAGGTATTTTTCCTTCTTGAATTGTTCTGGGTTTTCCTACTCATTGCCTGGAGTTAAGTTTAATAATTTCAATCGGTATCATTTGTGTTCCTTCAGCATTAGACACCTGAAGCTGGTAATAATTTGTGTTAATAAGGTCATTATATAGAAAGACAAAGCCTACACTTGCACATTGGTTACTTCTTTTGTATGAATAATATGTATTTTGCTACTTGCCAGTAGGTTTGAGAATGTCTTGAGAAACCTACTAACTTGTCAAAAGAAAAAATGTCATGAGAAACCTACACATGACACATCTGATTTTTACTGGTTTTGATGGACATCTTTTAACTCCTGTGCTTTCTGCTTGATTAGCTTTGATTGGTAATTTGTAAGCCTTTATGTTTGTCCAAAGGAAGGAAAATGCAAACGTTTAGCTCAAAGAGCTACCTTCCATGTTTCGTATTCCAATGTCTTCTTCTTGATTTTTATGCATAAGATGATTTCTTTATCTTCACTAAGTGCTGTTCTTTTTTTTTTTTTTTTTTTGAATTCATTGTCATTTTTTAATGGAGGTTCTTTAATCTTAATTTTATTTTCTTATAGATGACTTATTTTTCCTTTTTTTATTCTATGGAATTGGACTTGGAACTTCATAGATTCCCACCCTTACCCACTGTCACTTGAACCAAACCATCATGACAACTCATAAAACGGTTCGCTCTTGTAGTAACTCAACCATAAAACAAGCCTTATAGATTATTCAGATATTGTTCCTTTATTGGTCAGCTTATTTCTAAAATGGTTTGCTCTTGCAGTAACTCAACCATAAAACAAAACAAACAAACTATGGGCATTAAATGCAGAAGGTGTAAAGCAAACTGCCTCTTGTATGTTTTACTATATGTATATATTTTACACAACATTTGTAAGACGTTATGAATTTGGTGCATGTGACCTTGCCAGCGAAAGATGCATCTGGTGGTACTACTCCCTTTCCAAAAAAGATCAAAACACCAAGCACTACACTTAAATTTATTGGATCTATAGCTAAAACACCGGTATTAAACCCAAGACCCCCGGCAGATGGTGTCTCATATACTAATGTATTTTATATTGAGAGATTTTGGTTGATACTGATATTAAATGCTTTCAATTGAGGACAGTTGTCTCCCGGAAAGACTGTCTCTTTCTAGTTTTTTTAATATTTGTGTCTGACATTTTTTTTTTAACTAGGAGGCCCTTTTTTGAACTCATTTAATGAAGCTCTGCTGCCTTGAGGCTCTCATTTGTCTCTACAGACTTATGATTTCCATCAGCTGCTTTTTTCTTGTTGCTTTCCTAATAAACTCTGTTTACTTGAGCTGCATCCAGAAGGCTGGGTGATATTGGTGCTTTCTCAAAATGAATATGGAATATAGTTCTGTGCCCATGAACTTTTACCGGGTTTCTACTGTTTCCTTTTGGTAAATCCTACACCTGACCTGGCTGATTGGCAGATCCACCCAGGACCCATTCTTGATTACAGGGTTTCACCGAGATTAGTTTGGCCAGATGTTTATGGACCTAATTCACACCGATGTTCACTCCTTTGTCTGTGGCTTTAAACATTGTAGCATTCAGTATTTGCTTCAATGTGTGTGCTCCAATATTGCATGCTCTTTTGTTTCATCCCTATGAGTTTTTCCCTTGATCACATTGCCTTTTGTGGCTCATTTCCATTGTAATGTATCAGCATATGCTGCTCTGAATGTGATTAGATTCTATTACTTCTGATGCTGGGGCTTCCTCTGGATTGATATCTGGCTCTTGTTTCTCCTTCCACACCATCTTTTTGCTTGTGTCTGTATCACATCCAGGGGGAGCAGACAGTGCATTTGCATTTTTTATGGATGCTTTTGGACAGATGCATGAATTTTATGGCCAGCCTTCTTAGATATTTAATGTAGATGTACATGATTATATCATATGCATAACAGGGTAGGATCATAATAGATAACTATCCTGGTTGCTTTGAACAGATTTTAGGGAAGTTTTAATTTTTTTTGTTTTGAACAGAAACAAACCTTATGTGTTAAAAAGAATCAGAGTATGAGGAGGATTAGAAATCCACTCCATAATGTACAAACCTAATCTCAATAAGCTGAAAAAACTTTCGCTAAACAAAAAAGGTTATACAACAGATACAAACACCTGTATACTGACATCTCCTAACCCAAAAGACCCAACCTTAGGATGTGCAAATCGAAAGCCAACTAAGCTGAATTACGCTCAAAGGATAGGGTTTATGTATGTTTGTGCAGTAAGCCTGAAAGAAACATAGAAGTAAAGCAAATCACTCATTGTCTCCAGCTCTTCAAAGTTTCCTTGAATATCCTAGTGTTCCTTGCTCTCCACACAATCCATAATAAAGAGAGACACACGATTAGCCACATATCTTTGCCTCTACTTGAATTCCCTAAACACTTTAAAGGATCTACAATAATGTCAGGATATACCATTCTTGCTAGTGTTCTGCCTTTTTTCGATATATTTCCAATTTAAGCTATTCTTCATTGATAATCCAAGGGATTATGTTGTTACTAAAAACTGAACTGCCTTTTAATTTGATTTTGGAATTGTGGGTGGGTTATTTTCTGTCTGGATAAGATATCACACAATGATGGGTTTCTACTTTGTTATGCTTCTAGTGGTTCTGAAATTTGTGTTACAACATTTTGGTGCTTCTTTTCATATCCATTACTTTCAAGTAGTCATGGGGGTTTCTTTGCTTTCTTACAAAAATCTCTCTGTGAAACAAACTCTGATATGTTTGTTTTTCTCCCCTTTGGATGCAGGATATCTTGTTTGGGTGGCAATTTGATGTTCAAATAAGTATTCCTCGCACTTATACTTGAGTTTGAAAGTAAGAAATACGATTATCCCATCTGTGGTCTCAGATGGATGAGGGTGGGCATCGTGAAAATGGAAGACACAAAGCAGAGCAGTATAAAGCAGTTCACAACCAGGTATTGAAAAGTGTAAATTTCTGCTGAGAATGGATTCTTTTAGTCCATTATTTTCTTGTCAATTTTACTCAAATCCGTTGAACAACCATTTATAAGAGCGTGCAGTATAGACATTTTTCCACTTTAACTGTGACTCGGGATGACATTCTCTTGTTGTCATTGTTTCAGTGGTTGATGCAACATCAGCCAACAATGAAACAGATAATGGCTATCATGGCTGAAAGGGATACTGCAGTTCAAGAAAGAAATTTGGCAATTTCTGAGAAAAAGGCAGCAGTAGCTGAGCGTGACATGGCTTTCCTGCAGCGAGATACAGCAATAGCAGAGCGGAACAATGCCATTATGGAACGGGACAGCGCCATTGCAACTCTTCAATATCGGGAGAGCTCGTTGAATGGTGGTAACATGTCCCCATGCCCACCAGGATGCCAAATCTCACGAGGGGTGAAGCATATACACCATCCTCAGCCACACTTACATCATTCAAACCATATGAGTGAAGCTGCTTACAGCACAAGGGAAATGCATATTGGTGATGCCCTCCCTGTTTCTCCAGTTGCCTCGGATGCTGCAAAATCTCGACGGGGGCCTAAACGACCGAAGGAGGCCAAGCCAATATCAGCTAATAAAAAGGCTTCAAAACCTTTAAAGAAGCCTAAGAGAGAAGGCGAGGACTTGAACAAGATGGTGTTCAGCAAGTCACGTGAATGGAAGGGTGGGCAGGATATGAGCAGTGGAGGTGATGACCTTAACAAACAGCTAATTGTCTCAAAATCTGATTGGAAAGGTCAGGACTTGGGGCTAAACCAGGTTACATTTGATGAGTCAACCATGCCTGCACCTGTCTGTTCATGCACTGGAGTCCTGAGGCAGTGCTACAAATGGGGGAATGGGGGCTGGCAGTCTTCATGTTGCACAACCACCCTGTCAATGTATCCCCTACCAGCAGTTCCGAACAAGCGCCATGCTCGAGTCGGTGGTAGAAAGATGAGTGGCAGTGCCTTCAACAAGCTGATCAGCAGGCTTGCAGCTGAAGGTCATGATCTTTCAATTCCAGTTGATCTGAAGGACAATTGGGCCAAGCATGGAACAAACCGCTATATCACCATTAAGTAGACAGACTGAAGGATCTTGAGTGGGACGGAGGAAAAAGGGTCAGGTATATTCATCCTTTAATTCTTCCTTTAGTTGCGCCTTAAAAAGATTAGAAGGTTAGGGAGGGGGGGGGGGGGGCATGTTGGAAAGAAATTCTTCGTAGTTCCAGCCAATCTAATTTTAGCTTATCCTGCAATCCCGTGGATTCTTTTTTATTGGCTGTTTTTTCTTCTTTCTATCTTTTTGTGTCTGTGTATCCAGGTGATGACGATTGAAAAGGGATAGAAGGGAGATGCCTCTCATTCTCTTAGTTTACAAAATTAAATGTAGTAAACTTCAAACGTCTGTTATCTCGTGACTGTCGATAATTGTAAAGCAAGGATTGCATTTCATATTGCCTTCTCTCTGTCCATTTCCTAATTCTCTCAAACTATATTCAACCTTGAAGGCGATGGTGCATTTGGGCGTAGTCTTTACTCTTTAGTAGAAGTGATGAGATCCACTGGAGTTCACACCCAACATTGAAAGCTATGAGAAGCATTGATAATGATGACCGTGGACTTCCCATACCCGTAGGGTTTTTGTGAATGTGGAATCATGGCAATAACGCCTGTGTGTATTAAATAAAGTTTTATATCTGTTTACATTATGTCAAAAATCAATATCAGTTAGGTTAAGAAATAAAAGGGATCTCATGATTTCCCTTAAGACTACTTGAGAAACTAATGTAAAAATTTTCATATAAACGCAACAAGTCTACTTAAGACTTATTACGTTGACACGATAACCTTGTGGCGCTGTTATTTTGCGCCCTTTTCATACGATAAGTATACTTGAAAAAGAAAAAGCAGAACGGAGAAAGGGGGGTTTCAAGATTTCCCATAAGAATATTCTTTAAGCTCAATTTGGAAACGGAAAGTACCAAAAAAGGAAAAACGGGGACGATGAAAAATATGTATTAGATTTAATAAATTAATTCTATGTATTTATTATAAACCATTGCTTTTCTCTGTTATTAAGATATAAAAATATGTAAATTTGGAAGAATTTTAATTATATATGAATTTTTTGGATTTAAATTTTTTTTTTTCTTAGTATTAGTTTTCTTTCCTAAGCATTTTTTCCCTTGGTGGGTGTTATTTTCTGCCAATTATCTGAAATATTGGCAGATGAAGTGCTTTGTGTTCAGACTTATCTTCACGTCCTGACCGGACCGTCTAGTAACAGTGAAAGGATAATTTCTTTTTCTTTTTTTTTTTGTTTTGAAGGGGAAAAAAAAAAAAAGGAAAGGTTCCGTAAGGAAAATCAACAAATTAGATTACTAAAATGGTTTATGTTCAAAATAAGAAACAAAAAACAAAACTTTATAGTGTTGTGTGTCAGATTACAAATATTCAGCATCAATGAATCAGACAGGGATAACTGTAAGATTTGTTGTTCTCATCATCCACAAACACTGTAAAAAGTTTTTTATTCCAAAAATTAGAAAAATGATCAAAAAGAAAATTAATGCCTCAGACCGTCCTAGTTCATGAATTTCAACATGAATGCAAATGCATTTGCATCGGTTAAATTTCAAACGTTCATCACAGGCCACCAAAACCTCGTTAAGGATCGAAATGAAACGAATTAATAAAATTAAATGGAAAAAAAAAAAAGCGTCAGACATAAGAAACATCCGCACCTAAAATCAGACAGGGATAACTGCATATTTCTTGTTCTCGTCATTCACATTTTCAACGATTCAAACGGAACATCGAAAAAAAACTCCGAATTGAAAGTGAATAAGATGAAACGAAAAAACAGAGAGGCATCAGATCTTCCTATTCAAAGAAAGAAATCATACTACCCAAATCGAAATCTGAGCATTCAACATCTCAAGATATTCATCATTTGGCCTCTTCCTTGCGTGCACGAGTAATGAATCGGGTAAAACAAAGCAACAGAAAACGAAAGAACGAATTTGACGAAGATGCAAATGCTAATCAAAGATGTGCAGCAGAATTCACGTAGGATGAAGGAAGCGGCGAGAATTAGGGTTCTGAATCGGAACCAAACGCTCGCTTTATAGACGATGGATTTTGCCTCTGTGGTTTGAAATAAGATTGTGGTTTTGATCCTACGGCTGGGATTCGAGATGGGATAGGGATTAGGCCCTCAACCAGGCCTGTTATGCGATCGGATGATGTGGAGCGGTGGGCTTTCTCTTTGGGCTACAATACATTGTGGTGATTCCCAAATGAGGGTCCATGGAGCCCATCTTCCACCTTCCTCTTTTTTCTTTTTCCTTTTTTTTTCTTTTTTTCTTACTTCTACATTTTATGTTGTAGTATCATGTTCTTATAAAGATTCTCACATTTTTATCGCTTTGAGTGAAACCTCAAGGGCATCTTCCACCCACCTCTAAAAAGGGGTTAAAAATGCTTATCGAGTCATAATTTTAAAAAAAAATTATATCTAAATTTTAAGCATTTCTAATTAAATATATATATATATATTCTATAGATTTTTGGCCTTTCACTTCGATGTCGTTAAGTAAAATTTTGGAAAAAGTTTTTAATATTATATATATAAGAAATACTCTTTTTAATTTTATAAAAGTATTTTAAAATATGAAGAAACTCTAACATCATTTTTTTTTTCAACTTTTTCTCTTATAGCAACTTTTTTCCAAGGTTGATGGGTGATTTTTTTTATCATTTTTGTCTAAAATCATCAATATACACCTCTTTCTATCATTTTCTTTATCAATAAAACGGTTATCGTATTATTGTGATGTGTGGTTTTATATCGCCTTATTGTGACGTTTATTTATATATGGGCGATTCAAACAAGCAAAACATATTCGACACAACAAATCAAATCATGATCGTCAATATATTACAAAACTAGAATCATAAATATTCTAATCAATATGGTATCATTAATTATATAGTATTTGAACCGATTCATTATGCAATTAACTCATATGTTGTTTCTTTTTTATGGTTTCTAACGAATTTAATTATATGTTTTTATCGATGTTTTGTTAATTTGAATTAATCAAATTATTATTATTATTTTTAAAAAGTGGTAAAATAAATACGGCAAATTTGTTAGAGGTGTTTGTTGGATGAAAAAAAGAAGTCAATTTCTCATTAATCTTTTTCCTCTTCCATCATTATTCTAAGTATCCAGAATAAAACCACCTTTGCCATGGTTTGTTGCCCGTAGCATTAAGATACATCTTTTTCATTATCCTTCCAAGGAGAAAAGAGTATATGAAGAGTTGAATATCTCTTAACTGTGTGTCCCAGTCTCCGACAAAACAAAGAGAAGAACAAGATAACGATTTTATCAAAATAAAAATTAACAGTGAATGAAATTATAATAATGAAATAATATTACATATATTATGTTAGAAGGTTTTATTTAAGTTTATCTTACTCCACATCAAAAATGCTACATATAAAATTATAAGTGTTTGAAATGAGCTTTATGAAAATAAGCTTTATAATCGGCACATAAGTCATTTTGAGCTTTATTTGATAAGTTTTATAAAAAAGCATCTGAAACCTAAACCACGAGTTATATTAATGATAAAACTGTTTTTCTATATTATGAAAATTCCTTAATAAATGTTTATGACATAAACTTTCATCTAATAAATTCTTATAAAATAAGTGTTTAATTAAACTATTTACCCTAACACTGCCTATTACTCAATGAATCTAGTTGCAAAATTTCCCACCACTAGGCTCTACGATTGCAAAGTTTAGACTACGGACTTCACTGGTTAATGCCACCTTCAGAGCTGCCAAATCACAAAGTATAATGATTTGGTATTGGGATATAAATGGGCAGCAAAGAAGCATGAAAAATGAATAAATAAAAACTCATATTTGTACCTTCCCCTAGCTGTGCCTCTTCCTCTATGGCCTGAATTCGGAGTTTCAATTCATTATTCTGAGTAGCAAGCTCAGCTGAATATGTCTGTATATAATTAAAGAGTAGAGCCGAAAAGGAAAAAAAAAGAAATAAAAGATCAAAATAGATAAAGTTAATTCCATCTCCCTTTTAATTAATGCATGGTAGATTCAAAATAAACTTTGATGATTCAAGGGTATAGAATAATAGTGTTTTAGGATGTTTTATTAGAGACTTTAATGGTATTATAACATTGATAACATGTAGACATATTGTCAATTCCTCAATTATTATTACTAAATGTATAGCTTTAAGAGATGATATTTTAGAGATTTAAAATAGTCATAGATTCCTATAATAAAAAAATTAATATCTCTGATTATATTTTGTTATTAATAGAGGATATTTGAAAACTATCTCAAGATCTGAACATTTAAGTATGTGGATATGTTTATAAAAAAGCGAATAAAACTGGTAATCGTCTAGCTAAAAAGGTTAATATTTTAAATTCAAATATTTGATGGTGAAATTATTATGGTTTTCTTACCAATCTTGTTTGGGAAGGTCTTTGTTCTGTTGCCTTCTTTCATAAAAGAAATTAAAAAAAAAAATCCATTTCTTCCTTTAATCCGACCTGGAGGAGAGTAAGGCGGTGAGACAATGCAGTCGTCTGTGTTTGTAGAGTGTGCACCTTGTGTTCCAGTTCTGCGATGTATACCGGACCTTCCTCGCCTTGGAACGAGCAGCTGACTGACGATTGGCCAGAATTCTACCACGAATTCATAAAGAAATGGAAACACGCTTATCATTATCAATGATGAGGCTACTAATTAAGGCTATGCATAATCTAATAATATTAATATTGATATTGATATACCAGAGAAGCAAAGGCAACACCTTTTGGCACATTTAGGGTCTAGTAATGCAATCTCAGCAAGTTTCTCGTTTTCCAGTATCTTTTTCAGCTCGGCTCCACCTCCACTACAAACACCTTTGATGCAATATTGTGTAGCCTCGACTTTAACAGGTTTCCAGCAGTACTGGAGTTCCATTGCTGACTCTTCTTCACCAACGCAATACTTGCACTTGCTCCCCGTGGAAGTCAAGTAATCCAGAGGAGCTCAATTCAGCATTATTATTTTTTTAAATGATTAATGCATGCAGTCATCAATCACCTTCATCTGTCTTCGTGCCAATATCCATCTTCCTCGTTCTGGTAGGAGACGAGTTCAATGTATCAGCATTATCCAAAAATTCATAGATGGCCTCGGCCTTGGCCTTTCCTATTTCCCCTCTCTCTCTCCTAATCCCATTCTTATGTCTCCAGCTGGCTTGGCTTATATCTGCCTGAATTTTCCTCTTGTCCAAAATTCCCTTGCCCATAATGGCTGTGAATTGAGGTGATGGGATTGGGAGGAATATCGTTGTTGGAGTCTGTGCCCTCCAGGATTGGCAAGGGACGAGGCGGGAGCTAGCACCACCATTTCTGGTTGGTTTATCCTTTGGCTTTTTATATTAAAAGTATCAAGTGTTTGTCAACGTACTCAACACACCCCCATTTTTCCTTAATCACTCGTGAACAAAACGGCTGATCAGAAGCCGAGGCATTTCACTACTCCTTTCTCCAACATGTATAATTTTGAATATAATATCTCCGGTGGCAATAGAACAATAGTTTTTTAAAAGGCCCACTCAGCCCAAAAGGCCAAAAGTAGGTTTCAAGGGGCTTAGAGCAAGGTGCAAGAGAAGACTTGGTTATGAGTAAAGTGAAATGTTACATTGAATACACTTTAATTTTATAAGATATGATTCAAAATTTAATTGAATTAGTAAATTTTTTTAATATTCTTAATATTTAAAAGCCACATTCAATATAAAGATAAAGTAAGGAAATTATTTAAATTTCAATAAATAATTAGAAATGTTAAGAATAAAAATGTTTGGAAAGGAAACTAAAGTACACAACGCGCACCTCTTTAATAAGGTGCATGTTTTGAAAAATGAGGCATTGTAGCGAAGGAATTGTTGTGCCTTGAGCTTAAACACTGAAACATAACTGTTTCACAGTGATTTTTCAAGAGTTGGCCAAAAGATCCTAATGTCATTTTAAAGGTTCTATTTATGCCAATAATCCGCCCATAACACATGTTGTTTATCTATTGCAAATTCATGCGCTTTGTAGTGGAGGATCATTGGAATCACTAGTACTAAGGATATCATGACGTATCATTTGAATCAGAAGGTAATTAACCCAAATTTTGTCATTCTATGGATCAAGTGTTTGTTGTTGCCTACTAACTTCGTATGATTAACCCTTGAGTCCTGAAATCGTCTCAAGCGACCTTACAAGCATTTGGCATTTATGCTCATTCCGTTTGTCATTTCTTTCTATCATTATCACTCAACATAGATAGGTTGTTTTTTTTTCTTATCTACCCAAGAAAGGATGATCTAGGTTTGATCGACAATCAAATTGTCATCTCTGTAAGCCCTCAAGACATGTCCATCATCTCTGACAACCCATAGATGTTAGCTCATTTCAGACACGTCTTATGCACGTCTTTTAAAACTATGAATATAACTCAAATTCAATATACATTTTTCACATGGTTAGGTTAAGTATGAGATTTAAGTCAATTTTGGGTTGATTTGTACAACCCACGCCATTTAATGAATAAGTAAATTTTTAGTCAACTTGTACAATATGAATTTGATTCCAATTTATCCATTTAACCCCTTATTAAATTAATTATATATTCAAACTATTTAACTCATATTTGACTTATTTCAAATTTGTTTTAAAATAATATGTCAATTAAGTCATAAATATGCTGGTTGGTAGCAGAATATTTGACCAATCTAGCCCCCTAACTCAAATGGTAAAAGGTGGGATGAATTTACATGAGTTATAGGTTGGAATCCCTAAAAGAACAAAATACTCACATATAATACAAAGTGAATATATGTAAAAAAAAAATTACTTAGCCTAGTTATTAAAAAAGAAAGACCTAACTATTAAATAGGAAAACCTAATTATTAGGTGGGTTAAATGGGTTACACAATATGTTATGCAACTTGTTTGATAACGATGAATTATTTTGGTTTGTATTTTCGATACAAAGATAAAGTGATTAAATAATAGAATACTTAAAGTACTTTGTCGTGGCCAACTAAAACAAATTATGAGTTCACATGTTACTTTCTAATGATATCATATGTAATGCTTCGCCAACTTGCATTTTCTTTAATCATAGTTGGTCATCAGCATCTTTCTATTCTATAAGCCTTTTACCTTTTCTCAAGAAAACTTATCTAGTTCCATTATTTGTCAAATCCAAAATTATACAATAAAAAATATTCAAAATCTATTAACCTACCCAAAAGTCAGTTATCACCTAATTTTTTTGTCATTATTAAGTAAAATTAATTTGTTATTATGCATGTAGCTAGGTAGCCCTTGGCAAGACCTTTTTTATTTTTTGAAATCAAGTTGTTGATTTGTGATCCGAATTTGATTTTGAGTTTATATTCGATTCGAAGATTTGTGGTGTGATTTTTATGAAAAAAAAAAGGCCGAGAAAAAAAAAAGATATGTTGTGGTAGTAAAAGCCTAGCCTCGTAGCCTACAACTGATCCCAAGGGGTTGCAGGGGCTTGTCCTCATCGTATGGATCTTTCTGCTTGAGTATTTTCTTCATATCAATATGTTATAGTTTATTCTTTATTCCACTGCATTTTGTAATTTTTCTTATATTCGTAAAAAAGTTTCCTTTTTTGTCCATTATTTTTTTTTATAAGAGTTTTTACATAAATCCGATATTTTTCTTTGTTTAGTTTTTTATTATTATACAATTGATTTCAACACAAGCCCTTGCCAAGACTTTGATAAACATATTTCATGTAAACTTTTTAGATATTCTATATCCTCCCAAATGCAAGTGATCCAATTATGACGTAATTGAAGTACATGTCCAAATTTCAAAATTTATTTCAAATATTTGCTTTAGTTCATTCGTTTGACGACGGCTTGTAGACGAGGACCTACGATATTATATTTATTGACCAATTATCAAGGACATCACTAAATAAGTCTATTAGATATTCATTGGAGCAGGGGAAGCTGAATTTACATTTCTAGCCTTACTAAAAGAGTTTTATTAGGGGGCTCTCTATTTATTTCGGGTCATTTACATGAGATTCATCATATGATCCGAGACAGAATTGGAGTGTAGGAAGTGGAGTCGATTTCCAAATACCTAAGCTTGCCAGCTAATATTGAAAGGTCAAAGAAATAGATTTTTCGAACCATTAAAGAAAGAATGTATAGCAATTTGAAAGGATGGAAAGAGAAGTCACTCTCAAAAGCAAGAAAAGAGATGTTATTAAAAGCAGTATTTCAATCAATCCTAACTTACACTGTGAGTTGTCTCCTTTTTCCAAAAGGTATATGTGAAGAGATGGAGGCCCATATGTCTAGATTATGGTGGGGACAAAGGCAAGAAGAACACAAAATTCATTGGGTTGCATAGAGAAAGCTAAAGAGGACGAAGAAAGATGAAGGGCTTGGTTTTAAAGATCTTTATTGTTTCAAGATTGTAATGCTTGCAAAGCAATGTTGGAGAATTATTCAAGCTCCTCATTCTTTATTGGCCAGGATATTTAAAAGCAAGTATTTCCCTCGGGAAGATTTCATGGATGCCAAACACGGTTTTCTACCTAGCTATGTCTGATGAAGCATTATTTCAGCAAGAGAGGTGGTTAAACAAAATTCTACGTGGCGAGTTGGAAATGGCTGCTCTATACGTATTTGGAAAGACAAATAGTTGTGTGAGGCCTTAGGAAAATCAGGGTCGCGGAAGGAGGGTAAAATGGTAATTTCCCGGTGAAATTCGAATTTTACAGATCTCGGATAATGAGAAACGAACCGCCGTTGGAATCGTCTCATGAAAATCTATCTGGCGTCCAGATTCATTGAATTAGAGACGGTCGAAGATTCCCGTGTCGTGGCGCGTGGGGAGTCTGGGGCAGCAGCGGCACTATGAGTGGCGAGGCGCCGTCAAGGTATGGGATAGTCGAGCTTGAAATTAAGTTTGGTCATGGAGTGACAGCGTAGGCGTGATGTCGTTAAGGGAAATCTAAGTTAGATGGATAAGGATAAAGTGTAATCCAGTGGTCCGATGAGAAATGGGCCAACTTGGCGCTAGAGAACTTTCACCGTAGGAGTCTACAAATCAGTTTGGGGGAGGAAAGAGAGAGGAGACGGAGAGAGAAAGAGAAAGAGAGGGTTTTAGAGAGGAAACTCTGCAGCCTACATAATTCGTGATCGGACCAGTCAATTTCAGGCGGGAGCCAAAAGCGAAGTTGCTCCCCACGACGAGGGCTACTGCGCGTGGAGTCTGGGTTACCTGGGAGTTTCGACAAACTCAGGGAAGAGGTAGGGGTTTTTATGCTGCTTTCTTCTTTCTTGGGGTTATGTGGATAGGAGGTTGTTGGGCGCGTGCGGCGGTGGTTCGGTTAAAAGCTTTGGGTAGTTAAGAAATCAAGTGTGCTAGACGGTCCACCCAGTTTGCCCCCCCTTTGTGATTCTTGATTTGTGTGGTGTTGTGTTATTTAATAAGCTGAGAAAATACTTGTGTGTGTGTGTGATGTTGTGGGCGAGTTCAAAGATGGTGTGGATTAATCTTGCTTAGCGTGTAATTTAAGTTTATGTTATTATTATAAATTTGAAATACCATGATCATATGATTAAATTATTTAATATGTCATGAGTGATATATTAGCATGTGTTATATGCCCAGTGTCTTAAATTCACATTCTGTCTTAGGTGGGGAATGCTTAAGTAGGGAAATTAAACCTCTTTAGGTTTGCTCATACGTCGTGGGGCCAGATTTTCGGTCACAGAAGGCAGCGTTGGGATGGGACGCATCGGGTTTAGAGGCGAATCGCGGCGAGATGACCGCTTTTCTTGTATTTTGTAAAATTACAGGCGAGAGATCAGGTTTGTATCAGTGTAATAAAAATGATTGTAAATAAATTCCACTTTGTATAAAATTTATATTGGATTGTATGGATGCGGAGTACTATTGGGCGTTTAATATGTATGGTCTCGGCGTGAGCGTATAGATTTCCGCGGGTTGGGTGGATTCGCAGACCTTTTGGGTTTACGGCGTACTTAGGATTGGATGGAGTGGAGGGGGGCATACTTCCACAACACACAGAGGTGAATTATGATGATCAAGGTTATTTGCCTGGATTGACTTTTCTAAGGGATGTTGGGATTAGGAGTTGATTAGGCAAGCCTGTAATAGTGAGCTCACTAATAAAATTATGTCAACTCCATTAAGCTCACGCTTTCTCGAAGACAATTTTATATGGGCTGAAAGTAGTAAGGGTCAATTCTCAATAAAAAACGTATATGGCCTGCTCATGAATGCGAATGACCAAGTTCTAGAGGAGGAGATTTCAAGGTTGCTGCTTAGAAACACTAACTAGAATAAAATATGGAGCTTGCCGATGATCCCATGCGTCAAGCACTTCTTGTGGTGCTGTTGTACCAATTTCGCTCCCAGTGAAAACATCCCTACTTCAAAAGGGAGTGGAGGTTGATAGCTATTGTAAGATTTGTGGTGAGATGGAGGAGTCATTAATTCACATTTTATTCCACTAAAGGGTAATGAGCTCGGTTTGGGCACAATTAAACTTTGATCATCGTATTCCAAGTTTGCAAACTATGACCTTTAATTGCATATAGGATCGTCTAATTAATTCCCTGGTCGAGGACCAAATTGCGAAGGCTGCATTAACAACCTGGGTTATATGGGGGTCAATGAATAAATGTAAATTTGAAAACAGTTCCTTTCAGATAAGCAAGGTAGTGGAACGAGCAGCTTGGTATGTGGTAGAGTGTTCCCGCACTGGCAGTAGCAACATACCCCAAGTTAACAAAGAAACACATCAAAAACAGTCGGTCGGCATAGTTAGAATTTTCACGGATGCATCAATCAAAAGCTCAATCATGACTAGAGTGGGATATGTGTTCATGAACGAGAATAAAGTCGTAACGGCTGGATGCAAATGCTTGAACTATTCAGGGTCGGTTATAGCAATGGAAGTTGTTGCTATTTCGGTAGCCTTGAATAAAGCCAAAGAGTTGGGTTATAGGAATATTGAGCTATTCATTGAAGATATCTTAATGCTTAAGGACGAGTTCACCTTTTGTTCCTTCTCTTTTAGTCTTAGAGGGCAAAACTTTACTGCTCATAATTTAGCCCGTTTTGTTGATAGCTTTGTAGGTGATAATTGTTGGTATTTCTCTTTTCCAAATCTTGTTGAACACTTGTTTTCTCCTCTTGGTCGATGTTTTATAAGGCTCCTTTCTGTTAAAAAAAAAAAAAAAAAAAGGTTCAATGTAAAATTTGTCTTACTTAATCTTACCTTCATTGAATTCGAATCCCGGATATATATATATATAATTGTTGGGCATTGCCATGAATGTGTAAATGAAAGGATATGGCAATTGGTATAATGAAGAATTTTATATTCATTTAGGGTTGGAGAGCAAAGAATGTTGCTTAGTTAATAAGAAATAAACTACTCATAATTTTTTGTATTTTTTTTCTCTTAAACACCCTTTTAAATCCCCATCACTATGATGATACTCGGCATGATTGGTAACGGCTCATCATGATCAAGTAGTATATTGTTTTGAGTTTTGAAATGCCTTGAAAAAAAATGTTCCAACAAATTGCTTGACGTTAAACGATTAAATGAATCAAATAACACAAAATACTAGGAATCAACTACTTCAAAAGACATATATTTGTAACCTAAAATTACATTTATATATTCATATACATCATGAAATTTAACATGTCCATATCCGAGTAGGCCCACGATATCAAGCTTACAACTTGATCATTTCATTGAAATCCCTAAAAAATTCATAATCTTGCATAGCGAAGCTTTTCAGGTAAAAAACAAACAAAATTTAGGTCATCAAACTCTAATAAGATCCACCTTGACATGAATTCTAATGCGAAAAACATACTTCGATCTTCAACAAAAAAAATCTCAAACCCTTTCACAAAAATCCATTAGGACAATGATCAACGACAAACATTAACCATAAAGCTTTTTTATCAAACCCTAACAATACATCATCCAAAATCATTTGAGTGAGAACAACATGCATCTTTACATGCCCTAACAAAAAATTTGGTGTTTCGATCCAATAATAGAATATCATACTTCATTGTTGCAATTGTTGAAATCAAACCCGATGCTTTGATACCAATTTGTTAAACAAAAACATAAATAGACAATGAAAAAATAAAAGACAAAAAACAAGGAAACCTTGAATATGGAAAAAAAACACCACATGTAGATGAAAATAAATACACTATCTCAAATATAGATACAAAATTGAAGTATTGTAGAGATCAAGGAAAAACTACAAAATTCCATAATACCCATGATACCCTTCAATTGCTCGTATATTTATAGGTGTCATAAAATCGAATAGGACCATATCCTTGAAAAATCCATGATGTCACACTATGTTACTTTTAAGATCAAATATAATGGAACCAAACTTTAATATTAACATTTATCATGACAAATCTAATAAAAATTGTGTATCCACATTTTACCTCTTATAAAAATTGTTTAAATCCCTTTATTGAAAATAAAGATGTGGATGTTAGAACACAAGTTTGCTCTCCTATAATTGTTCAAGGAAATTAGAAGAAAAATGTAATTATTCTCGTGCAAACTGATTTCAGTAACTTTCATACTCCCATAAATCTACTTATCGATTTATAATATTTATTAACACTTCATATATAATCACCACAAGAATGATCTTCCTGTGCATTTATTTCCTTTGGATTCACCCCTAATATTTTATATTTCCATAAAATTCAAATTACATTAACTTTTACAAATTCACGATATACCCATCCCAAAATTCAATCAACCATATGCACCGAACCTAAAGAGAGAGAGAGAGAAAAATAGGATTAAAGGGAAAAAAAATCTAAAAAATTAATTGTAAGAATGAACTATTACAAAAGTAACATTTAAAATATCATATTTAAGTAGAACAATCGATCCAAGTGGCCTGACTGGCCCACATCGGGCAAAGGGTAAAATCGGACAGGGTTGAGCTTAATTTATATCGAGTTATTATTTTGTTAGCCAAATTCAGTCCTAATCCTAAGTTGGTAGGACTCAAATCAATATTTCAATCTTTAAGACAAAAATTTCCTAAAATTATGAAAAAAAATCATTCCCATGATAACTTAATTTCTCATAAATATTTTGTCATAGTCTCCACATTCTAAGTTTCTAGCTAAATTCGAGCATTTTTGTTCTTAAAAAAAAAAAAAAAACTAAATCCGAGCATTTTTGTTTGAAGGTATGTGTTTTTTATGCATTTTAAGGAAATATATTAGTTTTTCAAAAAAACTTTTTAATTTATCTTTTTTTTTTTAAAGATTAAATTATCCATTTTAAACAATTATTCCAAAGTACAATTGGAAATCGTACCGCAACGAACCAACCCTTTACCAGAAGCCCACAAAAGCCAAAGCCCTTAGCCCCTATCTTCCTTCTGTTTCCTCGGGACAAATGCGAAACCCGCGTGCATTTAACACCGAGGAATTGGTTTATAGGGGATAAAAATAAAAGTAATTTATAAAGTTAATCATTTATTTTTATAATTTTAAAATATTTATATTTTAGATAAAATTACTTTTTAATATATTAAAACCTAAAAATTATTATAAATGTAACATATTTCTATACATGTTGAACTTAATCATTTTTAAGTTAGGAATTGTTTGTTTTTTGACTTTTTCCTTAAAGTTAAATAGCTTTCAACATTTAGATGATTTTTATTATTGAAATTTCTAAAAAAAGTTATAAATATAAAAAGTAAAAATATTTTGTTTTTTCTATTTAGAAAAGTCATCATGCTAAAAGCGATAAAAACTCTTATGTATTTCTATTTCACCAAAAATGGCGTAGGGGTTTGGAAGGGAGACGATCCCGTCGGTAAGGCTCGTTTATTTTTTTCGATTTCAGACTTATGCATTGAAAAATTAAGCGGGGCAAGATGAAATTGGGTTAAGCGTGATGGGAAAATTCATAAACCCGTCTTATTTACATTTGATTTTGATTTTGATTTTTGATTTTTAATGTTTTTATCTTTGTCTTTTTAATTTTTATTATATTAAAATTAATATATTTCATAAAAATAAAAATATTATGAATTTTCATTAATTATCTATTAAAAAACATTATAATAATAATAATTATTATTTATATTAAGGTATAAAATAAAATAATAAAAATATATATTTAAAATATAATCGAGTGACGGGTGGGAATAGCAATCATGAGCCATATGTGAGCATATTCCGGGTTTGAGAAAATGCCAAATTCATTATAGATTATAACAAAAAGCTAGTCATTAAAGGCGAGCAAAAATAAGCTAGATTCATTTTGCCGTCCTTCTTCATTTATTGATGTTAAAAAGCAAATAAGCTTATCACCAATATTATTTAGCATTAAGCTCAAAAAATATATATTCAGCATTAAAAAAAAAAAAACCAATAGCACCTTAGCCTTTGAACAAATTTGAAGGGTGTCAGTATGTTTCTAACCGCTTTTTTATTACAAAAATATTATAAGTTAGATAAAGCTACATACGTGTTGGACTTGAGGCAATACAAATTAGCGTTTAGACAACGAAATGTGTTAAGTCTGAAACACATACGTATTTGAACAACCGTGAGTTATATTTAAATAAATTTTAATGGAGTTAAATCCAAGTTTGTATGATGATTAGAGAAGTAAATTTATCAAAATAATATAAAAATATCATTCATTTTTTGGTTTTAAGAAAAATTGTTAGATTTACAATTTTTATTTTTTTGATTTTTGTTTATTTTAAACGGCTACCCCTTTAACATTTCATCGCCCATTTAATTCAAACGTGGCTTTTCCTCGTTTATATTTTATTTTATCTACAAAAAGAGAATGTAAATTTTTTTTAATAGACTCTAATTTTAATTTCAAGTTAATAAACTCTTCTGACTCGGGGTTTCTTCTTATATCTTAATTATGCCTGTTTTAACGATTAACTTTCTACTGTGATGGACAAAATGAAAATGCAATTAAGAGATATTATTTTGATTTTTAATTCATGTGTCTATTATGCTTAGCTCAAACGGAAGATTGTTTATTGGTCTTTTTATACATTTAGTGTAAAAAAAGAAAAAATATGTTTTCAAATAGAAAATGTTTAGAAATATTTTTAAATTTAATGTAGTTTTTATCTTGTGATATAACAATGTCTCTTGAATAAATATTTTCTAAAAACGTATTTTGAAGAAATATTTTATACATTGAAAATACACTTTCTTTGATTTTTTAATTTTTGAATTTAAACTGAAAATGTATCTTAAAGAGTCATATTCTAAATTATTGAAATGTTATATTGAAAGTGTTTTTGAAGATATAACTTCTTAATTTTAGAAAATTTGAATTTACACTCAAAGTGTATTTTCAAGATACACATTAATAATTTTAAAAATTTTGAATTTAGACTAAAACCGTGTCTTAAAAAGACATTTTCTAAATGATTGAAATGTTGTATTAAAATTGTTTTTTGAAGAAACACTTTTATAATTTAATTTTTTTTGAATTTAGACTAAAACCATATCTTAAAAAGATACTTTCTAAATTATTGAAATGTTATATTAAAATTATTTTTTTTGAAGAAATACTTTGCCAATTTAAAAAATTTGAATTTATAATGAAAATGTATTTTGAATATACTTTCTAAATTGCTTTTTCTATAGGTTTTTTTTTTACTATTAAAACCCAGTTTTTGAAGCTTAATCCTATGTGTCAAGTCTATATGTTAAAAACTATACTATATTTGGGATTAAATTTCAAACCACATTTTTTCAAGATTTTTAAAATTTTTATTTATTATTATTTGAAAATATCCATTATTTACGGTTAAAACAGACATAAAAAGCGTAAAGAGCAAGATCAGAGCATTTACTATGATGAAATAAAAATGGAGGGTGGAGATTGGTGGGACGCCATGGAAGTGGATGGAGAATTTGATGGGAGTGGGGCCCTGGTACTTGGATAGTGTTTGAATGTTAGAAGACATGATCTTCTGGTCTAAGTGGGCCATACGCTAAAAACACTCAAGGAATTTTATCAAAAATAATAAAATATAGAGGGGGACCAGTCTCCGCCAATTGCACTTGTAATGACCAAAAAGACTGTTCTCGTTCAATAACGTCACTAACAAGGGAGTGGCAGTTTTGGTAGTTGGGTGAAAAAGTGCTAGTCCACGTGTCGAACACATTGACTTGTCCAAGAAAAGTACTTCCGCCCCCCTGGAAAAATTTCGAGGGAACAAAACTCGCGGGAAGCATAAACCCTAGGAAAATCTTAGGACAATGACTGGAAAAGAAAAAGGGGAAAATATAAAAAACGAAAAAACAAAAGGATGTTCAACAAATCTATCTACATTTTCTCTCTCCACAATTTATTTCCGTATTAATAAGAGTCCTATTCTCGGAAAACTCAAACAATCCCTTTTTTACCCCTTTTCTACTCTCCGTTTGAATTAGGGTTTCGTTGTTTGTTCTTTTCAGCCTGATCCAGTTCGAAACCCTAATCGCCCAATCCGTCTAACTAGTCGTTACACCCACCGTTGCTGCCGTTGATCTACCGGCTTCAGCTTGTGGCGGTTGGATCCGTCGATTGGACTAGCGTTCGGCATTCTTTTTTGACATTATTTTTCATTTAAAAAAAAAAAATCTTTTTTCAGACCGTTATTTTTCCGGAAATGGCCGCAGCGGTGGAAGCGGTGAAGAAGGTTGAAGAAGGGAAGACGGAGAAGGGGGGAGAGCTGTTGTTATGTGGGTCAACGTGTTGGGACTCAATCGGGCGGCGCAAAGGCACTTTGGAGGGTAATTTGGTGTCACCCACTCGCCTACGGCCGCTCGTTGGCGTCGACATCAGGTTCGTCGCCGCTGGTTGTGGTGAGCTTCACTTCCTGTTCATTGAATATACGTATATTTAAATCTTTCTGGTGTTTTGCGGATTGAAAATGGTCATGCTAAGGAGTTTATTTAGATGTAAATTTTTGGAGTTACGTTTTCGTATCTGATAATTAAAATGATTGTTTCCGTGGTGTTCAATTGAACTTCGGTTTAGAGTTGATGTTTTTTGGTGGATTGCTAAAATTTAGGTTTTTCTAGATAGAGACCTGATGGGGTTCTTATTGTTACTGTTTTTATTTGATTGCCAACGTAGCTTCTTGTCATTGTGTGGCATTGGATGTTGATGGTCGGTGCTATACCTGGGGCCGCAACGAGGTATGTGAAATTATAGAAATTCGATATAAATGGTTTGCATTTTTGCCTATCATTTTCTGCTAATGAAGAATGGTTGTGCAGAGGGGGCAGCTAGGTCATGGTGACACGCTCCAGCGGGATAGGCCGACTTTTGTATCAGAACTCTCAAAGTGGGTTATTCTCTTTTTAATCACTTTGCAAGTCTAGTTTCCTTCCAAAATGTTTGGTGGTACTGGTACCTTGGGAAACACACAGGCACACAAGCATTCATGTATATACTTGTTATAATGTATTCAGAGCCAAATTAAGCTTCAAATATACAGAACTGAATTATATATGTTCTTGAGATATTGAGTTGTATCATTGTCTTGGGAAGCAAGCCTCTAAAAGCTTGAATTTATGGAAGCCTTTGACGCTATTTTGGGGTTTATTGAGATGGGAAGAGATTCTTGATGATCAACTAATCCAGTTAATGGTTTAACTTCTCTTAAATGCTCCTGGTTGAATCCTTGCACCTTGTCACTTGCCCTTAAATCTCTAGTCAAAGGATGGAACAACATTATCAGCTAGGGTTGTCATATCTTCATATGTAAGAAGTGGGTATATAATCGTCTAAATATAAAACAAGGTTTGAAATATCAAACAAGATGACACAGGATAAATCAGAGTTTTTTTGTCTGAAAACCTGGTTAGCATCCTTGCTAGGACTTTAGCTAAGGATGATGATCCTAGTTAGTTTTACTCGTAAAATGACCCTTGTTAGTTTTCCTCTTTAAATGGCCCTAGGTAGTTTTACTCATCAAATGATCCTAGTTAGTTTTGCTCATCTCATGATCCTAGTTAGTTTTGCTCATCTCATGATCCAAGTTAGTTTTAGTCAGTCAAAAAACTTCACATGCAGTACTTGCTTGTTAAAAATGAGATTTTTCAGCGTTAGGAATGCCCCATTAGAATGAAGTTGTCAGAAATTTTAAGAGGATGTGGAAATTTTGTTGATTTTTTCTAGTCTCTGCCCATGGATTATGCTTTCTATGGGACTTATATGTGTATTTGAATCCCCTTATTGGGATTTTAATATCTATATCCAAAAGGCGGAAGAACGTTTTCTCTCTGAAGAAGGTTGCATAATTAAGTGAAGTATAGAATGGCCAAGAACATGCTTTGGGCTTGGCAAATCCTTCAAATGCTTATGATTTGTGATGAGGTAGAAGCCAGTGAGTGAAGACATTAAGGATTTTTATCGTAGAAAGCAAACAGTGATGCATGACGGGTTAGAGTGCTGGTTTGGGTTTTGAGTATGAGAAAAAAAGCAAGGAAAAGGAAAAAATAAATAGATATTAGTCAATTTTATTTATCAAAAGAAAGAAAAGGGAGAAATAAATAGACACTAGTCAGTCTAGTCTAACATAATTCACTGGAGATGATGAGTAATGTGAATTATTTGTGTCAATCCTCTCAAAGAGATTTGAAGCTCTGTTGCCATAGTAGCAATCAACTACAGGTGTTTGATAATTAAAGCTCATTTCTGTGTGCTGTTGTGTGTTGTGTTGTGTTTTATTTTATTATTATTTTTTGTATTTGGAATAAAATAGTGATTAGGTAAGAGTTTCTGAACGTTCTTTTATAGAATTTAACTTTAAATAGTAGTGATATTGATTAAGAGGTTAGCTTCTTGTGTTCTAATACGTTTACTAGAATGTATTTTTCTGTATTTTTACATAACTAGCTTATACATTCTGCTAATTGTGTGATACTAATTTGTTATATAGTAAAGAAAAATAAACTTCAAAGAACAAAGGGAGTCAATGTCTTAAAATATTATTACATAGAAAGTGGCATCTGCAATATGACCAGCAGAATAACTTTTAGGTTCATATCATTAGGCTACTTGTTTCTGTTTCTTATAACTGTTATCTCCATACACATTTCTCCCGTCTCCGTGGTCCAAATTCAAAATCAAGCCAACCTGAAGGAGCCAAGTTGGAGAATCTATAATTGGAGCTAATTCAAGTTCATGACTCCACTTTGCTCTTTACCATTTGGTGAGAAAGGGAGTGGGCATGGGTTTATATGATTCTTGAAAATTTTCTTTATGTAGTTTCACTCTGGTGGATGGTGCTATGCAACTTAAAACTTCTTTTGTTCTTTTATTGGAAACTTACAATTTACCTCATAAGGATGATTCCAACTGTTCAAGAAGGATCAGTTATGTTTTAGAAAGGAGAATAACAACAAATCATAGATAAGAAGAGGCAAATGCACTTGAAATGGTTCATTTGGCTCCCCTTTGTTTGTTTGGTGCATATGGAGAGAATGTGATGATTCATTTTTAAATGGAATATATTTTTTTTTGATGTGCAAAAGCAAGATGTATTAAATGATAGAATATTATCAGAAATCTGTGGTATAATTGGGTATACTAAGAAGGATGCTGTGTGGTCAAATAACTCCAAGAAAACCCACCATCCCAAAAAAATCAACTATACCCCATCCAAGTTAAAAAATCCTGCAAAGACTTGTCTCTATCCCCACTATACATGTTGGACAAAGACCGAAAGTTTCAGATGAAAGATCTCTTCAGCCTATGTGCAGAAAAGACCTCATTATCAAAGGCCACTCTATTTCTTTCACGCTAAATTGTCCAAAAGAGACATAGGGGAGCTGCTATCCAAACTTTCTTACATTTCTTTCCCACTGGAGCTCCTTGCCAAGACAAAAGGGCCTGCCTAACAGAAAAAGGAAAGACCCACACAATCCTAACAATTGCCAAGATAATCTCCCAAAGCATACGAGCCTGCTGACAATGCACAAGGAGATGCTCTATGGTTTCCTCCTCATTCTCACAGAGGTAGCATCTGTTGGCTAGAGGTCTTCCTCTTCTTTTGTGTTGATCCAGTGTCAACACCTTTCCCCAAGCTGCCTCCCATGCTAAAAAGCCCACCTTTAGAGGGACCAGGGGGTTCCAAATGGACAGGACTGAAAAAGGCAAAGGCGCAGAGACAGGGTGGTTCAACACCTCATACATTAGATTAACTAAATAATTGTCCGTTTTGTTCCCTTTCAAAATCAGCTTGACCTCCTTGCTTGATATAACTTTCATAGGTAGCATACAACCCGTTGGAAATGGTCTATAGTCTTGTGCCAAGAAGAAGAGGAGACATCAAACCATCTTTTTCTCCATTGTGTTGTAACAAGAGTGCTATGGGATTGGCTCTTTTCTCTTTTTGGCATCTCTTGGGCAAACCCTCTCTTGATGTGGGATACATACCTTGTTGGGATGGAGGGGTTCTTTTATTAGGAAGGGATGGAAACTTGTTTTGCAAAGTAGGTCCTTTATGCATCTTTTGGATGGTTTGGAAGGCTAGGAATGGTGTTGTCTTTAGGGATGAGATTTTGTCTATACAAAAGCTCAAGTTTTCTTTTGTAAATCTCCTTTTTGGTCGGAGACCAATTTGTTTATAGAGGATGATCCAACGTCCTTGTGTCAATTCATTCATTGGGTGGGTGTTAACTGAGGGAGAGGTTTTTTGTTTCCTTTTCCTTGGTTTGTGGATGTTTTTTGTAAGGTGGTAAGGTTTCTTTTCTTTTTTCTTCTTGAGTTGCTTCTTTAGTGTCTCTTTTTAACATTTTCTTCTTTTACTGATCAAAAATAAGAAAAAAGTCCTGTAGGTGATACAGCACTGTAGATCGTTAGAGTTTAGTGATAATAAACTGCAAATAGCTAATATCAGCCTTTTTATTTCTTGTTAGGGAGTTCTTATTTCCTATTTTTGATGTCTCTTGTATGCCCTATGTACTTAGGGTGTGCCCCCTTTGTCAGGAACCATTAACTTAGAGTTTTTGTTTGCCTATCCAAAAAATATAGAAAAAATAAAAAAAAATCTTATTAGCCAGACTTTTTGCATTGTGCTTTGTGAACCTTGGGATCCAGAAGTAGGCTCATATAAAAGCTTCACCAACGTGAAAAGACTTGCGTGTTGATGTCACAATTTCTTTGGCTATGTTTTCTATGAAAAATTCATGCTGTCATGTGTGCTGGATCTTCCTTTTCCATAACACTCGTGAAACTCAGCAAGTTAATGGTACATAAGCCTTCAAGAAGGCAAGGATTTCATCCTCTATGGCCAATCCCACTCCATAACATTTGGAAAATGCTACAGCCTCAAGTCTAGTAAGATCTCTGAAGACTTCAGCAATTCCTTCTCTGGGTTTGCCTATACCAAACCATCGTTGAAGTTGAGTTGAGGCATTCCTCTGAAGGGGTTTCCTATTAGGGGAAACCTCCACAATCCTCCTCATATATGGACATGATGGTTTCCTATTCAACAAGATTATATATATTAAGGTTTTATGAAATGCTGTAGTATCCATACCTGTAAGAGTGATTATAGAACAAATAAATCCAGTAATAGTTGTTTGGTGGTTCCTCAATACTTGATCTAAACTCAGTTACTGCCGCCGCGTAGCTTGCTATACTACAAAAAACACCATCTGGGGTACTTTCTTTTGTTTTGAAAGCTTGAAATGCTCGCTTGCGGGACCTCATCATTTTCTGTAGGTAAAATCTACCTAAAAGGGTAAAGGGCTCTTGTATTGTGGTTCTAATTTCCTTGACTTCAGTATTAGCAGTAACCACAGGGTGATTGTTGTTTAGGAGGAGCACTCCTAGTCAAATGCTTCCATGGACCTCCATTTATCTTCACAAATCTTCGCATTTTTTTATAACCAAATCACCCAAGAAATTGTGAGCTCTACAACCTGTTTCAGATTCCCACTCTTGGTGTTACCTCCAAAGTACATGGAGGATATTGTTGTTAGATTGGATTGTGTGGCAAGAGAGAAATATTAAGATGTGAGGAAAAGTAGAGGATGGTGAAGATGTTGTGGGATCTATATTTCCATTCCTCATCCTGGGCCTCTTGTAGTGATTGTTATTTAGATCAATTAGTATTGGGCTCATTAACTAAAAGGGTTGGACAAGATGTGAGTAGCTTAGTCCAAAATCGAGGAGATGATGCCTATGCATATCATTAGATGGATTAAACCGTTTTGTTTGGGTCTCCTTGTATAGCGGAGGAGTTGGCCATAGTTTGATACATTTCTTGTATATTATGGGGAGGATCTGTGATCCTTCTCATGCACCTTCTATCACAATCATACATCTTTTGTTTTTGATCCCAGAAAAGAAAAAAATTGTTGTCATCAGATACATGACCTTCTTAGAAGGAGCCCAAGTTCTCTCTAGTGAGGGATGGAATTCAAGTTAGTTGAAACTTGAGTGTGGCAATGAAGTTTAGTGAAGAAATTATTCTCTCTTTTTTTTAAAAACATTATACTACTTGGCGTTTCTTGTCCATTTTTAACATTGGAATTAAAGTTTCTCTTGAATTTTGTGTGCTGAGATTGTGAATTTATTTTATTTATTTTCCTTTTGCTAAGCTTTAGTGAGCTTGTTGTTGTAGGTATAAAATCATTAAAGCTGGATCTGGAAGGAGCCATACGGTGGTAGTTTCTGAAGATGGACAATCTCTTGCCTTTGGCTGGAATAAACATGGGCAGCTGGGTTCAGGTTCAGTAAAAAATGGTAGGTTTAATTTTTTAAGTTCATATTTGTCATCTAACTCTTTAATGGTTTCTGCATGTATTTGTAGATCTCAATAGAATCTTTAATTCTATTTATGCAATATTTTTAGTTTTGGTATAAATTGTTTGGTAATTGAATGCGGCCAAGAAATAATGTCTTTCCCTGTCTTTTGTAGAAGTTGAGCTATCACCTGTTCGCTGTCTTGTCTCTGAAGTGAAAACTGTTGCTTGTGGAGCTGAATTTACTGCTTGGTTATCTTCTGTTGAAGGAGCATCTATACTGTATGGTTTGTGAAAGTTTCCTGATGTGGCTTAAAGCTATCAATTTAAACCTATCAATTAACTTAGCTTACCCATGGAGCTGTACTCTGTTTCTGTATTTTCAGAACTGCAGGCCTTCCACAATATGGTCAACTTGGACATGGGACAGACAATGAGGTGATTGAAAACATCTTTTTTTTTTTTTGGGTCTTGTATTATTTTCATTAT
The DNA here is from genome assembly GCA_016808115.1 of Tetrastigma voinierianum. Taxonomy (NCBI): domain Eukaryota; kingdom Viridiplantae; phylum Streptophyta; class Magnoliopsida; order Vitales; family Vitaceae; genus Tetrastigma; species Tetrastigma voinierianum. Next base: position 798,802 of record JAEQBH010000608.1, read on the forward strand.
ATTTTACCATGATAGGTTGGCCCTGCTTCACTTGACATAGTTATGGATGCCAGACATGGTAGTTTGGCAAAATTTAGTTTTGATGATGTGGCTCTATATTTATGTTTTTAATGTTTCATGAAATTTATATTAGCAGGGGCAGTGTTCAGGTAAATGGTAGAGATGCTATTGAACACCTGCCTTATATTTTATGTTAAATATTTTTCTCTATTGGTTAGTAATGATTCCATCCTGCTTATTTTGTATGTTTGATCGTGTTATTTCTGAAGCTTATAAATAATTTTGTCTGATTATCCTAATTTTGAGCTGTTTTGTTGGTGATCAATGAGTCATGAAGTAGGTGTATCATTGTGCGGGTGGATAATTGTAGTCTTGTCCATAAACAATTTGACCATGACATGAACTATCACCAAATTATTTTTTTTACTCGATGAACAAATTGATTCTTTAGTAATTTTATGACTAAATATATTAGTCACATGTCTTCTCTCACTTGAGAAGCAAATATAGTTGACATTTTTGTATGCATCCAAATGGTGCGACAACTATGTGGACAGTTTTTCTATTTTAGCAAAATGTTTACTTTTCAGGAGGCTACTCACAGGAAGATGTCTCCTATTTAAATCATTGGTTGACAGAAGCATTACATATTAGAATGCTATATACATGTAAGGGGAGTTCTAGTGATTGCAATATACGTGTAAGAAGAGTTCTAGCATTTTGAATCTTGACATATATTTTGACACTGTTGCAGTACAATACTAAAGATAGCTCAGTGAGGCTTGCTTATGAACCCCAATCACGCCCCAGAGCAATTGCTTCTCTTTCTGGGGAAACCATTGTGAAAGTTGCATGTGGAACAAACCATACAGGTAGTTATGATACTTTCTGTCTCTGTTCTTTCTTTCTCCCTCTCTCCTACTTGCTGTATGTGGTTGTTTACTTTTCCTTGCCTTCATTTGTTCTGAGCATCCAGTGGCGGTGGATTCAAATGGCTATGTTTACACGTAAGTATCCTGCAGTTAATTGAGTTTCATGTAGTTCTTTGTTGTTTTACTTTCATGTCTTTTTTTATTATGGATTTATTTATCTATTTACAGTTCATAATTTTTTGCTGGTTTAGGTGGGGATTTGGTGGCTATGGAAGGTTTGAACTGGCCTTTCTCAATCTGCTTTCTGCAGCATGCTACTGTTGATTCACAAATTCCTTATATTGGATGAATAGAGTTTTCTTACATGATTCCTAATTGCCTTTCTTTTTGTCCTTCATGACCAATTTATCATGCATGTGAATCCTTGAGTGATTGTCTATAGGCTTGGGCATAGAGAGCAGAAGGATGAGTGGGTTCCTCGTCGTGTTGACGTCTTTCAAAGACAGAATGTTCTACCTCCTGATGCAGTGATTTCAGCTGGTTCTGTTAACTCCTCATGTACCGCTGGTATGTAATGATGTTCATTTATGTGTTTCACTTTCACCAAATATGTGTGCTTTTAAGGGTATGGCATTTGTGATATTGATAACCACCCCTTACCTAGATCTGAAAGGTTTTAGATGTACACATTAATTAGTTTTTTGCAACTCAGAACACTTGAGCTTAGATGACTACTGTTGCTTTGATGCATTTCAATGTAATTTTGTGAAATGCATAAAATATCCAGTTCAGAGGTTCTGGTTGTGGATATGTGATGATTTAATTGTTTAATAAACTAAAATTGGCGCACTTACTTCCTTCTCACATGCTTCAAGAAATGCTGAAGTGCATCAATGATAGGGAATAGCTAACTAATGTCTTTATAAAAATCATTCTACTGCAATGGATTGGACCATATGGTTAAGGTAAAAGGACTAATTTTACCAAAATTTATAGTCAAGGAAAGGTTTCAATTAAGGTGAACTGGTAAGAAGAAAAAAAGAAAAGTGAAAAGAAACTAAACTAGAGGAAATCATATTTGACTGTTTATCCAAAAAAAAAAGATAAAGAAATATATAATGTCTTCCCTCTATGATAAAAGTAAAACATTAGTTGGTCTTGTTCATTGTTACTTAATTTGAAACCTAAAAATAAATTCGTTTTAGTTATTGGACTGAGGCATCATGCACCAATGCTGCAGTAAACAATCCTTAAAGAGGTTTCATTGCTCTAACTTGGCTTCCATCTGCATTGAACTGCCAGCTTCTTGTTTTATTGAAGTCTGCAATTGGATGCTCTTCGGTTTCTCAAAGAGCCTGCTATGCTTTTACATTTGGTCTTGGGGTTAAATTTTGTGTCTTCCCTTCTCAGGTGGAGGGCAGTTGTACATGTGGGGCAAAATAAAGGTTACAGGTGATGACTGGATGTATCCTAAGCCTCTCATGGATTTAAGGTTATGCTCTCTGTCAATCTTTTTTCTCTCATTATTAGGATTTTACACCTTTAGTATATACTTTAGAAATTTGCTCATGGTGCTGATATTTCAGAGTTGATTGCGTCTCTATCGATTCTTTATTATATACAATGTTAAATTTTTTGTTCTATGTTGTCAACAATTGAATTGTCTGGCATTGTGTGCCTTGTTGGACTAGACATCAGGATCCACACATTCTACCTTGTTTGCTTCGCAAGTCTTGTTTTTCCTGTTCCTCCTGCATACATTTGGAAAATTGTTGTTTTTTCATTAGTCATGTCAGTTCGTAGTTTGATTAAGCTATAGCTTTATGAAATTCTAAAACCAAGGCATAAGTTAAACAATATGATGTCTTTTTTTTATGGAAATCTGGCCATTCAGTGACAAAAGCTTGAGGCTTTCCATTGTCTTGACAGGATTAAAATTGGTCAGTTAACATGACTTCTTGTGTGAAGGAGGGAAATGATAGTAGTTTTGGCTCAAATCATCCCTTTGGACTTTAGGGTCATTTTGAATTTGCTTTTCTTTTCTTGTAGTCTTATGATCACAGCACTGTGAATTGTTAACACAGCTTAGAGCTCAGATGCAACATAGGGTCACTCCTTTCTACCTACCTTGGCCTTCCTCTAGGGGTGCATCACAATCTGACAGCTGTTTGGGATTGGGTGGAAGAAAGGTTTCGGAAGAAGCTTGCTCTATGGAAAAGGCAGCATATTTCAAAAGGTGGGAGGTTAACTCTAATTAGAAGCACCTTATCAAACTTACCCATATACACTATGTCCCTGTTGTGTTTACCGAGGAGAGTGAAGACTAGGCCGGAGAAAATTCAAAGGGATATCCTATAAGGGGGGGAAAATCTGTGAAGAAAATCCATTTGGTCAATTGGAGGACTGTCTGCTTATGCAAGGATAAGGGAGGATTTGGAATTTGAAGCCTTTCGATGTTGAATAGAGCCCTTCTCGATAAATGGGGATGGAGATTTGCAATGGAGGAAAACTCTCATTGGACAAATGTGGTTAGACTAAAATATGGCACGAAAAAGGGTTCACTAAAGATCCAAGGGGAAGTTATAGGGTGGGGCCTTGGAAAGTTATCAGTAAAGAAGTAAGACAACTGAAGCAAGATTGCGGGTTTGAGCTTCGAGATGGAAGAAGAATCAGATTCTGGTAGGACATTTGGTGTGGGGGGTGCTGTTGTGCGAGGAATTCCCCTCCCTTTTTGAACTGGCTGAGTCTAAAGGGGCTATGGTTGCAGAGGTTTGGGAGACAACTAGGGAGGAAGGGGCTTGGAATCCTAGAGTTTTGAGATCCTTTAATGATTAGTAGTTGGAAGCTGTGCGAATTTTATTTACTTAATAAGCCGCATGAAAGTCAACCCAATGAAGGACAGTCTGATTTGGAAGGTGACCAGTAGTGGGTCCTACGCAATGAAAGCCTGCTATCTTCACCTGGAAGGTGGGGTCAGTCATGTAATGCCTGTAAAGATGCTGTGCAACCCTTGTGTACCCACAAAAGTGGGTTTCTCTGCATGGGAAGTTTGGTGGGGAAAGATGTTAACTATAGAGCAACTAAAAAGAAGGGTTATCAGCTTGCTTGCAAATGTCCCTTCTGTGGTAATGTTGAAGAATCCTTGGAACACCTCTTAGCAGCACTCTTGGCTCTTCCTAGAGCGCAATGGGTCTGTCCTTTCTCGGTTAAAGACATTTTGATGGGATGGCCTTCTTTCCCTATACGGAAAAAAGCTAGAAAACTATGGCTGGCGGCTCCCCTCAGCCTTATTTGGGCTGTTTGGAAGGAGAGAAATAAAATAGTTTTTGAAGATGCCTCTTTCTCCTACAACAGATTGAAGCTCTCCTTTATTACTGTGTTTGGGCTGGTTTAATTTTAGTTGTGGATTACTCCTTTGTAAGAATTCTTTTGTGCATTCTCTAGGGCATTTGGTTTTTTGAGGGCCGTAAGTTTCTTCTCTGCCCTTTCTTTTGTGTGAAGGTTCTTAGCCCCCCCTATACTTCCTGTATTCTTCAGGGCTGGTTCTTGGGCTCCCTGTCCCTTTTCTATTAATATATATCTGCTGCTTTGCCTATCAAAAAAAAATTTCTTCAATGTATCTATATTTTTTTTTTTAAGATTAAAGTTCATATCCTTAATGCATTCATCATGCCCTATTGCTTAATTTCAGAGAACCTGAAGATGTTCATCATGCATTTTTTTGGTCTATAGCATGTGTTGGGCTCATGAAAAGTTTAGGGTTTTTCTAGTTGAGAGAATTGGATTGCATCATTCTGGATTTTGATCAGCATTATATTTTGTTAACTTGACACTATCCCTTATCTTTGTTCTTTCAGTGGTTGGCATCTCAAGTGCATTGATTCGGGCAATATGCACCATTTTGTTGGTGCTGATTCCTCATGCATCAGTTGGGGCCATGCCCAGTATGGAGAATTGGGATATGGCCCCAATGGCCAGAAGTTTGTTCTCTCTCTTCTGCTTCTTGACTCTGTTTTTTGTTTCACACTTTTAACACTATTGTATCTTTATTTTGAAGTTACCTTTTCTTCACATTTTATTGCTATGTTTGTCACGCTTTTATGTTCGATTCTGTTGGATAGGTCTTCTGCAGTTCCAAAAAAGGTAGATATCCTCGAGGGCATGCATGTTATTACGTGAGTATTTGGATTTTTTGTTTTTTTTTTATGTTTTCTGTTTATTTGTTTGTTTTGTGGCTTTTGACACTTTCCATGTTAAATGTATGATCTGGACATGATCATGGATTTCCCTTTTTTTTGTCCTTCTATTTCCGTCCAGTGTTGCATGTGGGTTTGGGAATTCAATGGTGGTTGTTGATAGAACAAATGTTGGTGATCGACTTGATCAGGTAATTCTTTCAAACCTGCATCTGCAACTTTCATTCATTGGAATCGAGTGCTTTCCTGTAGGATAGAGTCTGGTTCTGGTTTCAAATGTGTTACCTTTAGGGGGTTGGTTGGTGTGAGGTTTGCCTTAGAATTTTAATACAAATCCAATTGTTGGTGAGGGGAAAGTCATACTTACAGAATCACATGTTGGAATACCAGAAGAATGATTAAAAAAAATATGTTGATGAAACTGAGGCTTGAGGGTACAAGTATTACAGGACTGAAGGTACTAGGTTGGCCTATAAGTTTCTTTATGCATCCGATTTTGGATGCCTAATATTTTCCTTTTCTAAAAAAGGCTAAGTGATGCGTAGACAAACTAATATTTCATTCTGAAGTCAATCTAAGTAGCAGCCTATTGTATGGACCTGAGAAGGAAATGGGGAAGAGAGGGAAAGAGGATAGTAAGGGGGTTTGGTTGGTGGTGTAGCATGGTGTCGGGGCGAGGAGAGATAGAGTAAAAGAGATGCAAACTGAGTTTATAATGTTTGGCATAGCATGCTAACATCCACTCTCCTCTAGCTTCAATTCTAATCTTGCGGTTACTCTGTCATCAATAAGGCTTTCAAAACAAAGCCTCCAGATTTTTCACTTGGGTGTGCAGGCTCCAGTTGACATGTCACTTGACAAAGCACACTGATATGTCATTTGAAATAAACTCTCATGCGATACCCTTACACTTGAGATAATTCAAGTTTACAAGAGAAGAATAATAGCAAATTTGGCTCCGAAATTACAAAGAAAATGGAATTAAAATGTGTACTAAGTATGGATTTGCAAGTGCAATGAAGGGTGAACTCAAGCACTCTTCAAATCTCAATAACTTATGCAACAATAATTGCTCAAGGTTCCTCTCATTCACAGATGTTTTTGGATAAGCTTTAAATAGATGTTTTTGAAGCAATTGGCTGTTTGACATATTTTATACTCTGTTGGGTTGATCGCTTAACTAGCCATTATAGGTACAAAAAGACAACAGTTGATTGTTTGGGAGCTGACAACCTAGATAGGTTGAGGTTGTTCCTTGACCAAAAGCCACTGCCTCCCCCTATTGCCAAAACCTCCTAATCTGAGCTGTCATCTGGGTTATCCATCAACTGGTGCTTTTTTTTTTTGAAATCTTCAGTTTTCAGTTAAAAAACATTTGGCGAGAACTGGCTGAACAAACTCTTTAATTTTATAACCATTTTGGATATGAATTGTCTTATTGTAATGTGGTTGTCATTTGAAAATATTTAAAACAATTTGATTTCACTTGGATAATTTTTTTTGCTGCCTAGGAAAGATCACCTGCATCCCTAAATTAGTGCACCTCAATTTTACATACAATTGACCAAAAAGTGAATCCTCGATCTTAACGAGTTCTTCATGGTCCATACTTTGATCTTCCTTAGCCTCCACATCATTGAGCTGTGTAGTTTCTTGATTCATGCAAGGTGATCTTCTTTTCCTATCATAATTCATATTAAATGTTAAAATCAAGCTTTGTTTTGTTATAATCAAAACTTAGGTTTAGCCAAACCTTGGGTTAACATTCAGGAGTGACTTATTTCACTTCAGATACCATCCAGATTCCATTATGATTATGTACACCAATTAATCATGTTTGTCAAGAATATTAGATTTAGGATTACTATTTTGTTTAATTTAAGCCTTTTGCAGTGATGGCCTGCTGGTTCTGTTTCTATTTTCTTGTATATATTGCAAAGAAGCAGTCCCTTTAGTGATTTGACTAATTTAATTCAATGTGTCTTTATTTATTCTAGTGGCTGCTTCATGTGCATCCATTAATAATAGATAGACAGAGCTTTCTGATTCTTCTGTGTTTCTGACAGCTTGATATTTATGACGGAAAAGCTTCTGGTGAAGGTATGTTTGATTCAATAGAAACCATTTGAGCTTTTTGTGGAAGCATTGGTCATTTAACATTTAGTTTCATTGTCAGAAATATTTTTAGCATTTATGCATTGGTTGCCCATTTGGCTTGTACTGGTTTAGGTTGTCTTAGTGATGAGAAACCAAAATTCTAATTTTGAACCCTAATCCCGATTTCAGGTTGATGAGATTGTTACAATTCAGACATGACTCTTGAAATTTGAATGATTTTGAATTTTCTGCCTGTGGGACCAATACATTCCTAAAATTGATCCAAACTCAGCTTTTGAAATTTGAATAATTAAATCTTAGGTTTCTTTTAGACCGTTTGAATATGGTCAGGGTATTGCAGATGTTGGTACTAAATCAATGATTCTGCAACACCTACTGCAGGGAGTGAGGAACCTGAAAGCTTGAATCCAGCTCCTAAAAAAACTACAAAGAAAGCTGCTGCTGCTGCTGCTGCTGCTGCTGCTAAAGCTTCTGAGAACTCCAAGAAGAGGAAGAAGTCAAAAGAAGAATCATCAGGCTCTGAAAGTGAGGAGGATTACGAGGATAATGACAGTGATGATAGTGAAGTAGAGGTCAATGGGAAGGCAGAGAAGAAAAAGCAACGGGGTGGAAAGGCTTCTAGCCGAGGGCGAGGAGGCAAAGGTGCTAAGAAACCTGCAACTGGGAAAAAAGACTCTGGGGGTGGGCGGGGCCGCTCTCTTGCTGTTGAGAAAACCGCTTCTCAGGGGAAAGGGAAAAGGGGAAGGCCGCGGAAATGATGATGAGTTAAGCATTTCGCAATTCAGATTGGAAATTTTGTTATCAATCCAGTGAAAGTGTACTTAGTTTTGCCCATTGAATTATTTTTATTTACAGTTCCTTGGAACTGTTATAATTCTCAATGGAAACAATCCTTCCTAACCAACACTCAATTCTTGAGGGCTGGGAGAAGGCATCGAACATCCTGAATGGCGGTTTTGTACCTGATTTCTTTTTGTTTTAATTAAAGGGAAAATCTACTCATTCTGTTTCATTAATTAAAGGCTGCATGGGAAAACCTTTCTTTTTTCATCAATCCATTAGTTTGAGCTTGCACGTTTTAGAACTGAATGACTGTAGGTATATGAATTTCTATTTTCCTCCCATCTTTGCTTTTACCTTTATTTCTACTTTAATATTTCGAACTTTCTAAATCAAAGTTCCACACCCTTGTATTTGCCTAAAAGGATGTGCATTACAATTATTGGATCAAGGTCTCGAATGAAAGCTGAAAATTGGGCAAATCAAATCGATGATAGCAATTAATCGCAATATGATCTTATTTGCCACATACTTGGCATTGCAGTTTTCCACTACTGCCACTGAAAACATTACTGAATTTTCTTTTCCATATCCATCTTACATTTCCACTTTTGTTATAGTGGCATCTACCACGGCTTCTACCAAAAAGTTGATTTTAATTACCTCTTCCTTGAGGCTTAAACTTATCAGATTTTTGCACCTTATTGTTTTGTCCTTGAAGATACATTGCTGCAACATTTGGTAGTAAAAGATTTGCTTCTTCAGTTGAGTGTTGTTGTTCCAAGCGATTTTCATGCTGTGGTTTTCCTCTAGCTTAATGGTTCATGCCTAGAGGTGACTTAAATGACAAAAGAATTATACTCTGCTCCAAGTCTTGCAAGTAAGTAGAGAATTCGATCTTGTTTTGTAATATTTTCTCCTATTGCAATCAAGTTATCCGCAACAACTTTGATTTTTAGCAGATATTCATTCCTCATTTCTTTGTTGTCTGTAATTGGAAACGAGGTTGCATGATACGAGCCTTAGAGACTGCTGAGAAAATTTTTTCTAGGGCTTTCCAGATCTTTGATGCAGTTTCAAGTCCAAGAATCTGTGCAATCACTCCTTCTGTCCAGGACGAATAAATCCATTCCATCACAAGGCGATTTCGTCGTCGCCACATGTTGTATTTTGGATTTATATTTTCTGAATCACCAAGAAAACGTCGAGGAGCAGGAATCTTGACATAGATCATCTCTTCAAGGCCATTGGCGATAATGATATTAAGCATTTGAGTTCGCCATAGCAAATAGTTCGTTCAATCAAGTTTTGCCGTGAATTCTTGGTTTAAAGATGGTATGTGTTGGCTTTAGAATTGACATTATCTTTGTTCCCAGTGCTTCACAAGAAGATGTCTACTTTGAAGTTCAAGTTTGATGAAGATTTGAAGGTTTAAATGTGAAGTCCCTGGAGAGAGTTATGACTATGTTCAGAACTAAGTTGGGACTCTTGGAGCTTAAGGTAATTGGAAAGAAGAAATTGAAGAGGCTAGGACAAGACTTCTCTGGATCCTATGGATAATGTTAAAGGTCAGAAAATCCACCTAGGAAATAATCTCTTCGATTAAGTTGGAACATAAGTAGGACACCACTCTAAAGAGGATTGCTTGGTGCCCAAGTATGCTAATTCCTGTTGTGGCAGCCTAGATAAAATCTCAGTAAAGAGATAGTGCAGAAATTCATATTTAAATAATGTGAGGCTTTGTCACATGCCAAAGTCACATGATTTGGTGCAACAAGAAGGAACTTAGTTTAGGACTATGTCACGTGGTTTGATGCAACAAGAATCACGATGGGTGAAGGACCTTACTTGGAATAAGACTTAGTCCTTAGACCTAGTTCAAACTGGAGTTAAGACTCTACTCAAGAGAGGACTCCTCTAGTCTCTCAACTTCTAGGAAGAGAGCATCAAGATAAACTAGGAATTATCAACATCCTACAGATAATGGAAAGCCCTCAAATTTGATCATACAAACTATCAAACTAGATATGAAACCTATTGGGTTTAGAATTAGCAATATCTTTGTCTCTAGTATTCTACAAGAAGACGGCTAACCTCGAAGATGAAACTTGATGAATATTTGATGGTTTAAACATCATGTCCTTGGAAGAACTTGAAAGAAGTCCCGATTTAGGCTGTCCCACAATGCAGGGACGTGCCAGACTTGGAGAGTTCGAACTATGGTCAAAATTGACATGGGACGCAAGTCAGTTTTGGAATCTTGGAGGCGAAGTTACTTGAGGTGCAAACTACCATATTAGGATCCGATCTTCTAATAAGTAGATAAAGATAAAATCAAGAAGATCTGATTCTCCAAGCTATCAAACTAGAGTTGGAACCACATTAGGCAACTTCTCTAAAGAGGATGCTTGATCATCAAGTTTCCTTATTTCATTGTGATAACTTAAAAGGCAAGTTCTAAAAAAGGAAAGTTTAGAAGATGGCAAGTTAAAAAAAGGCAAGTTTAGAAAATAGAAGGTAGGATTTGGAGTCATATTAGGATAATGATCCAACCCTATCAAGACTTTCAAGATCGAATTACAAGTGCTATAAATTCAGAGGTTTGAAAGTTCTTAACATAGATTCTACAATAGATCTTGAAGAAGAACGAGATTCGTGGGGACATGTTGAAGGAGTGCAGAGTGCAAATACTTGATTGAGGTATTGCATGTTAAAAGCCTTTCACCTTGTGTGAAAGATGATGTGTTAATTTTCTTCATCTTATCTATGTTATGTGGGTTATGGGTGTGTGATGCTGTAGAGAGGGGAATGGAGGGAGTTCATTCTAAATTCTGCTGGGAGTGATTAGGTTTCAAGAAGGGTCGTGGGTAGAGAAGGGGTCTCTTTTTACATAAGACTAATTGTAATATCGAATCAGATTAGTGGAAATCCTTGCATTTGGGCACAACCTCGTGGACGTAGACAGTTGCTAAACCACGTAAAATATTGTGTGCTCTTGTTTTTACTGCATATATTTTATATCCGCTCAAAACACACAACGTCCCACAATAGCTTTTAGACTCACTGCACAATGTCCGAATGTGAACATATCCCAACATCAAGAACCATGTTCTAGAACGCACACTTATAATTTAAATCATACTTCCATTTCTAGTGACTTGATTAAAATACTCATGTGTACCTTCCAATAACCATAGTTTAGACCATCAAGCGAACATCACGTTCTTCATCGGATTCATCTGATACTCACACACAAATGAGTAGAGTAAACACAAATCTCACTCAATAACTTAGAGTGACCAGCTATGATACCAATTGGTAGATATAAGTGTGTGTTCTTCAACACAGTTCCCAATGTTGGAACTATGTGAGAGTTCGGACTTTGGTGCGGTGCATCCGAACTCCCCTTGTAGGACCATGTGTGTGCAGAGCGTATATAAAGTATATACATAAAATTATAAGCACCCATAATCTTTATGTGGTTCGGTAACTAGAGGTTGTGCCAAAATGCAAGGATTTCTACTTATCTAATTAAAGGTTACAATTAATCTTATGTGGTACGAAACTCCCTCTTTGCCTACGACCTTTCTTTAACCTAATCATACCTAGTGGAATTCCAGAATGAACTCCCTTCATTCCCCTCTCTAAAGAATCGCACACCTATTACCCCCATTACATAGATAAGATGAAGAAAATTAAAACATCGATGCAAGACTTTTAACGTGCAACACCTCAACCGAGTATCTGCACTTTGCAATCTTTCAGCACGTCTCGATGAATCTCGTTCTTCTTCAAGATCTATTGTAGAATCTGTGTTGAGAACTTCCAAACCTTTGAATTTATAGCACTTGTAATTCGGTCTTGTAAGTCTTGATAAAGATGGATCATTATCCTAATATGACTCAAACTTTTCCTTCTATTTTATGCATGTACTTTCCTTTAAGCTATCACAACAAAATAAGGAAACTTGCTGCTCAAGTATCCTCTTTAGAATAGAAACCCGATTTGTTTCTAATTCTAGTTCAATAGCTTAGATGAGTGGATCTTCTTGATATGGTCTCTATCTACTTGCTAAACCTATCGGTACCTTGGCCTTTATAGTTCCAAAACTGACTTGCATTCCACGTCAGCTCTGACCCTAGTTCGAACATACCAAGGCTGAGACGTCCCTACAACGTGGGACTGCCTTAGTCCGAACTACTTTTAGTTGGTTATTCCAGGGACTTTATGTACAATAATTCAAATCTTCATCAAACTTGACCTCTAAAGTAATTTTTTTGTAAAACACTAAAGACGAAAATATTAACAATCTCAAACCCAACACATATATTTCACTCTGCTTGGTAACTAAACATCTTTAGGCTTGTACACACGATTAGCCAACTAAATTGCAATTAATAGTGCTGAGCTGAATACCTAACCTCTTACAACCATTTAACGGTATCTAACTAACAGAGGCGAAGCCATGCATTTTGTAGTTTCTTGCAGCTTCAAGTTTAAACTTTGGAAGCATATTTTGGAGTAGTATATGTTAGTCTATCATCCCGAGTTTAATTTCAAAATAATTAATATTTTAAAAAAAAAATACATAAGTAGGTTTTTTTTTTCTTCAAAATAATCGTCAGCCCAATCTTTGCGTATTTTAGCTTGCATTTTCTTCATCGATTTTAAAAATCAACCTTAAAATTGCATTCACCAATTATGATTTTGAAAAATTAACCTTAAAACCACAATCATTGAATGTGGTTTTAAAAATTAACCTTAGTGCGATTGTCATCTGGTTTAAGGTTTTTATTTTATTTTTATAATTAAAGTTAATTTTTAAAATCGTATTTAGTGACAACGTTTTTCAAAACATATGGGAGATTAGTTTATCGATTATTTTGAAAGGTAATATACTTTTATATATAGATGTATTTTTTTTAAATATGAATTATTTTGGGAACAATAGAATTTGGATTTAAGAGCATCTCACGTGATCGTCTAAGAATTAGGCGTCTAAATTTATATTTTTGCTCCCAAAGTCACTTTTTGAGATTTAGCTAAAGTTTTAGCTAGAGCATCTCCAGTAGTGAGCATCTAAAGTTTTATCTATCCTAAATTTATTCCAATTTTACCCTTTCTCTTCCTTAATAATTACATCATGTACCCTTCATTCGTTATATTCTTTCAGTCTGGCTATAAATTTTGTTGTTGAGGGCAAATGGAATTTTCCATCTTTGGCAATTATTCTTAGTGAATAGTTTTTAGTAATATTTGGGCCAAATGTGCTAGAAACTATTCGGTGTAATACTTTTTACTCCCATTATTACTCGCTGTTGGAAGTGATTTTCAATTTAGCATCCCATATTTAGCTTTTCTTTACCTCTTTAAGATGCATATAATCAACCGTTTGGTCAGGAAATGAAGAAGGCCCTGTACTAAGATGAATGACAAGAATCTTTTTACTATTGTCAAAGATCACTCTGGCATTTTCTTTGTCCGAACAAAACCCCTCCAATTAAATAGGTTATGTTAATTAACTTTTGGAGAATTTTTAATAGATTTTTTATTTGGAAATCACACTACAAACAAGAGGAAACAGTTGTTGGCTTATTTTACATCAAGCAGTTGGGCATCTATGATGCTAATTAAGTTATATAATGGCTAGCCTGAAGGTAGAGAGCATTCCTCTTGTGCATGACAACACCAGGTTTCACATCCATGTCAATGTCATCTTTGTTCATTCCATGAGGCATTTCCCAGTCAAATGAGTATAGAAGATTAGCTAGTGCGAGCTCCACCGTCACAACTGCGAGATGAATCCCCGGACAAATTCTCCGGCCAGCACCGAACGGTATCAGCTGATAATGCTGTCCTTTGAAGTCGACAGAGCTACCCAAGAATCTTTGGGCAGAACTCTTTAGGTTTCCCAAACTTCAGGATCTCTCCCAATGGCCCATGCATTCACATAGACTATTGTTTTGGGCGGTATGTCGTAGCCGTCTATGCTACACTTTTCATGTGTTTGCCTGGGGAGTAGCAATGGAGCTGGGGGGTGCACTCTTAGTGTCTCCTTCACCAAAGCCTTCAGGTATGGCAGTTTATGAAGATCATCTTCATCTACAAAACCTTTCTTTCAAACACTTCTCAATTCTTCTTGAGCTTTCATCACTCCCGGATTCTTCATCACTTCCGTCATCGCCCAAACTAGAGTGGCTGCCTGTATCTGTTCCACCACAAATGTATACCTAAAAAAAGAAAAGCAAAATTGAGAAGATGGATATCTCATAAGCTATCTTAATTAAGTTTTAAATTGAGAAATTAATTAATTAACTGACCATGAGCACTGCCTTAATGTGATCCCATGTGAGATCTACTGAAAATAACCTCTTCCTCTTTACTCCAAGCAACACGTCGATGATGTCCTCTTGCTCTTGTTCTGGTCTCCTGGGATCTAAGTGATCGTCGATGATTTCCTGGTAAAACAAATCTAATTCCTTGAAACTCTTCTCAAGCCGACCAATCATACCAGTGAGTTTATCAACCCACCACCCCATAAACGGAAAATGGTCCGTGAAAGAGAAGCTCCCCACCATGGCCTGAGTTTCATTCAGCAGCCCATGAAACCTACTTCTTTCACACCCTTCACCATCCTCGTATCTTTTACCAAAAGCGATCCGACAGATTATAGTGCTGGTGAGCAACATCAGCATCTCACTGAAGTTGGTGAGTTTGACAGTTGAAGCAGATTTAGATATTTTTTCAATCATTCGGGAAACCTCGTCTTCCCAGATCAGACAGAGATGGTGCCCCTTTTGGAGTTGAAGAGATGGACGACGCAAATCTTCCTCATCTCCCTCCAGTACTCGCCATACGGTGCAAAACCCAAGTCCAAGCCATTGTAAGATATCTTTTGGGTGCCGAGCAAAGAAGGCCTACTAGAAAATTCAAGGTCGTGTGCTTTCAAGGTCTCTTTCGCCATTCTGGCAGAAGAAACCACCAGGAGAGGCATTAAGCCGAGGCGCAAGGACATGATGGGTCCATACTGCTTAGAGAGCTGCCATAGGCAGACATGAGGGGCTGAGCTATCTATCTGGTGCAAGTTCCCAATGAAGGGAAAACCCGGAGGACCCGGTGGAAGATGCAATATTTCTCCATTTACTTTGTATTTCCGAACTAGAAAGAAAAGAAAGAGAGGTAGGAACCAAAACCATGACTTTGGGTTTGGGGTGTGAGGGAGGAATGGTGAGAGTCTGGAGATGACTGTCCTTAAATTCACCTCGGAATGAACATGGGACATCTTATATTATTATTCATTTGATTCACGGACTCTTTTTTTGCTTTTACATCTATCCACCACTCAGTATTTCATGGTTTGGTTTGTTTGTTTCTTTTTACTTAATTTTGAATAAAACCTTTTTTTAACTTAAAGTTATTAAGTATTAAGCTGTTTACTTTTTAATATTGGGTAGTAAGTGCTGTTAGTTTTTTTTAGAAGATGACTTTTTCTAAATCGAAAAAGTAAAGTATTTTTATTTTTTTATTCATAATTTTTTTTCTAAATTTCAATAATAAGTAATGAAAAAGTTAAAAAATAAACACTGTAAAAAGCTAAAAAACAAATGCCACATAACTCTTTGTATTACTTCTTATAAGGACACTGAGTCTGGAACCTCATATACAAGACCTTTAAGACACTCATCCCCTTTACCACTTGTGCCTGGTATCAACGGTCATATGTAGATTAATTAAGATTCATATTCATAAAGCAATATAATATGACAACTAATTAAAAATAAAAATGACTTTAAATATTAAATTAAAATAGAAAATTTATTATTAGTTTAGATTATTTCTTTTTAACTCAGTTGTTCGTAATCAA
Source organism: Tetrastigma voinierianum (assembly GCA_016808115.1). Classification (NCBI taxonomy): domain Eukaryota; kingdom Viridiplantae; phylum Streptophyta; class Magnoliopsida; order Vitales; family Vitaceae; genus Tetrastigma; species Tetrastigma voinierianum. The sequence goes on from JAEQBH010000608.1 coordinate 814,632, forward strand.
TGAAATATATATTTTATAATAAATAATGTTAATTATTTTCTATATCTATAATATTTTAAATACGAGTTAACAAATAAATTTATTACTTTTTTTTAAAGAAATATAAATTTATTACTTAGAATCGGTAAAAACATAAATACCAATTAGAACAATAAAAATAAACATATTACAAAAGTTGCAATTTGCTTTATGCAAACTTGAAAAATCTATTTTTCCGTGAAATTAAACAAACTGATAATTACATTTACATATGTAAGAACACTCATTTTACTCAACGATGAAAATACTACAAGTGATTATTACTTCTGAAAGAATTATTGATTGTCGTTATCTTTATCATACTTTTTGTTATTTTAATAGTCATAACATTGATTGGTTGATTCTCTAAAAACAAACATTGATTGATTGATTCTCTCAACAAACATTGATTGATTTACTTTGTATATTTTTTTTTGGTTTTTGGCATTGGATTGCTCTCATTGATTTTTGATGGGGCTTGAAATAATAGGCGTGTAGGAGGCCGAGGCCATGACGGCAGTTAGGATTAAAAAGCGGACCCAGTCTTGTGATGGAGGCCCCGCGTGGTATCGCCGTCGGACCGAAGCGGGTCATTTCGCCCGCCTAAAAGCGGCGCCCAGAAGCATTGGGAAAATCCTCAATCTGTCAATCCCGGGAAAGTAGGATGTTCTTGGTGTGCTGTTGATTATCGAAAGCTGATAATCGGTTCACGATGGGAAAGAAAATTTAATGATGGGAGGAATGTCGTGTCTCGTCACTCCCGTGAGGAAAAATGTTATTTTGTGTCGTCGTCAGTGGAAGTTATCGTGATCGTCAGCTATAAATCTGGGGCAGACCAGTGGTGAGTCTTTCGGATATATCTGGCCCCGTTCGCAAGCGGTTGATCGCCTCTCTTGCGAGAGCGGGCAGGCGTCGGAGAAGCGACGGGCGAGCACCGGCGATATTTTGTGCTTTCTGAAAGTCGTGTCAAGGAATCAATGGGCAGCGCGATAAATCTGGCATAGCGATTTCGGTCGAGCATCATTAATTTTAATTATTGTTAATAACCTTTTTGAGTTGCGACAAACTGTCTGGGGCAGGGCTAAAAACGCACTAGGTGGACGACAGAGATGGCTGATCGGGTAGTCTCAGAAATAAACCACCACAGCTCACAGGTGAGAGATCTTCAAGATTCATACAAAAAAAACAAAAAAGGAAAAAGACAAAAGAAGTGCAGACAAATCTTACACAGAACAAAAATCAAGGTATATATATAAGTGTTTTGAAGCAAATTCAAAAGGTATCCTTAACACACATATTATCTTTCCCTAAAGTTTGTGGTAATTTACGATATTTTCTTTTAATAACTTTTCAGTATATAATAAATAAATATCACATACAAGCATGAACGTAATAATCTTTTCTCAACGATTTTTATAAGTTATATGCAAATACTTTAACACGCCTCAATGCTCTAATTCATAAAAATAATCAACTTCTTTCCTAACATATATATATATATATATATATATATATATATATATATATATATATATATATATATACTCTGTGTAGTACTATTTAATATTTTTATTAAATAGATTAGAAATTATTCAATAAATCCAAGCAATAATCGAACTTACTTTAGTTCATTCTTCACCTATCCAATATATCAAGTATGAAATTGAGATCAATAAATAAAAATGAATTAAAAAAAGAAGAATGAGAAAGAATTAAAACTTGGAAAATTTTCAAAGAGATCTAAACTACATTGAAAGAATTGAAACAATTATCCAATAACTAGTGATTTGATTAAAGGGGGAATTATGTTAAGGTGCATTATTGCATCAACAAGAAGGAAAATAGAATCCAAATAATGGATATGACGCGAAATATAATTATCTTGTGAAATCCAGTAAAACGTGTATTTTTTGATGGCCTTCATTCAGCTAATGTGTTACATATGTGAGTTGACTGTGGGATCCAGTAAAGTTCTTAAGGGAAAGAATGATTTCGTTTATTCTCTCTCCTAAGTGATTTTAGTTTAAAATAAATAAAAAACAAAAATTCATTAAATCCCTCTACCCTCTCCCACGTAATTTGAGTTTAAAATAAATGAAAAAAAAAAAAATTCATTAAAAAATTTAATCTATAGCATCAAAAATGTATGTTCTTATTGATTTCATGGAGAGAGTGCATTTCAAGGTGATATCTAGTACTTGAGTTATATTTTCCTTTTTATTTGTGCAATAATATACCTTAACATAATTCCCCTTGATTAAAAGACCTTTTGAAAACCCAATTTAGAAATTTGGTCTTTCATCAAATTTTAACCTAATTTTGACTAAAATACCTTTATTATTTTATTGCAAAAATAATCATTATTTTAAGAGACAATGTAAATATATAAAATATAGAATGATATTTTTGTCCAAAATGAGTTATTTTTTGAGAAAAAACAAAGGAATGGTTAGATTAACAAATTTAGGGCTATTTGATGTCTTTTAACCAAATATTTCTAACTACATTACGTATGAAATATAAAAAGTAATTACTTCTTTAAATACATGTTTTTAGATATGATTTAAATTTTATGTGGTAGTGATTCTACTCAAAGTTTTTTAGTAGAAATGTTTTCCTTAGAAGTGTTTTTAGGAGAATTACTAATATTTCTTTAGAAAATAGTACCAGTGACTTCAAATACTATAAGTACTTTTCAAAATGCCTGAAAGTGTTTTTTGAATTTTACTAAAAAAATATAAAAAAACCTTCCTGAAATAAATGTCAAATAGGCTCTTATCTATTTTATTATTAAAAAAAATCATTATCACATGGCAGTTAAAAAAAAAAGCTTGCAGGGTTAAAGCCTTAAAGGGAACAACGCCATGAAAGAAATTTTTTTTATAGGTGTTGCCACACAATACCATTGATGTAAAAAAAAAAAAGTCATCTTAATTTTTTAAGAGTAGTGATTTTTGTCATTTATTATAAGGGAGGGAAGATAGTAGATGGAAGGTATTTATGTCATTTAACTTTTATACTTTTCAAGTTTACCCTTAAAAACTTTATATTTTTGGAAATGGTGTATGACACCATGGTGTCACCAAACATTTTCATTTTTTTTTTATATTTGATATTTATTGTGATTCGTGTAACAATGATGATAAAATTCAGAGAAAGAAAATAAGAATATAATACACAGATTTATGTGGTTTGATAATATGCCTATATCCATAAAAAAAGTCGTTCAAACTTTCACTCACTCAAATAGGGTTACATAAGAGAATATTTATAATAACCTTGAATATGATCAATTTACAAATATATCTTTATACCTTGGACCATATCGTACCGTACCTATCACAATAGTATTATATGATCTGTTGAAACATGTCACTTCGCTTCAATATATGTCTAGTCCTTTTACTCTTAGTATGAGTCATATGCCACATTAGTAATTGATAAGTTTGCCTCCTATTATGTATCTTACCCATTTTCTATTTTAATATTTTATTTTTAAATGAGTTTGTTGTTTATAGGTTTTCTTAAGAACCTTATTATTGTACTTTTTCTTATTTATTTTGATTTATGAATTATTAAATATTGATACATTTATTCTTAAAGTTTGGTTTAAGTGATAAAAAATGGAATTGACATATATAAAAATTGTTGGTCAATTACATACAGTAAACAGAGATTATATAAATTACATAAAGATAGCAAATTCTAAATTACAAATCAATAAATAAAATGAAATTAAGATTAATAAACAACCTGTTCAACAAAGCCAGAATGAATACGGTATGATTGAGGGCTGTGAAACACGATTTCGCTAAAGCAGGTCGCTCCACACATGGTGCTTGTATCAATTAGATTCGTCTCTCGGGATACAGCAGATGCTTAGGGAATTCTGAAATTGCACCCCCAAAGTCTATCTTAAATGACACAGAAAACCTTCACTCTACTCCTTTAAGTAACATAACGTGTCTTTTTTTTTTTCAAAAGCCACCCCCTAGAGCCAATAAATAAGCTCTCAGTACACTGAGAATATAAACCGTTTCCAAAACATAATTTAAAACATATTTATTACAATTTATTCACACTAAAAAAAACGTTACTAATTTAAAACATATTTATTACAATTTATTTACACAAAAAAAGCGTTACTAATTTAAAACATATTTTATTCTGATTTATTCACAAAAAAAAAAAAAACGTTACTAGCGTTTAAAATCAACAATCCCCACATGAATGAATTGTCGGGAAATACAGACTACGACCTTGGTGATAGAGCTCTACTTGATCGAACTGCATAGGATAGGTAGGTTTATCAGCTGAACCTTCATATGAGAATATATTTACTTTCTTGATAAAGGTAGACCACGATGTCCTTGAACCTCTCTGTCGTTTATGTAAATGATGATATATCTCACACAGGACTCTTCCCTGGCATTCTTCGAGTTCTCAACATTATGTCGGGTTTTGGCGAGTGGACATCTTCCTTGGTTCTGCAAGAGTTTCTAAAGAATTGTGCCATTTACAATTCTCCTTTGAAGCGGGCCCTCTTCTCTCTCACATAGGTGATTTTTTTAACTATGAGTACTCTCAATACTCCTTTCGGATTTCCCGACACATTAGAATCATTAAAGCATAAGCAACCTCATCTCGATATATATCAACTGTTCATCATAGGAATGGGCGGGAGAGTTAAAACCCCCGCGATGATCCAAACCGGTCTTCTGATTTAGTTGTCCCGCTGAACCTAGATATTGGGATCTCGGTCGGTCGGTAGGAGTTTCCATCGTATTGACTCTTCATTTTTATGGGCTTTGGTCCGTTCCCTCGATGACTTCTCAACTGTTCTCTTATTTAACCCTTTGGTTAGCGGATCCATAATATTATCCTTTGACTTTACGCAATTCAGCGGGAGATAACTCGATTGAGATTAGTTGCCTAGTAGTGTTGTGTCTCAGAGCGTATGTGTCTAGACTTACCATTATACATCACATTTGCGGCTCTTGCCTATTCTTTGGCCCGGCTATCCGCGATGGATAGATATAGGCTGTCACGAGCTTTGGCCACCTAGAATATCCTCGAAATTCTTCAACCCATTCGGCCTCTTCACCACATTTATCCAAAGCAATGAATTACGATTCCATAGTGGATCGGGCTATTACGGTTGTTTAGGACTTCCATGGGAGTGCTGCACTGCTAGTGTGAACCACGTATCATAAGTCAACCGAGTTCTTCACATCGGATATCCGGTTGGCATCCTTTGTATCCTTCAATACATTTGGATATCTTGTGTAGTGCAATCCATAATCACGAATTATACCGTATAAGTATCTTAATACTCTTACAATTCCTTTCCAATGATCACCATTTGGATTACTCGTGTATCTCGGTTACTAACCGCGTAGCTATATACAGTCTTGTACAACTCATCGAGTACATTAGGCTCCCAATCACCTAGAATATAAGCCCCGAGATACACTTTCTCCTCTATTTTTGACATATGAAGATTTACATCTATAGGTGTCCTAGCCACACGAAATCATCGTTCTTGAACTTATCAGTATTTATCCACATAATGCGTGACTAAGAACTAGTCCATCGGAGGTTACCGAGATTTTTACCCCTAAAATCACATCAGCAAGTCCCATATCTTTCATGTCAAACCTTGTGCTTAACATAGCCTTGAGTAGATTTGATCATTCATAAATACTACCAATAATAAGCATGTCATCAACATCACAGACACAGAATGGCCATAGCCATTTACGCTATACTTGACATATATACATTTATCACTCATTGATTTTAAACCCATTGCGACCTCTTATTTATCAAACTTTTGATGCCATTGTTTTGGTGTTTACTTTAGGCCATATAGGGACTTTACTAACCCGCAAACTTTCTTTTCTTGTCCTAGAGCTACAAAACCCTCAGGTTGCTCCATGTAGATCTCCTCGTCTAGATCTCCATTAAAGCTTGATCTTAGCGTGCATTGATGTATTTCAAGATTTCGCAATGCAACAATAGCAAGTACCATTCGTATGGAAGTTATTCTCGTTACCGGAGAATAAGTATCAAAGTAATCAAGACATTCCTTTTGTTTGTAACCTTTAATTACAAGTCTTGCCTTGTACTTATCAATTGTTCCATCAGTTTTCATTTTCCTTTCGAAAATCCACTTATACCTTAGTGGTTTTACTACGGAGGAAGGTCCACTAGTTCCCACGTATGGTTTGCAGATGGAATCAATTTCACTTTTGTCTTCTTTCGAGAAGAGCCTTCCAAAGTTCACCCGGCTTCTTTATAGCTCTGAGGTTCACTCTCCAGCATATAAGTCAGAAAATCTGGACCAAATGATTTTTTTGTCCTTATTCTTTTGCTGCGTCGAGGTTCATCTTCAACCTCTTCTTCTTGTTCTTGTTCTTGATCCTGACTATCTTCATTCATAGTCTCAAATGTTCTCTTAGATGAACTTGGTCCCTCTTCGAACTTACATGGAAAAACGTGTTCAAAAAACGACGCATTCCTTGATTCCATAATCATATTCTTGTGTATATCGAGTTTCAGACTTATATACAAGAAATCGATAAGCTCTTACTATTTTGTGCATAGCCAATGAAGATGCAATCAACGATCTTGGACCTATTTTCACCTTTTAGGTGTTGGGCGACCACTTTGGCAAGGCACCCCACACATTATTGAAATTATTTATAGGAAGGTTGTCTTCGCTTTCCACAGCTCATATGGTGTCTTTGTTCATCCTTAGGAATTTACCTTTAAGATGGTCGCCTGTGAAATAGCTTCCCCCATGTTAGAGTGCTTGAACTTATTAGCGTGCATTCATCATTTCTTTTAAGTAATATGCGATTTTACGCTCGACCACACCATTTATTTGAGGTGAAATATGGTGGAGTAACTTCATGTCTAATCCCATGTTGTCCTGAGTAATCACCAATTGGTGTTACATACTCACCACCACGATCACTTCTAATCACTTTGAATTTTCTTATTAAGTTGATTTTCAACCCGACTTTGTAGAAAACAAATTTTCTAAACTTCATCCTTGCTCTTAAGCAAATACACATAGCAATGCCGTGCTATCGTCAACAAAAAGTAATAAAATACTTGTGCCACCTTGTCGATTTTAAGATCACATATGTCACTATGAATCATATCCAAGGGTTCGGTGTTTCTTTCAATCGTTTGAAAAGATGACCTTGTCATTTTTGCTTCAACACAAGTCTCACACTTGTTGTTGTTATCAATTTAAAATGTGGGAATATGACTTAAGTTAATTAATCTCCTCAGAGAACCATAATTAACATGTCCAAGTCTACATGCCATAAACTAGAAGACTCCAACAAATACGGAAAAGAAGTACTTGCTTTATTCATTGTTTGGGCTTCACGGTCATAACATTAAGTTTAAACAACCCATTACAAACATCCCTTTCACTTGAAACATCCACGACTTAGACAAGATAACCTTGTCGGTCGGGCATACCATCATCAGTGTTTGTTCCAACGATGAACCGAAACCAAATTCTTACAGTTCTCGGGTACACTCTGACACATTGTTCAGCGTCAGGGACTTTCCCGAAGTCATCTTCAAGATCACTTTTCCTTGTCCTCGGATGTCGGACGTAGCAGAATTCCCCATGAGCAGCTTCTCCCGCTATCCATGGGTGAAGAGTAGACATATTCTGTCCAGAAACAGACATGTTGGAGTTGCACGGTGTCGATCCACCACTCGCTGGGTTTGGCCCGTCGGGGTTAACCGGCTCACTGGCAGGGGTTCATGTCGTGACTATTATGTGATTTTTCCCATCACATTTTGCCTCCTTGTTCTTATTTTCCCTCGGCGGTCTGATCCAGCCTTTGTGACCCATCTTGTTCTGGTGAAGCACTTCCTTGGAATTTACGCTTCTTGGATGTCCTCCTTTTGGTCCCAGTTGACCCCTTTAGTTTGTTCTCTTTTGAACTTGGAGCTCGATACGCGCTCCACTATTAACTTACTTGGGCCAGAAATGGACCCTCTTCTCGAAACGCTATTGTCTTCTTCAATTCAGTATGACAATCAATTCTTTGGCGTTCATTTCCTTTCGCTTATGCTTGGTGAATCTTGAAGTCCTTCCACCCAGGAGGCAGCTTCTCAATAATAGCAGCAACTTGAAAAGCTTCACTCAAGACCATCCCTTCAGAATGAATCTCATGAATAATTAGCGAAATTCTTGTACTTGATGACCCGGTCTTGGAGTCCACCATTTTTGTAATATAGGAATCATTACGACAAATTTCTCTTAGCACCCATCCTCAGTCTTATATTTCTTGTCTAGTGACTCCCACAGTTCCTTAGTTGTCTTCTTCACACAGTAAACATTGTACAAAGCATCAACTAGACTGTTCATGACATAATTCATTACAGATAGTCGGAACTCTTCCACACATCAAGCGTGCGAGAGAACCTCATCCTCTTCATTCACTTGAGGTGGATTCTCGGGTTAAAAACCTCGCGAGGTTCGGTGTGGTCGGATAAAAGCGGCATCTTACGATTGCCGCGCTTTTGAAATTCAAATAATTTAGATTTCTCGGTTTCGGCGTGGTTCACCGGAACCGTCACAGCTGGCGTTGGCACTTGTGCCGCAGAGTTGGAAGATTCCCCCACATTGGCCATTTTCACATTCAATACAGAAACTATTAATTTATTGCTTTCAAAAATGCTAACGAATAATATTTGACAAAGAAATTTTTTCTCTCTGATGGCGTCTTGCCATGCCACGTCATCGATGCATCGGCACCTAACAAGCGGGTTAGCCCAACCACGGCCCGGCCTGCGCGAGACCAACTGGCCTTGCGACCAGCGTGTCCACGGCTGCGACCGCGACGCGTGTACCACGCTCGGGCCACACGCTATCTGACCCGGCCCACACGCCTTGACTTCACGAGCCCGAAGCGCGTGGCCGGCCCGTAGCGAAACCTCACGGTCTAGCTCAGCAAGCCCAGACCCGCGCCTCCCAGCCTTGCAAGCCCACATGCGTGCGACCCGGATCCAGCGCCCGTTCAACTCACGCTTCAACCTCCGGTAGGTCCAGCCGGCCCATTTCAGTTGTACCCGATTTTGGCGATCGTCCGAAAACACAATTCCGTACGAACTGATTTATGCGGTGCCTATCTGCTACCGTCAGAGCATAGGCTAGAGATCCATTGTTTCCAAAATTTAATCATAGGTTTTCAAACAAGTCCATAAACTGAGTTTTACGGGAAAAAAAAAAATTTAATCGGATATTCTTGTCACGCAGCAAAGATTAGATAAACATGTATATATATAAATTAACAAAATAAACCAAGGAAAATCTCCTTCCACTTCAACATTCCTTTGCTTTCAACGAATTCGTTTAAGATTGTTGATGATTATACGATGTGAGATTATATAAAATTCACGTAAATATAACTTATAGTGTAGATAGCAAGTTACAAATTACAAATCGATAAATAAAATGAAATTAAGATTAATAAACAACACATTCCAACAAACGAATATGAATCTGAGTATGATTCGAGGGCTGTGAAACAGGTTTCCTTAAAGCAGGTCGCTCCACACACGGTGCTTGTGTCAATTGGGTGTTCGTCTCGGAATCTGATAGGTGCTTAGAAATTTACGGAAATTCATATTTTGAGGTCTATCTGTGAGCTGAAAGCTGCTCATCACGAAATGTGACGTGTATCTTTTTTTTTTCAAGCCACCCCTAGAACCAATAAATAGCTCGATGCAATTTGAGAATCTAAGCCAGTTCAAAACATAATTTAAAGCATATTTATTCTGATTTATTATTTAAAAAAAACGTTACTAATTTAAAACATATTTATTACAATTTATTCACACAAAAAAAAAGACGTTACTAATTTAAAACATATTTATTATAATTTATTCATAAAAAAAAACGTTACTAAACATTTAAAAATCTAACAAAAATCACGATCGAATCGTTATAAGAACAGAATACTAAAACTTAATATACAAAAATGAATAAAAAATATTGATACATATAAATCATATTGATCATCAAACCGTTAAAATCTTGCGTTTAAAAAAAATATTTTTTACTTGTATGGTTGTTTGATTTGTCCAACATAGATAATAATGGATATCATTTTCAGGAATATATTAGATTTATTTGTAGAATATTTTAACTTATCAGGTTGAGTGTGGACATGAGATTAACATGATCCACAAATGAATATGCAACTTAATTGCAGAAGGTCTAAGGTGTAGGGTTCAATCGACATCGAAATATGAGAAGCAAGTTGCCAAGTTGGATTCCGTTTTAGCAACAATTGGTGGGATGAGTCATATAATATGAAAGTACCATACATAATCAGTGGTTTACGCATATTATTACGTAACTCCGATCGTATGAGATAAAATATTTTATTTATTTACTAGTAAACACTAAATATTTTAATTATTAAGTTCAAACTGTAGTAAATACTGTTCTCTAAAAGTGATGGGACCCTCTTTCAAAAAAAACAAAAAAAAAAAGTGATGGGACCCGTCAAGTAAACTAAATACTTTCCTGATAATATCGGATCCTTTCTCAATCTTATCGTATGTCTTGCTCTAAATTGTTCAATTCTTATTACTTTTGTCTTATCTATATATACATATATAAAATAATTTACCTTTTATATCTATCCATACAAAATAGGAGATATCACATCACAAGGAAGAAAGTTTTTAACCGTGATAACTGATCCTAGCTAAAAGTAATATATCAACTGCAACATGGCATGACTATAAGTAGTATGGAAAAATCCTATAGACATATTCATAAATCGCGTGTAATACCCTAAATTATATCTTAACAGTTTTATAATATGTTTTGGGTATAATAAAAGTAAATATATATTTTTTCGGAATAAAATAAGACTAAAAATAAAATAAGTAAAACCCGGAATTTCTAAAAAAGACAAGGGTAAATTGGTCATTTAATTTAGGATGCAGAAGTCTTTCAAGTCGTCAGTGGTATGTTTTGGGTCGGTCTATTCCTGATTATGATACAGTTTTGGATTTCGGAGCATTTTTTGTATTTAGGCCATAAGTTGAGTTTCACTCATCGAGTGGAGTGATTCAAATTTGGGGGTAAAGCGAAACACAGGAGAACAAATCTTTGCAGAAATAAGCATATTCAAATTTGGGCCTGTGGGCGCAGAAAATTCGTCAAAGTAAGGAACGGTCGGTCCACAGAAATTTGTCTCAAAATAGATCAAATGGCTGGAGTAATTAGGTTGTTTTAAATCGTAAATTGAGTTATCTTGGTCAAATGAGTGATTCAATTTACGTACAAATTAGACATCGGGGAGAATAACTTTCATGAAGAAAGTAGGGTCGAAAATGGACTTAGGAGTACACCTGGCTGATTCGAGGCATAGTGGTTATAAAAACTAAATTGTATAAAGTTATATAAATGTATTTGTTATATTAAATAATGCATCCTTAATAATATGATTATGATAACATGTATGAAAGTTAAAGATAATACATATATAATTTGTATTTATATGAAGAATCTGATTAAATGTTTATAAGAGATTATTTGAAAATGAATATCTCATAAGTATACATGATATCAGTAGGTACTCATATATATGAGATATCTTTTTCTAATACCTGAAAGATTGTTAAAAAAACATAATAAAAATGATTGCTTGCTTAAGACCGGATAGTTGGATAGATAGGCATGCCTATAGGGATATAGTTGCTGCAGCATACAGTTACAGATATCGAGGCCCCGTTTGGGTCGATGACATAGATCCCATTTGGATTATTATAGCGACCCTATTTGGGTCATACGGATAGAGATCAGCATCTTGTGCAATTGATAGTACCTGATTCTGTCAGTTATTTAAAATTATCGAGCATAAGGTTTTTTTTTCTGACATAATAAAGAAAATGATAAGTATATGTAAAGCGTATGATATGACATGAGAAGCATAACACTGCTATGTGATGATAGTATATAGTTACAAGAACAAGAAGTAAAGTGAAAACACCCGTAGCACGGATCATCACACTTCTATACACATGCATATACTTATGGAAAATATAACATTCACATATATTTATCAATTTCTCATATCTTATTTTTCATAACATGTTTTAGGTCTTTATCGTATTTCGTATCTTGAGAACTGGCAACTTTGGTGTTTTTCGTCTAGTGGAGTGAAGAGAGCAGAGACGGGACAATCCATTAGCAGTCAAAGGCCACGCATCACTAGGTACCCACTGGAAGACCTTTTGGTCTATATTGTATATGTAATTTTGTTTATTTTGTAAACAATGTAAATATTGTAAATGTTGAACACTTCCATATATGGAGCTTGTATATATTTTGTAATTCGTTGCTACAGAATATGATACAAGTTAAATGTTTAATTTTATATGAATGAACAAGCTTAAAGTTTATAAGTTTATAGTAAATAGAAAAAAAAAAAATGACACCCTCACTTGACACCGTGTGCCGAGTTGGGGGCATCACGGTTTAGTGGTATCATAGCCTAGGTTTAGGCGGCTCTGGAATAGAGTATATGATAGAAAAACATGTGGTTAGTAATGTGTTGACTGATGTGGATGTCCTTGTGTTTTGTATAGATGGATCGTCCTCAAATCCAGCTGAAGAAGCAGCCCAGGAGTGTTAGCGAGATCAAGGGTTGCACAGCCCGGATCATACGAGATTTGTGAGAAGTGAGGATTATGTCGGCCCGAACCAAATGAAGCTTTATTGAGGATATCTCGGGACATGGCTCGGGTGTTGGAGAGAGATTGAATGACTCAGCTCGGAGATAGATATGGTAAGAAGACATGGAGTTGAGAATTCCATGGAGTCAAACATGGAAGAGTCAGATAAAGTGGATTACGGTTGGAAGGCTGCGAAGATAGTAGAGGAGGTGAGATGCCCTCTTGATCAAAGAGTGACATGTGCGAGTTTCTCATTGCAGAAAGCGATTATGATTGGTGGAAGTTAGTATTGAGGGTCAGGGCTTCGGGATCCCATACCATGGGGAGTTTTCATCCAAGAGTTCGGGCCCGAATATGTATCGATATGTATAGGAACCAGTGGGCAGTTCTTGAATGCGAGTAAAGAAACATTGGTGGCGAGATATGAGAAAAAAATTTAGCCATCTTAGCAAGTACGCACTTGAATCAATCCTCACCGAGACATTTCGGTGTAGGCAGTTTGAGGATGGACTAAATGAGTCCATAAAAAGATATATGGCACCTGTGACAGTACTCCAACAAGTAAATTTCTATCATTTGGTTCAAGCGGCAATGAAAGTGGAGAAATATGAGGCAAGCAGTAGAGAAAGATTTCAGAAGAGAAAGCTTTCTAGAGGAACTTCTTCCTCCTCGGGTAAAAGAGCTAGAGAGTCCCGGTGAGTCGGTCACGAGGGGTTCGGCTCTGAAGTGAAGACAGGGGAAGTACAATGGTACCTAGTTAATTAGAGGTGTTTATTTGGACAAGGAGAGTCTAGAGTGCCCTAGTTGCCATAGATGACATTTAGGCGTGTGTAGATATTGGCGGGAGGATGTTTGGATGTGGAAGCATTAAACTTGATGTGGTGTCCTCGAGTCGGGGATAGATGCATTGCACCACCTTCTCCGGGATCGAGGGAAGGGGTGAGTGTGATTTAGAATAGAGGGACGTGGAGGTGCGATTAATCGAGAGGCAGTGGATCGTTCTATGCCTCTGACCCTATACGAGGCTATGCTATGAAGGCTTGTGAGGATCGGGATCTCTGAAGTGATTCTTTGGTATTTTCTCTCTTTATGATATTGAGATGCATGCTTTGATAGACCCTGACTCTACTCATTCGTATATCTGTACCGAACATGTGTTTGATAGAATGCCATCAGTAGAGCAATTACCATATGATATGCTTGTTACTAGTCCACAGGCATAGTGCGAGTCAGCCAGGAGTGTATAAGGCGTCACCTAATGACTCATGATAGAGTTTTACGATCTACTTGCTGCCGTTTCATGAGTTTGATTTAATTTTGGGAATGGATTGGTTATCCAAACATGGGGCTATAGTTGATTGTGATAAGAAAACAGTAAGGCTTAAATGTTCTGACCTGTCAGAGGTAACAATACATGGTATCCAATTTGGAGCCGTGTCAAATGTAATTTCAGCTATGCAAGCCCGACGATTGTTGAGGAAAGGTTGTGAAGCCTTTTTGGCTTTGGTGTTTGACTCTAAAAGAGGTCAAATAGGGTGGAAATATTACGGTTGTGAAGATTTTTGGGATGTGTTCTCCTTGAAGAGTTACTTGGTATTCCACGTAAGAAGTGGTTATCTGTGAGATTTTAAAGACAACTCCTACTTCTAAGGCACCACTCTGAAGATGGCTCGATTGAGTTGAAAAATTTAGATTCAACTATAAGAGGCTTACGGATAAAGGGTTTATCCGACCTAGTGTTTCTCCTTGGGGTGCACTGTTTTGTTCGTGAAAAGAGAATTACCCTACGAATGTCTACGTGATTATCAGCCAAATCAATAGGTGACAGTGAAAACAAATACCTAATGCAGGAGTGAAGAAGATCTCTTTGATCAGTTAAAAGGGGCGGGTGTCTTCTCAAAGATAGACTTGCGATCGGTACTATCATTAAGAGTGAAAGATGTGAGTGTCTGAAGACAACATTTAGAACTCGATATGGCCGTTATGAGTTCTTGGTAATGCCATTTGGGTTGACTAATGCACCGGCATCATTCATGGATTTGATGAATAAGGTGTTTTGACCCTATTTAGATAAGTTTGTCATGGTCTTTATTGATGATATATTGGTATATTCTAGAGATGAGCAGGAGCATGAACAACATTTGAAAATGATCCTCTGATAGAGAGAAAAGTTGTATGCTAAACTTAGCAAATGTGATTTTTGGCTAAAGATTTCATTCCTAAAGGTACATATCGTGTCTATTTGAGGGGTATAAGAGTTGACCTTGCTAAGATTGAGCGCGTGGTGAATTGAAACCGCCTCGAAGTGTTAGAAGTGAGAAGTTTCTTGGGCTAAGCGGGATATTATAGAGGAATTTGTGAAGGGATTCTGTCATAACTGCCACTCACTAAATTACTCGAGAAATGAGTAAAGTTTGAGTGGTAAGATAAATGTCGAATAGTTTTGGTGATTGAAAGAAATGCTGGTTGAAAAACCCACATTAGTGACATAGCCTACCTCGGGAAAGAGTACACCTTATCTGTGTGCCAGGCATTGGTTTGGGACGTGTGTTAATGCAAGATGGGAAAGTAGTGACTTATGCATCCAGGCAGTTGAAGCCACATGAACAAAATTATCAGTTGGCTGTGGTAGTGTTTGCTTTGAAAATATGGCGACACTATTTATATGGGGAAAAATGTAGATTTACACAAATCATAAGAGTCTCAAGTATTTGTTGACTCAGAAAGAATTAAATTTGAGACAACGGAGGTGGTTAGAGTTATTCAAAGATTATGGCTTGTATAATTGACTACCACAAGGAAAAGGCCCAATGTTGTAGTAGATGCCTTAAGTAGAAAGCGATAAGCTGACTTTGTCACTTCAACCACGAGTGAATGGAGACTAGCGGATGATGGGCTATATTGGCTCAGTACAAGCCGCGACGTGTTAAGCAAAATGATTATAGATACTTTCGAGGAAAATGATGAAGAGATCACGAGAAAAAGAATCGGATGGTCGAGGTAATTGTGAGCGGGTTTTCAATAAAAGAAGATGGAAGTTTGTATTTCCATGACAGACTATGTGTGCCATATGATAAAGAGCTCAAGAAAAAGTTGTTATTTGAAGCTCATAATACGGTATTTACCATGCATCTTGGAGGTAATAAGATGTACTAGGATTTGAAACATCAGTACTGGTGGAAAGGAATGATAAGAGATGTAACAGAGTATGTGTCTAAGTGTTTGACGTGTCAGCAAGTTAAAGTTGAACACCAAGTTCCTATAGGTCTGTTGAATCTTCTTCCAATTCCTCAATGGAAGTGGGATAACATTACCATGGATTTTGTGTCGGGTTTTCCCCTCACGCAACAAAAACATGACTCTGTCTGGGTGATTGTTGATAGGCTCACAAAGTCGGCCCATTTTATACTAGTCAGGATTGACTATTCTATGGATAGACTAGCTGAGTTATATGTGGATGAGATTGTGCGATTGCATGGTGTGCCGTTGTCTATTATGTCGGATAGAGATCCGCGATTTACCTCGAGATTCTAGAAGGAACTACAGTTAGCCTTAGGTACGAGGCTGAATTTCAGTACATCATTCCATCCTTGACGGATGGAGCGGTCGAGAGGATTGATTCAAGTGCTTGAAGATATGCTTCGGGGATGTGTAATGGAATTCACTGGAAGTTGGGATAGGTATATTCCATTGATAGAATTTGCCTATAACAACAGTTATCAATCAAGCATTGACATGACACCATATGAGGCTTTGTATGGTCGAAGATGTAGAACTCCTGTGTGTTAGATAGAATTGAATGAGCATAAAGTGATTGGTCCAAACATAGTAAAAAAAGATACGAATCAAAGTTCGGGTTATTGACAAGGTTAAAGCACTTGATGATCGATAAAAGTCATATATCGATTTGAAAAGGAAGGACACTGAATATGAAGTGGGTGATAAGGTGTTCTTAAAGGTATCTTCATGGAGGAAGGTGCTTAGATTTGGGAAGAAAGGGAAGATGAGTTCGAGGTTTATTGGCCCATATGAGTTTTGGAAGGAATCGGACCGGTGCGTATCGGTTAGCCTTTCATAGGAGTTAGCCAAGTTGCATGATGTGGTTCATGTGTCTATCTTTGCTTGAATACCGTTATGATGGAGTCGCACATATTACCCGATTCTGCAGAGATACAAATGAAGTTTGTCATATGATGAGGAACCAAAGACTATTAAGATCGAGAGGGTAAACGATCCGCAGACAAACAAGTCTGGATTAGTGAAAATGCTCTGGCAACACCATGACAGAGAAGAAGTTACTTGGGAGCCAGAAGCAACTATGAGAGCGCAGTACCCACAACTCTTCGATTCAAGTATGAATTTTGAGGAAGAAATTCTTTTTAAGGGGGGGAGAGTTGTAATACCCAAAATTATGCCTTGACAGTTTTATAACATGTGTTGGGTATAATAAAAGTAAATGTATATTTTTCCAGAATAAAATAAGGCTAAAAATAAAATAAGCAAAACCCATAATTTCTAAAAAAGACAAGGGTAAATTGGTCATTTACTAATTTAAGACCCCGGGGTACCCAGAAAATTCATCAAAGTGAAGCTTTGTTTTGGGTCAATTCTGTTACAATTATGATTCAGTTTTGGATTTCGGAGCAGTTTTGGTATTTAGGTCATAAGTTGAGTTTCACATATCCAAATTGAGTTATTCAAACTTATGGGTAAATTAGACTTATAGGAGAACAAATCTTCTTGAAATAAGTATATCCAAATTTGGACCCCATTGGATCTAGAAAATTCGTCAAAGTAAAGGAACAATTCGGTCCCTAAAATCTGTCTCAAAACAGTCAAATGAACTGGAGTAATTCCGGTTGTTTAAATCATAACTTGAGTTATCTTTGGTCCAAATTAGGTAGTTAATTTACGTACAAACTAGACATCGGGGAGAATAACTTTCATGAAAGAAAGTAGAGATGCGAAAATGGACTTAAGTACACTAGGCTAATTGGACGAAATTGGATATAGAAACTAAAATTGCTGATTATATAAATGTATTGTTATGTTAAATAATGTAGTAATATGATTATGATAACATGTGTTATAAGTTAAAGATAATCGTATATAATTGTATTTATATGAAAAAGTACGGAGTTAAATGTTTATAAGAGATTATTTGAAAATAGATATCTCGCTTAGGATAATGATATCGGTAGGTATTCGTAAATGCAGATATCTTTTTAATACGAAAGATTGTTTAAGAAAACATAATAAAAATGATTACTGCAAGGCCAAGGAGTAGTTGGATAGATAGACATGCCTATAGGGATATAGTTTCTGCAGCATACAATTTATAGATATTAAGGCCCGGATTTGAATTCGATGACATAGATCCGTTTGGATCATTATAGCGGCCAGTTTGGGGTCATAATGATAGAGATCAGCGTAAAATGCGGTGATAGTACCTTCGGGTTCATACAGTTATTTCCTGTATCCGCTTCTAAGGTTTTTGCAGACATGAAAAATAAAAGAAAATTATAAGTATATGTAAAGCGTATGATATGATATGAGAAGCGCCATGGCTGCTATCTGCGATGATAGTATCTGATTACAAGAACAAGAAGTAAAATGAAAGATGACATGGAAATGTATATGAAATATGATAAGAATGAAACATGTTATGAAAAAGTAGATGCTAAATGGATAAATATATACTTAAATGTATTTGCCGCCGTATACATGTGTATAGAAGTGTGATGATCCGTGCTACGTGTTGTCCATATGTATTCATTCCCACTAAGTGTAAAGCTTAGCACGGGTGTTTTCATCCGTGTAGGTACAAAAAGAGAGCTTAGAGACGGGACAATCCATCGGTCAAAGGCCACGCATCACTGAGTGCTCCTTTGGAAGACTTTTGGTATATTTGTATATGTAATTTTTGTTTATTTTGTCAACAATGTAAATATAAATGTCCCAAACACTTCCGTATATGGGCTTGTATATATTTGTAATCCTTCTTCTGAATATGATCTGAAGTTAAATGTTTAACATATGAATGAACAAGCTTAAAGTTTATAAAGTTTATAATAAATAGGAAAAAATGACACCCTAAACATCAGTAATGCTAGAGTTGGAAATCACATCCCAGCGACTATAAGCTGTAAATGTTGACAATTTGACATAGTTTATAGCTATGGTTTATAGTTGACCTTGGCCATATGAATGATTTATAGCTGCGGTTTTTGGTTGACTCCGACCATAGGGATGGTCTATAGCCATGGTTTTTGGTTGGCCCCAACCACAGGGATGATTTATAGCCGATGTTTTTGGTTGACCCCAATCACAGGGATGATTTATAGCTACGGTTTGTAGTTGACCCTTGCCATAAAGATGGTTTATAGCTACGGTTTGTAGTTGACCCTTGCCATATAGGGATGGTTTTTAACCATGGTTTATGGTTGACCTCGGTCATAGGGATGATTTATAACTGTGGTCAACGGATGACCTCGACCATAGGGGATGGTTCATAGCATTTTGTCTAAATGATTCAAAACAAGTTTACAATAAGTTATTTGGTATTAAAAAACTTAATGTTTATAATTAATTTATCAAACATGCTTCAAGGTCATTGATACAAGGACACCAAATATTTAGTAACAAAACAGAATGAATGTTTAGGTTGGTGGAATGCTATGGCGAGGACTCATATACAAATTCTTTCCCTCATAACCAATTCGTGCCAAATTCTCGATAAGAACAATCCAAATATATCATTCTTATCAATTTTATAGTATTGATGTTAAATAAATATCTATCATATGCTAACAAAATTCATATTTTTATAAATGCATACAATATTATTATAAAATATAATAAATTATATTATAGATATATTAAATTTTCAGTAAAATAATTTTAATTAATATAATATAAAAATTATAAATACGATCCATATTTAATAAATTTTATTATTTAAATTGATTAATCTCAAATAAAATATTTTATAGAAAATTATTTAATTTTTATTTAAAATGTAATAAAATATGATTTTATAATAAATTTCAAAATTTCAAGGAGATAAATATTTTATATATTTTTTATTCAGGAGAAGGTGGCGACCCCGAAAACCGCACTAGGCGATAGTGAACCTAATAGCCTTCCATAACTGTCCTTTGACTTTTACACAATGATGCTGTCCTTTGGCAATTGTAACCAAACAATTGTAACCAATTTCAAGGAGATAAATATTTTATATTGATTAGACTTTTATAGTAATTTTAATATGTTTATTTTGTTATTTTTGAAATTATTTCACCTATTTTATCAGTTTTGAATAAATTTAATTTTTATCATTATTTTTGTCAAAATATCCGCCTAACTGCCCCTAGCTATATTCGTATTTATTGATATTTTCATTCTTGAATACATATTTTAATTAAAAAAAATTAGTATTAAAATCCTGAATTTTTATGACTTTTATATTTAACTCTTGAACAAAAAAATTTGATTTTTAAATATAATAATTTTCATGAAATTTGTTTTTAAATCTCCAACAAGACAATGAAACTTAACCTTGTCTAATGTGACACGACGAAATAATATAGTTTTTATGTTAGAACTATAATTAAAATAAAAGTTAAGGATATAAAAATCAAATTCATGAAAGTTATTATATTTAAAAAAAATAAACCTTTTTTTCTGGATTTAAATACAAAAGTGATGAAAGTTGAGGATTTTAAGACTAATTTTTTCTTTTAATTAAAATAAATATATATGATAATAATATAAAAACAATCATAAGGGTTGTGTTCAATGAACATCGAAATATGATAAGCAAGTTGTACGTTCTCTATATCAGCGTCATATGACACGAGACCAATGAAATATTCCCTATCATTAAACCAAATATATACATATATATGGTGAGAAATTATTCTCAAACTTTCTTTTATCACGAGGGAGACTAAATCAAGAAGAGATTGATGGAGAAAAAATATCTCCTCATACTTACTTTTCCTTATCATGCCCTTTCAGGATGGAGCTTTGAGAAAAGAATCCAATTTTATTACGAAGAAGTTGAAAGCGAGCGTATAGACAGAGGATATGTGAGAAATTTATCAAGTCAGCTCTGAACTTGTTGAGAATGAGGTGATGGTCTTAGCCAATGCCCGTTCGAGATAGTGTATAGTACACATGAGCGCAAGGCGTATCGAGCACCAAGTGTCACATTGTGGTATCTTGGAGATGAAATTAGGAAATGATAAATTTATAAACCCGGAAATTGGTAAAAGAAGAAGGGCAAAGTTGTAATTGCCAAAAATGATATGAAAACCATAATGAAGATGAGATGCAAGAAATAAATTTCATAAGTTGATTTCAATTTTGGAGAGTTGGAGGGACGTAATAATAATTAAGTCAAAATGGGATTATAAAAGGAGAGATGAGACAAACCAAATATCACAACATTTTCTCATTTGGCTAACGACCCAGTAGGAGAGGAAGAAGGGAGAAAGAAGAGGAAGAAGAAGAGGAAGAAGAGGAAGAGTGGGAAGACCAAGCAGGTATGTTTTCATCTTGAAATCATGGGTATTTTGGATTCCTAAGATTTTGGTTTGGAGATTTGTTCCTTGCTTTTTCTAGGAGTTTAATGTGACGCCCCCAGGCAGGGGTCAGTTGACTACTCGTCGACCCTACTTGGAAAATCTATCTGTCTCGTATCCTTTGAGGCCATACTGAGTAAAATAGCCTCTTGGGCCTGAGTAATACTCAAAAAACAAATATCACAACTATTCTCCAATTATCTCCCAATAATTCAATAGTTGATTACACTTTTATACAAACATATATTAAAATCTACAATTCTAATACATATTATGTCAAAAACCATCAAAGCCTAGCCAAACTTCTTCAAAATCGACCCTCTAAATACACAGTCTCCTCGAAGCTCTCCACATTGCACGAAGAAATATAATCCTCGGCGAGGTGAGCTATCGCAAATAGTGGAATCACCTAAATGGGTTACTCTCCACCTAAGTGCATATGCAATGCTCCAAATAAACACACACTTAGTAAATACGTGATCTACTTGAATGTTACATGATCTGCCCCCATGTCACGAGTCCTAACGACTCCTCACATACCTAAGCCATGCATGAGAAAATAATCATTTTCAAAAGTAAAACCTGTTGTTCTTGAAAATATACTACGGCGTGTCGGTAAAAATGGGACTACCCTCAGGCGAATTGGTTGGTGAGCTTTAGGAAAGCAGTCATGGTCCTCATCAGTGATCTGTTGTCTCGACCGATTCTAGGAATATCATCCTGTGAAATTCCTTTCGCAACCATGTCCGTTTTTATAAAAATACCATGTCATGCACTCACACCTAACTTCTAGGTTACCCAGTGCATATGAAAATGCATTATGCCATTTTCAAAATCATTTATACAATATGTCAATATGCATATTTTCAATCGACAATTACACATGTAATTTTAACCGTCAATCATCACCCAATTTAGCTCGCCCAGGCAAATCATAATCATCTCAATAAACACAAACAAAATTTAATTCCATATAATTGTGTCATTGTTAACACATTAACTCATGTCTTAACCTATCTATTTCCACACATACCAAGCCATTCACATCAACAATTCAATGCCAAAACACATGGACATTTATGGCCCATTTCATATAATGGAATTTTGTTTTACGAGTCCCAAAGCGAACAAGTGAACGTCCACTCCTCAACATCGAGTTTACTCTTGATGGAACCCGATTTCCCTCTTCTTCAGACTTCATACTTACCAACATAATTTAATTCATAAATTATCACCCAAACACACCCCAGCTTGATCCTAAAAGCGCTACGGTGCCACAAATGGAGTCTCAAAAATTCCAACTTGCCCGGTTTCCGGATTTGGAACCGATCAACGACCACTCACGACCTCGATCAACTCCAAACATCATAAAACACTTAAATAAAGTGTAAATAGTAGGATGAAACCCCTACATTTATGGGGTTTGTCAAAAGTCACCAGCCAGGGTGCCTCTGCGTTGTCACTCGAAATTAGAACAACTCTCCTTTGTCGTGAAGAAATCCAAAGGTTGGATAGCTACAAATCTAGAGAGAAGGAGGACACTCTCCTCTCACAAACAAGCGAAAATGACTCACTGGATATTTTCCTTTTCTTATCACTTACGTTTGGTCTTCTCAAACATTTTATTCTTCCTTTTGCTTTTCTTTTCTTTTTCTCTTTTC
Source organism: Tetrastigma voinierianum (assembly GCA_016808115.1). Taxonomy (NCBI): domain Eukaryota; kingdom Viridiplantae; phylum Streptophyta; class Magnoliopsida; order Vitales; family Vitaceae; genus Tetrastigma; species Tetrastigma voinierianum. The sequence goes on from JAEQBH010000608.1 coordinate 837,625, forward strand.
TCATCTCATTTCCTTTCATTCTGCTCATTTCTCTTCTCTTTTTGTTCGTTTCTCACCCTTTTTGGGCCTTGTGTGTCCCGGTCAAAGGGAGGGAAGTGCTATCCCAATTCCTCAATTAAAGGTGTGGCTCTCCTTTTTCCATATTTCTTTTTCCTTATTTCTTATTGACATCGCCCTTGTGGCTTCATATGGGCCATGATTATTTTCCACACATGGCTCATTGTGAGCCATTCTTTCAAGTGAACCACATGGCTTTGCCAAGTGTCACTCTCTTATGGTGCCATATGGCATCTCCTCACCTTGCCATGTGTCATCCGACACCCCACTCCTCGAAAAACGTGAAATCCTGACCACCTCGGAATCTAACGAAATTCGACGTGGTTGCTTAATTTCGTGAGACGATTTCAACGGAAAAGTCCGTTTACGTCATCGAATCTAGAAAAATTAGGTTTTCTGCAAATTCACGATTTTTTTCCCATTTTTGAGAAAATTGGATTTTCTCGGGTCTTACATTTTGTGGTAGAGATCACCCAAACCCTAGATTTGTTGAGGTTATGTGGGTAAAATCCCAATTGGTGAAAATTAAACATGAAATCCTCCTATTTATATGGTTTTATATGAAATTGGTGGACCTTGGGTTAAATTCATAAGATTTTCTCCTAGGGTTTTGTGGTATGAGGTTCCAAACCACCAATACGAGTATTATGAAGTTGTTTTTGGATGAATTCCATGATGATTTTTGAGGTATTATGGAATATAGTAGTTGTATGAAGAAATAATTTACCAAGAGGGAAAAGAAGCAGTGCAGGCAAATTCCGAAGTGGTATTAGTTCCCAACAGTGATACAGAGTACCACCCATCGGAAATGTCGGTGCGGTACGATCGGAGCGGTACCGGTACCGCTAACAAAACGGATCGGTATACCAGTCTGCGTCAGTGTCTGTACCGTAGTGTCCAAATTGCCCAGAATTGTGTAGTTTTGCATATTTAAACCTAAATTCACACACCGATTGTATAGGAACCTTACTAAATTATTAAGAGAGGTTCAAAGAGGATTAGAACTCGATGAAAAACGTAGCGTACCTTGCCGCCTCGGCGAAGCGATTTGTTGAGTGTGACAAGTCTATGAAGTACGTTAAGTTACGTTATACGTAGGCGATTAATGTGTTCGCCCTATTCGTTTGAGTGTGTAGGCTAAAAGCAAAAACGGGAAAATTGTGGAATCGTGCTCAAGTTTAGTAAGCAGAAAAAGTGAGTGTTCTAAACCTATTTTTTTTTCAAATACTAGTGTATTATATTATAAACTGTTTTACACTGGTATTTAAATGGTTTTGATTGTAAACCACGTTTGAAAAGCAAGCAATGAGTTTAGCAAGCAAACAAATGGTTTTGAATTATCAAACCATATTTAAAGCAAACAATGGTTTTGAATTATTAAACCATATTTCAAGTAAGCAAGCAAATGGTTTTGAATTATCAAACCATAATTAAAGCAAGGAATGGTTTTAAATTGTAAAACCATATTTCAAGCAAGCAAGCAAGCAAGCAAGCAAGCAAGCAAAAGTATATTTCTTGAGCAATTTAACTAAAATCCCTAGTTCTTAAGCAAGCATGCGGTCGGTATTCCGTACGTGCTGCTTGTGGTGTTAGGATATCATACATGCATTTAGATTTGCACGATCGGCAAACTTAGGTCATGCATCATGGCATTAAAAGGGAGGCCGTGGCACATACGGGGAATATATAGAGTTCTTGCGTTAAGCCCAAATAATGGTGATGGAGACCCGGTCAATTCCACCATATTTAGGAAAAGGTGGGTAAGAGTGTACCCAGGCCACTTCCACCTAGGTGAGGCGGACGGAGTCGACCAGAGCCTTTATCGATGCCAGTCGTGTTCTAAGTCTGACCAAGCGGGAAGGGCGTCAGTGGTTGATGATTTATAAGCATGTTTATACGAATTTGAAAAGTCAACCCGCGGTGCATGGTTGAGCGAGCTCAGTGTTTGTTTTTAAACCAAGCGGTTGAGCTCGAGCTCCTACATTTTTATTTCAAAACGGCCAGTTGGCGGGCTCGATGGTGATTTTCAGCAAAAGATTGGGCCGGGCTCCGTTTTTATTTTAAAGCAAGCAAGCGATTGAGCCCAGGCTCCCGTGTTTATAAAAAGTTTTATAAACTTTTAAAGCAAGAGATTTGAGAAAGTTTTAGAAACTTTTAAAGCAAAGCAAAGCAAAGCAAGCAAGTAAGGCTTCTGGAAAATATCTTGTAAAGAGAGTTTTACAGTTTTGAGATGTTTTCCGAAAAAGTAAAACATTTTATAAAACATCACGCTCAAACTGTTTAATATTATTTTCCTATTTTCAAAACTATTTTCAGTCACAGGCACTTTGGGCCAAGGGGCAGTTAAATTCTCGACTTATGTATCAGTGCTGTTATTAATAATATTTTGTAAGGAAATACTTTGAATTTGTATAATGGAGCATATGTATGTACATAGTGTAGTTGTGAAAATGTATTGAGCCTGAGGCTCTATTGAAAGAATATTGCTGGTTGCCATATTTGGAAAAAAAAGTGTAAATTGTGTATACAGGTTTTGGAATATGTCAGTTATGCAGCTGATATGCTGCCGAGATTTTTACCAAATCATAAGTTGGAAAAAGAAAAATTTTTTATAGGAGTTTTCAGCAAGCAACATGGCTTCGCTTCACAGGAATTTCTAGTTGTTAGAGGTAACGGCTGGGGATTTCTGTGGAGTGGCCGGCACACCTGCTGCTGGTAGGGGGTGGGGGTGTGTCATAGTCAAGAGGAGATTGATGAAGAAAAAATCTCTTAATATTGAATTTCCTTTATCACGTTCATACATAATCAGTGGTTTAAGCACATTATTATGTGACCTTCATCGTATGAAATAAAATATTTTAAGAATTTACAACTTGTTAAATGATAAGAATATTTTTGCGATGATCCAAATTATGACCTGACTTGAAATATTTTAGGAGATCGACTCAAAATAGATTTTTTTTTTTTTTTAAGATTTGTGATGGAGATGGAAGGTGAGGGCAGTAGGCCCGATGAGCCCCTGACACTAATCTCGTAGAGTCTTGAGGCGTTGCCCTCATGGACTTCAATCAGGTGGAGTGACCGTTTTTGATATAGTGTTTTATATATATATATATATATATATATATATATATATATATATATATATATATATATATATATATATATATATATATATATTTATATGTAGGTGTTTGATGATTGGATCTGTGTATTTGAAAGTCGGAATCAATAAAAATACTCTCCATGTCCATGGTTGTAGGTTAGATTCACCGAACCACATAAATCTTTGTGTTCTTATTATTATTTTTGTTTATTTTCTTTATATTTGCACTATAAGGAAAAAGTTAATCAATGACACGTTTAATGCGTCATTGAAGAGTTACAATGACGCTTCCCTAAAGTGTCATGGTCTCGACTATCATTGTATAAGTTTACACACAATGACACTTATTTCGAGCGTCATCTTTGTGAATCAAAACTATGACATTCATTTAAAGCGTCATTCTCTACTCATAATATTTTAATCTAATAACTTAACTATGACATTTATTTGAGTGTCATTGATTTTTATATGTTTTGTTTTAGAATCATGACCTCATTACAGAATATCCATCATTTTATTACATTAAAAATCTTATTTTCATTAATTTCATTTGTTATAAATCGATATAACGTATAATGTGAAAATGTACACATCATATGAAAGTAATATAGAGGAGAAAAAAAATATCAAAGTCATATGGATAAAGTTACAAAGCTATCGATATATACATTGATACAAAATAACAACAAATATTCCCAACAAGTTTCATAGATTCAATGGGCATGTGAGGCCCTAAAACCAGGGTGTCCATTGACAATCCGTCAACCCGTGGAATATTCGTGGATGTCGGGTAATCCGACAACACTCATGAAAATCGGGCAGAGTCTCCTTTGTACGGGGAGCTCTACCCAAGATACAAAACCTGTCCCAATAATTAACAATGACCACACGAGTCCCACATGCGAGGCAAAAAATAATGGCAGTAGGCCCTGCGTCAATACTCACAAAATACATCAACTATATACAATAGTTCAAGAGTTAATAAATTACTATTTATTCAACATATATTAAAATGTACAATTTCTAATACATGTTATACAAAAGTCTCTACTAAAGACACAACCTAGCTTTCTTCTAAATGCGGTCTCTAGTGAGCGTCGTCCTCCTGTACACTCCCTGTACCTGAAATAGTGATCCCTCGACAGGGTGAGCAAAGCCCAGTAGTGAAAATTTCCTAAAGTGGGTTGCCGCTAAGTGCACATGCCATAGCAAACAATCACATCCAAGCAATTACATGAACCTACTCGAATGTCACCACATAGCTTGATCCATGTCTTCTAAGTCCTCACCTTGACTCCCTCATGGCACCTAAGCCGAATGCGAGTAAAATATCCAGTTTTCAAAACAAAGCTTTTGTTCTCGAGCACTGCAGGATTTTCGGTAAAATGTTGGACTACCCTCCAAAGCGAATTGCTGGATAACGCTCCAAAGCGATCCTTAGTCCTCATCAAAGTGATTTGTTGGGCCGACTCTCAGGCAATTCTTGAAAATCTTCCGTCAGAAATTCCCTTTCACAAATATTTTTGTTTTATTTCAATTTCATGTCATGCACTCGCTCCCCAATATTCTAGGTGCCCGATTGCATATGGAATACATTATGCCAATCAAACAAACTCATGCTAATACTTATAACATGTATATACTAACATAATTAATCACACCAAATCATGTTATGAAAATTCCTGATGATAACACCAGAAATTAGCTCACATGGGCTAATTAACAAACCTGAAGCAATTCATTTGAATCACTCAACATCATAAGAAATCCCACACCAAAAATCACATCACTATTGCTTGAGCAGTGAAACCCTCGAGTGCTTATTCACGGCTATTTCAATGAAAAGTTTTCTCCACTCGATTCAAAGCTTTTAAGATCGAAAACACGGCTAATTCAAGCCTCAGAACATCCCCAACCATTTACATGACTCTTAGCCAAAGAATAACATAAGTAGGAAAAGATCCCTACCTCTTGGAGTTGTCGGAACTCCACAAAATCGGTGTCCACGTGTAGCCCTCGTTACATAGATTAACTTTGCTTCTTGCTCTGTCGAGAACCGACGGTTTGAACAGCCGAAAATCTAGAGAGAAGGAGCTCTCTCTCTCTCTAAAACTCAAAAACCCAACTTTCTGCACCTTTCCATTTACTGTTTTGTCTTCAAATTGGTGGAAGATAGCTATTAAATCCTTGTCTTATTCTCATTAAACTTTCCATTAATTCCACGTCTTGTCCTTTTGTCTTGATTTTTTGGCCGGCAGCCTGATCTGAGTCATTCATCTCCACCCTCTCTCTGTCGTACAACATGTCACATGAGTATATGTAATAGGTGACTTTGTCGCGTCGCGTATCTCTCACAAGCCGTTTCATGGCGCCGACACCGTGCCTCAAAAGCGTGAACTCGGTGTCTCGGTCGGCCAAGTGGGCCTGTGTTAAATCTAGATTTAGCGGAGACGATTCCAAAGGTTAAATCCGTTTCATCATCAGAGATCTAGAAGAATTTGATTTTGACGAAATTCTGGATTTACCATTTTGAGGAAAATTTGAATTTTCCGGGTTTCTGAATTAGAGTACAAAATGTTCTTTAATTTGTTGGTAGTGGAGGATCTTTATAAGAGAGTGTTAAGCCCATCAAAATCACCACATGAGTACGTCGTTCTGTTCAAATGTAAAAATTAAGTTTTAGATATAGAAAGCCAAGCAAAAAACTTTGTAGTACCAACTAGACTAAGACATCGATTTATTATTTTGATGAGTGTTAGTGGTAATTTTCAAGGTATTAAATGAGTGATAATTGAAATTAGAATAATACCTTGTCAGAAAAGAACTCCGCTGATGATAACTTGCAAGATACAAAATGACACGATGGAACATAGGCGTAGAAAAGAGAATGATATAAAACAAAAAGGTTGACACAACATTATGTACATTCTTAATATCTAAAAAATAACATAGTGCTTCACAATAACAAGAATTATAGGATATATAGCAGTATACTTGAGTATAACTTTTAAACTGAATAAAGTAAGTATTAAAACCTAAATAAAGTGAAATTCAATTTATTCTAGAAGGTTTCAATAAATTGAAATTTCAAATAAAATATAAAATATGGATTAATATTAGTAGCATAGAAATCTAAGCTATCTTGCAAATAATATAATAAAGTACATGAATGTAAACAATCTTAGAATAACAACGTAAGAAGAAAGATATAAAATTTAATGCTCAATGAAAAGGAGATATCTTGCATACACTTAGTATCAATCCAAAAGCACTGATTACGATTCACCACCATAATGTAAGACTAGAAATTCCGATTTCTTGAAAAGAACCCAAGCAGTAATTTGATTACAAAATTGTAATTTCGGTTAAAAATCCATAATTAATTCTCTAGATCTTGGATGACAAAACGGATTTCACTGTTGGAATCGTCTCGCGAAATCTAGGTAGCACGTAAAATTTCGTAATATTACGGGAGCAGTGGTCGACACCGTTTTTCGAGCATCGCCGGTTCGGTGCCGTAAAGCGATTTTGGATCTTGAAAGTCGCATCTCTTAACGTCTTGCCATGTCTGCTAAGTGGTATGAGTGAAATGATGAAAATGAATGACGAGATAGTAGAATGTCAAAAGCGGGAAAAGAGGGACGTAATGGTCATTGGTAAATTTTAAGTCCTTTAAATAGCCAAGGGAATAGTGTTAGTGTAACATTAAACCAAAGGCAAAACGTGAGAGGGAACCCGGTAGCTTGCGAGAAGCGAAAATGGTGGTTTTAAAGAATGTCTCGACCTGCAGATTCCTGACAAATCCGACCGTCGGTAGTGCCGGGACAAGAAGGAGGCTGATCTGCGGGAGAGGGCTTAGTGGGTACCAGATTTGAGGTTTCTTCAAACTCCTTAAGGTAGGGGTTTCTCCCTACTTGAGATTTATTCCAATTTCAAGGGTTTTTTTTATGTTTCGGTTAGTTTGAGGCCTTGAACGGCCGTTTGATGGAGATCCTCAAACTTGGGTTGAAATTTAATGAATTTGTGAAACCCAAAACACATGGCAGTGAGGGCTGTTTAGGTGCCATGTTTGATGATTTATTGAATAAATGGTGTATTGATATGAAAAAGGCGAGAATGGGCGTTTGATCGAATCCCAAAAAACATGGGACCTAATTGATCTGAATTTTTAGACGAGGTGCAGTAGTGCGCTAGGAAATTTGTTTGGGTTAGTGAATCATGAAATTGTGAAATAAATCATGCTTTGATTGGAATGAGGTCGGTAATGGCTGTGAATTGCGGGTTCACTAAGTGAACCGATGAATTGTGGAGTGTTGGAACCGTAAACCCTAGGGTTTTACTGTTCCTAGGAATAGTGACACGAAAATATATTTTTGTGAAAATATGTGTTTGGTCGAGTGATTTAAATTCAGTATTCGTGTGTGATTAATGCTTAAGTGGTAATTTTGATGTATGAAATGAGAATTTCATGACATGATTGTGTGAATTAAATTTTGTAAATATATGCATGTTTATATATTTACGTGAATTAAATTTGTATTGGAATTGGCATACATGCATTCCCACATATGCCTTTGGGACATCCTAGGACTATAGGAGTTAGTGCATGAGGCAGTCTAGAAAATGGTTGGGTTGTCTAAAATATTAATTATGGAGGGTAGTCAAACTAAAATATCAATCGTCGGAGGCGGCCCAGTTGATATTCATCGGAGGAATTAGTCCACAAACAAATAATATATCGTCGTTGGAGGCGACCCGGTTGATATATACATCGGAGGGTTGTCCACTAATAAAATAATAATTCTCATGCAGGGCTTAGGTGAGTGTGAAGTCGGTGAGGACTCGGGATCACGGGGTTGGTCATGTAGACATTGAGTAGGATCATGCATTTGCTTGGATGTGTGTTTACTTTGGAACGTGCGCACTTAGGTGGTGAAGTAGCCCGCAGGCGATTCTTCCTCTTGGGCTTTGGCTCACCCCCGTCGTGAGTTACGGCGGGTATAGGGAGCGCGCGAGGAGACGGTTCGTCCTTGAGGCTATTTTAGAAGAAAGCCGGGATGTGGTTTTGGTGGTTTTACATGTATTGGAACTCTTTAGAGTTCTTTATATGTATGATTCCAGAAGTGAAAATATTGTAACTCTTGTAACTATAGGATATATAGTTTGATTCATAGTTGGTATGCATATTGAGAATTGTTATGGGCCCAAGTGGCCGTATTAGATATATATTGGACTATATTGCACTGTTTGGGACAAGATATGCAGGTTTTAGACAAGTTTGTATTTATTTGGGTGAGGCTCCCCAGCCTGAGACTCTACCCCGTTTCGTGAATGTCGAGGTCACCGAGCATACCGCAATATTCAGCGAGGTTAATGGTAATCAACAGGACCCCGGAGTTTGGGGCGTTACATAATGTGATTTTGACTTCCCAAAATAAATTTACTGCATTTCAAAAGCGGTTATAATAAGATAATAAGCCCAAAGAGGCAATGAATAGATCTAAAGAGGAAGGATAGTACCATAAATAAGTCAATTGTAGCGCCCCATTTCGAAGTCAGTTGACAACTATCCTTGCGGAATATTCGTGGATGTCGGGTAACTTGGAAACACACGCTCCTTGAAAAATCGAGACGAGTCTCCTTTATGCGAGGAGCTCTACCAGTGCAACTGTCCCGATCACATGGCAGCTTTGTCCCAATATTTTACAAAGACCACACCGAGTCCATATACAATTAAAATGAGTAAAAATGGCCACTTGGGCCCAAACATCAATACTCATCAAAATATATCAACTATATACCCATAGTTCAAGAGTTAATAAATCACTCTCAATTCAAACATATATTAAGATTTACAATTTTAATACATGTTATACAAAATGAAAATGCCAAAGCCACAATCAGAAAAACTTTCTTCATGTGACCTCTAGTGGCGCCGTCCTCTGCCCTTCCTGTACTGAAAATAGTGATATCTCGGCGAGGTGAGCAATGCCCGGTAGTGATAATTTCCTACATGGGTTACTCCGCTAAATGCATGTCATGGCAAAACAATCACCTCAAGTAAATGATGATCCTACTTGAATGTCCTATATGCCTAAACCCATGTCTCAGTCCTCAACGACTCCCTCACACATGCCTAAGCCAAATCTGGTAAAATCTGAGTTTTCAAAACAAAAAGCTTTTGTTCTCGAACTTACTATCGAGTTTTAGTCGTGATGGACAACCCTGAGGCGAATCGTTTGGATAATTCAGAAACAATTCATGGGCCCCTCCGACGTGAATTGTTGGACAATCTCCCAACACAATTATCACGAAAATGTTTTAAGTGAAATTCTTTTCACAAACATTTTCCTTTTATTTTCTTTCATGTCATGCTCAACCATAATAAACCACAGGGTGCCCCAGTGCATATGAAATGCATTATGCCAATCCCAACAACTCATGCTAATATATAAAACATGTATATATTAACATAATTAATTCACACAATTCATGTTATTAAATTCACATCAATAACACCAAAATTAGCTCACTGGGCTAATTAACAAATACAAGCAATTCATTTTGAATCACTCAACAACATAAAAAATCACACCAAAAATCACATGAACAGTGAAACCCTTGGGTTGGCACTGTTCACGACCACACAATTAGGGATTTATTCACTCGGTTCAAAGCTTTTGAGACCGATGCCACGACTTTCTGAAGCTAGCAAATCCCCATCATAAAATGGCCCTTGGCCGAAGAATAAACCAAGTAGGAAAAGATCATACGTCTTTAGGTTGTCGGCTTCCAGCATCCGTCGGTGTCAGCGCGTGGTCACCGTAGCGTGGTCGACTTGCTTCTTGATTAGGTAGAACCAACGATCCGAACGGCGGAAATCTAGAGAGAAGCCTCTCTCTCTCTCTAAAGCTGAACCAACCCTCAACATCCCTTTTTTTTTGTGTTACGTGGAAAAGCGTTCTCCTATTTTGTCTTATACTCATTTAACATTTACAATAATTCCCATCTTGTCCCTTAAGTTTTGATTTTGACACTTGGCTTAATCTAAGCCATTCATTTCAATCATCTCATTAATCATGCAACATGTGTCACATGAGTACATGTGATATGTGACTTTTGTCACACCACATGTCTTTCACAAGCCGTTTTACGACACTCGACACCCGGTGCCTCGAAAAACTTAAAATTCAGGCATCTCTCGAATTGACTAAGTGACGTGATACTTCGTTGCGAGGCGATTCTAACGGTGAAATCCAGTTTCGTCATCAAGATCTAGAAAAATTACAGTTTTCAGAAATTACGTTTACCATTTTCGAAATTTGTCTAGGGTTTATAAACTCCAAAATCACTATTTAAATATCTGTTTTTGTCATGAGAAGGAGATTCAAAATTTGCATAAAAAGGGTAGTAAAGTAATCAAACAATTGTAATGTCAAATTTATATAATAAATCAAATTTATAAAATCTCTTAGCACTCCACAAATGCAAATACAAAAAAAAAAAAACAATAAGTTATATTTTTATATGAGAGTTAAGCTCATCAACTACAAGTAAAATGATAAAAAAAATCATAACATATATTTTTTGTGAATGAAAATAAGAAACTCTCTTTCAAAATGTAATTAAAAATAGTTATAAGAAAAAATGTTCATAAATTTATGGAGGTGACTACTTATTCTAGATATAACTTGCTAGGAAAATCATAGTAATGCATTATGCTTCCAAATAACTACTTCATAAAAATTGCATAGATTCACATTATCAAGGTGAGCATCATCAAAATATTCTTTGTCAACTTCACATTAACTTTGATGAGTTATTTACCAACAAAGCAAAAAAATTGATACAAATATAAGACAATTAATTACATTGTACCTTCAACCAAAAGTTATTATCAATTCAGTCACTAGTAGGACCCATTTTGATCGTTCTTCATTTATCTCCATTTCGCTATAAGACTTTTTCCCATTAAACTAATAACGAGAAACATACACCATTGATTAGTTAAGTTGATATAGTAAACAATAGGAATATTCTGAAAATTTATTAATAAGTATACATTAACCTTTGTTGTGAGATGCCTTGAATCAATTATAATGTCCTTCATGTATCTCATTACATAACATTCACATTCTACACTACCTGGTTGCCTGGGACACTATAAATGAAAATGTAACCCATTATATTGTGATCCTTAAATTAAAGTGTATGATTTTTACTACTTTAATACTATGAACCGAAATTTATAAATCACAATCAAAGTGAAATAATTTATACTAACCATGACCTTTACCCATGTAGGCTCTCTCTTAAATGTTTTTTGCTTTGTTGGTGGATGGATTCTTAATGCCCTATACAAAGACAATAAAATAAGTATATATCATCAATCATTCAAAATTATTGCAATTTATAAACACATGTTAACAATATCCTTCAAATCATCACATGGTTGATGTAGCATCGGGTCAAGGTAGTATGCTGTCATTGTCCTTGTCTCTAGTGCTACCAACACCCAATGAAAACTGAAATATTTTTTATTAAAGTGAGAATCTAGTAAAAAATATAGAGTAAAATTATAATTGTCATAAAACTTACTTTGGGTTGTATGAAATAAAAATATAGTTAGCACGACTTCCATTCATTAATCGTTTTGCAATAACCCTTGACCTATTTTCCTTCGTTGCTTCTCCCATTCCAGCTTTAGAAACTAATGTAGGGTTAACAAAAGCAAACCGTTCTTTCATGCTGCATCAACCATCTTCTTATACAAATGCCTAGTGAAATTCAAAATCATTAAAAAAATTATGAATATTTGACATGCACCAAATATATTACTAAAATGGAAAACTATAATGTAACTAAGAAGATAAAAAATAAAGGCAGAAGTTCTCTCACCATATGTAGAATATGATACAATTGCATGACACTTCCTTTGATGAGATTATCATATCTATATCTTCTTTCATGAGAAAGTTTATAAAACCCTCTCCAAAAACATCACTTGGAATGTCTACTGGTTTTACTTTTTGATCATTGTCAAAGTTCTTGATATCTTGAGGATTTTCACATTTGATTTTTAATTCTATTTTTGTACTCCTTTTTATTTTCAATTTCTTGACTTCCTATAAAAAACATAAGGTTGAGTATCTCTTTATGTAGAATTGAAACACAAATTATGCTCATTAAATTATGTGTAAATATATAAAAATATTGCACCTGGTTAGGATGAGAACTGAGAATGATCAAATGAGTGGACCACAAAACTTCATACCCAATAGTTTCTCCAATAGTAGTAATGTCATCAGGATTGGGAATTGGAAGTGATGTATTTGGTTTGTAAGGAGCATCCGCTACTACAAGGTAGTTGGGACCACATTCACATACAATTGTCCCACCTGCCACCATATTTGCAATATAGCTAGGAAATGGGTTGACTAGGCCCAAATGGGTCGAGCCCATTCGGGTCGCATGTCAAAACAGGCCAAGCCAATTATGTCTACTTTTATTTACTCCCACTTTTGGATCGTAGACCACGAGCCCAATTGGACCGGACAGTAAAAAATTAAAAATAATAATAAATAACACTTTTATAAATTTTATATATTGTAAAATAAAGTTTTCTTTGAAATGTCAAATTTATTCTTATGTTCTTAAGATTATATAAAATAAATTATTTGATTATATTTATAAGTGTTTTTATTTTATTTTCATACTAATATTATTTTATTAAAACTAATTATTTAATAACTATTCTTTTCTATAACAACTAATTTATATTTTCATAATAGAAAAAATAATATTTTTAACAATTAGAAAATATTATGTAATCATTAAAAAGTTAAAATAAAAGCGAGTCACACTAGCCCAAACAACCAACGGGCCATTTAATGGGTTCTGAGCCTATTCGAGATTCGGGCTAATAGCGTCAGTTATTTGGGATTTAGGGGTACGTATGCATGCATGTACGTACCACGTACATACCTTGTTCTTACAATAAAGCATATAAATAACTAATCACGATATTTAAACTTTATTCAAATGGTATAATACAGTGGGAGTTTCGGGAACATGAATGCAGTAAACCAGCAAAAATTTGACATTATGAATGCAAACCACAGAATTATGAATGTGATTGCATGTGGGATAGGCCAAAATGCTACAAGAAAAGTCAAATGTCATTTACATTATATGTTCTTAAGCATACTAGATCCCAGTTAAGCTAAATTGAATGCTTAGGACTTCATTATTTTTTATAGTGACAATTGTGACGCCCCAAAATCGGGGGTCCGTTGACAACCCGTTAACCCGTGGAATATTTGTGGATATCGGGTAACCCGACACCCTCATAATCAGGCGATCTCCTTTGTGCGGGGCTTTCAAAAATCTGCAAGGTACAAAACTTGTCTAACAATTAACAATGACCACATGGTCCCACATGCGTGTAAAATAATATTGCCAGGCCTATAATACTCACAATATACATATCAACTATATAACATAGTTCAAGAGTTAAGAAATCACTCTTAATTAAACATATATTAAAATGTACAATTTCTAATACATGTTATACAAAAGTCTCTACCAAAGCCACAACCCGGCTTTCTTTTAAACGCGGCCTCTAGTGAGCGCCGTCCTCTTGTACACTCCTTGTACCTGAAATAGTGATCCTCGATAGAATTTAGTAGCCAGTAGTGATAATTTCTGCATAGGTTACTCCGCTAAGTGCACATGTCATGGCAAACAATCACATCGAACAATTACATGAACCTACTCGAATGTCTGGCCCAATCATGTCAGGAGTCCTCATCATTTCTCACATATGCTAATGAGACAAGTAAAATATCGATTTCAGGCAAAGCTTTTTGTTCTCGAAACTTGCAGTTGGTAAAATATTGAACTACTCCCTTTGAGGCGGTGCTGGATAACGCTCGAAAGCGATTGTAGTCCTCATCGGAAGTGATCTATTGGTGACTCCAAGGCAATTCTTCGGAAAATCTTATGTCGAAATTCCTTTCACAAACATTTTCGTTTTTCTTTCAATTTCATGTCATGCTCGCTCTGCAATATTCTAGGGTGCCCCGATGCGTATGGAATGCGTATACCAATCCCAACAAACTCATGCTAATATATATAACATGTATATACTAACATAATTAAATCACTAAATCATGTTATGCAAATTCTAATAACTCTTTAAAATTAGCTCCTATAGGCTAATTAACAAACACAAGCAATTCATTTGAATCACTCAGGCATCATAAAAATCACACCGTCATACTATTCACGTGGTAGTAGAAACCCTCGGGTTGGTATAAACCCAACCTTATTGAATGTTATAATAGTAGTTATTAGTGATTTGAGGTCTAATGATAGACGAGAGTGGATTAGAATTTAGAGCGCTCTGGACATCATTTGGGCGTGAAGTGAAAATTTTAAGTAGCAGGTGCCCTAATGAATGATGATTTTTTCTTATTTTATCGGATGGAGGGGGTTGCAAAGGGATTTTTAAGAAAATTTGAGTTCTATGACTTTGGTGATATTTAGAAGATAATGGGATTTAAGTGAATAGTGATTCCGGTGAAAATTGGAGTACATGCGAAATTTTTCGAAATTGGGCCGAATGCAGGTCTGGAATAAATCATAAAGACTAACGAGCGAAATAAAGTAAACGAGTCCGTTTGGATAGTTTTCGGGTGATCAAAGGCGTGGTCGGGTAATAATGCGCTATTGTCCGGGTTCACAGATTTTAATGATTTTAAATACGATTTGGTGATTTGAGCTGAAATTCAATGTGAGATTTAGTTAAAATATTTTATGTTCAAATTTAAATATAGACGACCATAGAATATTTTTGACATATAATCGATATAAAAGCAGTATAAGGTGAAAGTGAGATAAAAGCTGCTATAAGGGAGATATTTTATTATGAGAGCCAATTAAAACTTTTCTTAATGACTAAGTTATGAATAAAATAATAGGTTAATGGATTTGTGATTCATTAGAATGGACAATGAGCTTATTTGGTTCCAAAGGTAATTTTGCAAGTATGAAAGGGCAATTTTGGAAGAGTTAGTCAAATATAATTTAAGAGGTTAAGTTGTCTCCAAAAGGAGGAGGGCAAGTAGGAGAGAAGAGAGGAAGAGAAAAGAGAGAAAGAAAGGAGAGAAAGGGAAGCAAGAAGAAAAGTGAAGAGGGCCAAGTATGAGATGTGATTTTTCTCCTCATTCAAGCTCTTCAAGTGATCTACAAGTGGAATCAAGAGAGAGAACCAAGGAAAACCAAAAGCAAGTAAGTTTTTAATGGTGGGAAAGTTAGTTTTATGTTTTTCATACCTAATGATTTGATTTTCTTGTATGGACGTTAAATTAGTGGCATTTAGGGTTGAATGATGATGATTTGAGATAAATTAGAGAAAGCCATGGATTAGATTAGGGTTTTGACAAATCAAGTGAGTAATGGATTTAGGGTTTGATAATGCATTGTGTATGATATGTTGAAGTGGTTAGGGATTTATGAAATTGAGGTATAATGCATGAGGTGGTTAGAAAAGAAATGAATTGAGGGCATAAAGATCATGTTGTAAAGTAAAGGGAATGCTGTAAAATTTCTGTAAAACCCTTGTTTGTATTTTGGCTATAGATTACGTTAGAATCATCCAAATGAATTGATTCCAATTGGTAAAGAATCATAAGAGATAGGGCTACAAATGTATAGAAGGGACCAAGAGCCAAATGTAGCTCTAAGGCTCCCAAATACGGACTGCAAGGTGAGCTCGTGTAACCTCACTGATTTGCTATGTTTTTTGGAGTATGGTTGTAGTGTTTGGCCATAAGTGGAGTTACTCATCAAGTTGAGTGATTCAAAATTATGGGTAAAATAGACTTCTAGGAAAAAGAATTTATCTAAAGGAAGTTCATGCAAATTGTAAACTTAAAGTGCCCAGAAAATGGTTCAAAGTGGAGCTATGTGCAGATTTTGTTTCTGCCAAACTAGTATTTGTTATTGCAGATTGTGTTATATGGTTGAGGGCTTTAGAGACAGAATTTTAAATTGAAAATTTAAAGAGATGTTATTTGATATATCAAGAACTGATCTGGAGAGTTTCATAAATTTTGAAGACCATTTGAATAATTTTTGAGTCATAAAGTCTATAGGGTATGGTTGGAAAAGGTTGGCCAAAATGAATGAGTTTTTAGTGCTTAAGGGTAATTTGTTCATTTGGCTTTAAATGAATGTGTATGGTGGATTAAAATGGAAGTTATGATTAATGTATAGTTGTGATTTTCTTGGAAAAGGGGTGAAAGGATGATCGGACGGGAGCAGGAACTCAGCGGGAAGCAAAGCGGGTGGCGGTGGGTTGGAAGCTTGCCGTGGTAGACAGTATTTGAATTTAGTTTTAAAGTGAATGGTTTAATGTTAAAGGCGAAAGTTTAATGTAAATTTTATGTAAATGTTAAGGCATATGGAAATGTTTTATATTGCATTGTTTATCTTGCATCAATGCATATATTTATATATGTATTAAATATGTATGCATATGTTAAAGTATGAAAGTTTAAAAATCATTTAAAATATGCATATGTGTTTTAATGATAAAGTAAAGGATTTAAAGGTATTTATAAATGTATTTTGAAGAAATGTTTTACTGATGGTTACCCTGAAACCCCCTAGTATTATGGCGATATCGTAGGGAATGCTTTAAGCGTGTAAGGATTAAGAGGAGTAAAGTTATAGGTTACTAAGCGAGGGAAATAGGTGTCTAGAGTAATATCCTTACGTGATAAGTACTGAAATTTGGAACCCTACCTGCAAAGCGTGGGTTTCTCCATAGCGTAGTGGTTATATTTGGAATGTATTTGTCCTCACCGTCGATGCAGAGCTGTTCGGTGTGTTTATTCCACACAGGTTCCATCGGAAAGAATGAAAGAAAGAAATAAAGAAAGAAAGTTTAAGGCATAAATGCTTAAAGCATAAATGGATTTTAAATGCATAAGTATTTATGGAAAGAAAGTTTAAGGCATAAATTCTTAAAGCATAAATGGATTTTAAATGCATAAGTATTTATTGAAAGAAAGTTTAAGAGTATAAATGTTTAAGCATAGCTGATTTTAATGTATAAGTATTTATGGAAAGAAAGTTTAAGAAAACAATTGTATAAGTATGTATTATTTTGATATGTCTTGAAAATGTTATATAAATGAAAATGTGCACTCAACGAGGCTCGTTTAGCTCACTCTTTTTCCATATGTTTCCAAAATGTTTGGGACCGAGACGGGTGGTAGGTAGAGTACCTCTGCTTGATGAGTCGAGCCATCGAGAAGGCAGCTATGTGATGCATTGTATAAATAGTTGCATATTTTATATATCGGAATAATTTTCCATGCATCTATGCATATATGGATATATTTTGAAAATGAGTGTAGGCGTCAGCTTAAGTCAGCTCAAGCCCAAATTTTTTTGATCTGAGTAATGCGTGGAATTGAAGAAGTTTTGAATGTTTTGATGATTGAAATGAATAAATGTATATGGTATATATATTGTGTTGATTGAGTTGTGGACGAGGAGTCCTAATATGGAAGTTGATGAATTGAAGTTTAGAAGTGTTTTTAAATGTTTTCATCAGGTTTTGTAAATTTGGGAAAGTCCGAAAAACAGAGGAAACTGCGGCGATTTTTCTGAAAAAAATCTAAGTGTTGAAAGAAAGAAAAAGAAATTTTTTTTTAGCACCGCTTCCACGTATTTTTAAAAGATATGAAGAATTGTAAGGGGTTCGCTCTCACAGTTTTAATTTATGGTTTAGGAAAAGTTCTATATCTGTTGGGTGGGAGGTCCCCTCGGGTTCATGAGGTTAGTCCGGGTCGGGATCCTTCATTGGCACTGTTCACGGCCACAACAATGAGGATTTTCTCCACTCGGTTCAAAGCTTTTGAGACCAAAAACACGGCTAATTCAAGCCTCAGAACATCCCCAACCATTTACATGACTCTTAGCCAAAGAATAACACAAGTAGGAAAAGATCCCTACCTCTTGGAGTTGTCAAAACTCCTGGAAGTAGTGTCCACCGTGGCCCTCGTAGGTGTGGGAACAACTTTACTTCTTGGCTTGTAGCCTATTGGCCCGGTCGACGGCGGGAAATCTAGAGAGAAGGAGCTCTCTCTCTCTCTCTAAAAATCTGATTTCCACACCCACTGTCGATTTTCTCTTTTCTTTGGAGAAGAGAACTATTTGCTTTTGTCTTTATTCAATAAAACTTTTCATTAATTCCCAATGTGTCCCTTTTCTTGATTTTTGACACTTGGCACAATCTCAGCCATTCATTTCATCCTCTCACTAATCATGCAACATGTGTCACATGAGTACATGTAGTAGGGGACTCTTGTTACGTCACATGTCTTTCACGAGCCGTTTCGGCACCGGCGCTCGATGCCTCAGCGTGAAGTCGTCTCGGGTTTGTGAAATTCGACGTGGTAGCTAGATTTCACGAGACAATTCCAACAGTGAAGTCCGTTTTGTCATCCAAGATCTAGAAAAATTTCGGATTTTGACCAAAATTACAATTTTACCCTTTTTCAGAAAATTGGAATTTTCCCAGGTTTTACAACAACCTTCTCTCACAATCTTTCTTCAATAAAAATTTAATTTATATCATCTAGAGTATCATACATTTTTTCTTAAATCACCAAGGGGGACCTTTATTTTTCAATTGGGGGTAAGGTGAGATATCCTCTGTGCAATCTTTGACTTGTAGCAATCTGAAAGCTATCTTTAACCTGAAAGTTAAAGACGTAGATGATGAGAAAATAGAAGAGCCATCAATGTTGGTTTGTTAACCCTGATAACTTTGAATACATACATGAGTGATGAAACGTTGGAGCAATCATCACAACCAGAGAGTTAAGAGACAACCAGTGATAAAACCTAACAAAAGGAGGAATTCCCACAATTAGCATCTCTAAAATTGAAGTTTTAATGTATTTGAGAGAGATAGAGATAGACTTGAAAAGTCTAAGGCTTCGTTTGGAACCTATAAAGCATTAGGGAAAGAAAAAAGTACAAGGAAATTAATTTTCTCATGTTTGGTTTTACCATGAAAAATATAAGAGAAAATCAAATGTAATAAAAATTATTGATAGTCAAAATTTTATATATTTTCAAATTTCTTAGTCCTTATATATCTGAGAGAAAAAAAAAATAAGGTAAAAGTTTAGGGCAAACATATAGTATTAATTTATTAAGTTTTAAATATATTTTGTATTTTCCTCATAATTTTATTTCCCTCATATAGTGGTTCAAGCTTATGTCTCTTCTATAATGAAAAAGCCAAAATACAATCTTAGAAAAAATATAGAAGATTTGGTTCATGACAAATTAAGGAATAGAGAACTTACTCAACAAGAAAAAATATAGCATCACTTAAGCATTTTACAAGGGGATTTTTTGGTAGAAAGCTGGTAAAATTGTCACAATGCAAAAAAGATGCTAGACCTCCAGCAGAGCAACTTGAAAGTAAAGCCAGAAGAGAGATTCAATTAATATTCTAGCAAATATAGCTAATGTGTTACTTCTAGGCTAAGTAATCTACCAATGTAAGTTTATAAATGCAAATATAGCTAATGTCCACTTCCTCAACTATCCCAGGTTCTCTTAATAATTAGTCATAACCTATATCTGACTTACCAACTTATGGTTCTTATCCTTCAGTTCCTACTTTTGCCAATTCTACCAGTACTAATGCTGCCACTACACTTGTCTGTGATAACTCTACCACGTCTCTAAGCTCTGTTGTAGTTGGATATCACACCATCATTACTCTCCGGCATAACAGATTGGGGCATCCTCTGTTGAATCAAGTACTTTAGAAAGTAAATGTATCTATTCCTTGTTCCTCTACTACATTGTTTTGTGGTGCTTTGTAAGCTTAGAAAGTTACATCAAATGTCTTTTCCTTCTGTCCCATTAAAGACTATTCTTCCAGCTTGTGCACTCAGATTTATGGGGTCCCTCCCCTTACGAAGGATATTGCTACTATATAATAATAATAATAATAATAATAATAATAATAAGTTAACATCAAATGTCTTTTCCTTCTATTCCATTAAAGACTTCTCTTCCAGCTTGTGCACTCAAATTTATGGGGTCCCTTGCCTTATGCCTCACCCGAAGGATATTTCTACTATATCTTCGAGTTTTGTACGGAAATACATTGTTTGGGAAAAAAAAAATAAAATGAGTGCTGCGTCCAAAAAATTTCCCAAAGTAGATCATAATCTAGGCAATGCAGGAGCCGGCGGTAATTGATTATGCGAGGGCGGCAACGACCAGCGGCGACAATTGAATTTGCGTTAATTGTCGTCGTTGAGAACGGCGGCATTTGGATTTAGTTAATTGCCGTCATCGACAACGGCGACATTTAAATAAGTTCAAATCTTAGTCGTTCTGGCGAAGCGACAGTCCAACTAATTCAAATCGCGTCGTTCAAGTAAGCAGTGGTTGGGTTAAATTGCTCGGGGCTAGGGCTTTTTTCCCCATTTTCCTCTTCCGCTTGCCTTCTCCTCTGCTGCTGCGTCGTGGTACCTTTCTCTCGGCTCTTAGCCTGTACTTATACGCTCTCTTTGCTCCGATCCCCTGCTCCGAGCGGATGGTCGCCTCCTTCCTTCTCCATTTTCCGTTTCATCTTGCCTTGCTCCCTCCCTCTTCGGCGGTCTTTGTTGCTCGTCGCCGGTCAAAATGTCTTCTCTTCATTTGCTCGCCGGTTTTTCGCTATTCCAGGTAACGCCTCTTGCCCAATGCTCGCCGATTGTTCTTAACTTATCTCTGAATATTGGATATGTTTGTGTTGGTTGATTTGGTATATATTTTTTGTTATCATTTCGTGGATGCGTTTTTTGGTGTTTACATGTTTGATAGGCATGGGATTTCCTGATGTATAGTAGAGTGATGGGGAGATGTATGCAAATGTTAAGTATTTGTGCAGTAGATGTTTGGGACCTTTAAAAGGGGATATTGGGAGCTAGAATCCTCGTTTCTCAAAATACCTTCATTGATTGGGGTTGGTTAGTGTGTATTTTGTGGAAAATATCAGGGTGAAGGTTTACGGAAATGGAGGATAATAATCAAAGCCTCAATTTTGTTTCTCCAAAATCAAAGTGTGAAATTTTTTCACACTCAATAATACAGTTCTTTTTTTCCTGCATCTAATATTATATATATATATATATATATATATATATATATATATATATATATATATATATATATATATATATATATATATATATACTCTATATATATATATTTAATAGTTGAAGAGGAATTCTCAAATCTCGATCTAACAAAAATTTGAGTCTAAAAATTTGCAGTAAAACTACGTGAGTTCTATCACTAATTGAATAAACACAAATTCAAACTTCCCGGCAACCAAATTTCAGAGTTATAAAAAAATGTCGAGCCCTCAGTTTTTCTTACCAATGAAATATGGAAAAATAAAGAAAGCACAATTTTCAATTCCAATGTAATCTCTCACTTTTTTTGCTGCCGAAAATAAAAATGAGAGTAAGAAAATAACATAAAAAAAAATTGAAAAAATCAACTAGGACAAAGAACCACATGAGCTTTAGGTAAAGTGATTTTCTTCTGTATTCTTGAGCCACAGATGCAAATTTGAAGATTTAAAAATTTTTTTCTGAATTTTCCTTTGCATCCAGTCAAAGCGTGGTGAATTCATTGAGTTTGGGATAGAGATTGGAGCGTACCTTGAGTTGAGCCTCTGGAGTGTAATAGTAGGGAAAGATTGGACCGCTTTGTGAATGGAAATCTCGGGTCCTCATGCGGTGCTGGTAGGATAATAAACTACATTAGCTGTGATGGTGGCGGGCATGGCTTGTGTTTCTTGTGAGTCTTTGCGAGTCTTCTTGATCTTGGAGTTCTACATATGTTATGCGGCATCAAAGGAATTGCATGCGGTGTGGGATTAGGATGGAACCTGTGACCTTGGGTGGATAACGTCGACATGATTTGTTCTGCGGGGTATCACGTGGTTGGGGATCAGTGGAGCTCTTTGGGATATGGTGGGAAAGGGTATCAGATCGATGATTTACTTCTTGATGTCCCATTCTACCTCCTACCGTTGCTCGAGGCTAGGATATTTCTGGAATGTACAAGAATAAGTATACTCTCATATATATATGTATAACTCAAAAATTTATGAAGTGATGTTACTCATCATAACAAGACCAAGAACCCTTTGTTTATTTCGCCCTCCCGGCCTGCCCATCTGGATGCATCATCTTTGTCGAATCGACGACCCA
Source organism: Tetrastigma voinierianum (assembly GCA_016808115.1). Lineage (NCBI taxonomy): Eukaryota > Viridiplantae > Streptophyta > Magnoliopsida > Vitales > Vitaceae > Tetrastigma > Tetrastigma voinierianum. The sequence goes on from JAEQBH010000608.1 coordinate 860,098, forward strand.
GTAAGTTGGGCCTTGAAATAAGGTGCATGCAGTTCACATTATATCAAATATATATCTGTAATTTGACTCTTTGAATTCCTACTGTAAGCTGCCATGCCAACACATGATGGGTGGGGCCCAAACTAAGGAGATGTATGCAGTCCAACCTACTGGGCCGTAGAGGGTGAGGCTCAAAGTTGGTGGTGTAGGAAAGCGACGTCCATGTTGGTGGTGTAGGAAAGCAACGTCCATTAATGATCAAGAGGGAAAGACCCATTAGCTTACCACAACCGTTCCGTATCTTTTACAATCTTGATGGATTAAAAGAGAGAGAGAGAGAGAGAGATAGAGAGAGAGCCCATATATATAAATATTCCCCCCATAATAACCTAAATTGCCTTCTATTGCAAACTAAGACATAGCTACTTATATAGTTTGTAGTATCCCATCCTAAAATTTCTATGAGATGTGGACAAATACCAGAAGACCTATGTTGGGCCCCTCCACCCACCGACCCATCTCCATGTGAACATGTTGCTCATCCCATCCATCTCCTCCGTCACTTATCAATTCCCTGCGCCTCGGTTGTTCCTTTTATACGGATCAATTTCAAGCCCTTTATGGATCATAATCCTAGCACATGTTTGATTCTAGTTTATGAAAACCGTTATCCAAAATAATTTTTTAAAACACAAAATGTGTGTGTGTGTGTGTGTGTTTGATTGTACAGAATGTGTCAGAATGTGTGTGTGTTGTAAATCCTATAGTTTGCAAGATGAGTGACATTATACCAAAAAAAATAAAAGTTTCTAAAATAAAAGTTTCTAACCTTAGTGCCTTTAATTATTGTGATACACTTTCTAATATTTATAGTGTATTTTAGGCATACAGGATATATATATGGCGTTCAGAGGGCTACATGACGCTGATCCATTGGATCCATACATCTTGCACTGCGAGACGGGACACGAGTCCCACTTTGTTGACCTTTGACGGGTTTGTATTTTATTATTCATGAATTCACATTCGGTTTACTCCTAATCTATATATCTATTCAATTATTAAACATGGTTATTTCGTTAATTATAGTTCACAGGCGTTCTCGGGCCTTGTGACCAGGATGAGCCAGCCGCCGACTGTGGAGGATGGATCCGCGTATTCGATCCATACATTGATCCGCGGATTCCTATGGTATGTACCGTAGGCCACATCATCGCCGTTGGCCGCTTATCACTTGTCGTTGAGATGGCGGCCCGAGACCCACATTCCATGTCCCGGTCGAAGAGATGGCGATCCGCGGCTTCTGAGGATGTTGCTATCGTCCTTGGCGCCGTATCAGCGGACCCACCGTCACGAGGACATGTATGCCGATCTTCTTGATTATGCGGTGAAATTGTTAGTCATCCCACCGCCCGATGCTCTCAGAGGATTGACTATCTCCATCGGTGGATTATCTTCGTGATTATCGACCCGGGACGATGCGTGGGGTCGCTTTGGAGCGGAATGCGTGGCTTCATGTATTAGCGATGGGGATCATGCTTTGTTCGGGACAAGAAGGGGGTCCATGTTCACCTGTGCTTTCTCCCATTACTCCGTGATTTGACACAGACATCGACTTATAGCTGGGGTGGTGTAGTACTCGCACACACATATCGAGAGTTATGTCGTGCCAGCTTGGACCGTATATGCGGTATTAGTGGTTGTATTACACTCATACATGTATGTATATATTGTTTTTGGTAATTTCATAAACTTTCGGCTCTGAGTGCGATCGCTTAATTTATGTTTATCAGATATTTGGGCCATTATTCGTGAGAGCTTTTACGCGTCGACCCGATTTTCAGGGCGATTCGCAAATACCCAAGACCACCATCGGGCCGCATGCCTTACATGATGACGATGTCGGCGGCGTGGTAGCCGAGGGTATGGACGAGATGGATTACCAGTTGAGCAGATGCTCAGCCCGAGCCGCAGGCTGAGGCAGAGCCGTGAGCCAGCTCTTCCGCTAGCGAGGTGGAGAGTACTCGACACGTGCTTGAACCCATCCTGTCCTCCTCCTATACCAAGATCAGCGCCAGACGCACAAACTTTTAATTGCAATTATATGTACAAGTATATGGTCAGAATTATATGTTACATGTAAGCATATGGTTCATATAGTATCCCCAAGCTTGTTCACATAAAAGTATTTCCACGCCAATGGTTAATGTAGGTCTTATGGCGCCTGCGACATCGAGAGGTGGTCGACCAGCCTTCCCGATATATGCTTAGTCACAGATATCCGGCGGCACGATGTCACCACTCATGTTTCGAGACCTGGCTGAAAGGGCATCGTCCTGTGAGAGCGTATTGGCGCCGGGCCAGGGTCGATCGTGAGATACCTTCCAAATTTCTGCTTTGCGAGCACAAGCCACATAGGCTCGATGCACACAGGCTGACACCAACGCCGAATGGCGACACATCATGCCCGTACATGTGAACCACGGACACACCCGCGCCAGGATCATTACTCAACTCCCACTGCAAGTAAGTGACTGATCTCTGCGATCCTTAGCCACACGCAGCGGCACCGGTCAGCACACACCACCCAGGACACTACTGCCAGATAGGATGGATAGAGGAGGTTTCATACTACAGCCCGCAGTGCTGAATGCTGTGGTGAGCTTCGACCGACGCTTAAATATTCTACTTTAACAATAGAGTATGGCTATACTATTTCATTGCTCACGCAGATCGCCGCTATGGTTTATAGTCGATTGGTTCTGCGGCTACCGCTGTGCTGCAAAGTACATATACCATATTGTCTCTACTCCACAAGCACACCAGATCTAGAAGAACATCGTATCGCGGGGTACGCTGAGGAGGCATCCACATCACATGCACCACCCAGTGTAATCTCCCAGTGTCACACCCGTCCTCACGCATGCAGCCCACAGAGGTGCAGGAGAGGAGAGGCGCAGGGGAGCTGAGCACAGAGGTCGGCTGAGATAGGCAGGTTGTGGTAGACAGTGACAGCGGTGTCATGTACATTTGATTCGAGTCGACTACTAGTACTCTCATTCTACTCCCTACCTTTCATATCACATTCGTACTTCACACATCGACATCGCCACCTTCCATACCCCCACACATCGACACATCACCGCCATCCCCTACACATCGACACATCACCATCCATCCCCCCCACACGATGACACACCATACTAGACCTCAATTCCGAGTGGGTAGACTTCCGCAGGCGACCCTGACTCGACGGTGCACACCACCCCTCATCCACCACTCTACCCTGGCCCATCAGCTCCCTGGCTCCATCGCCTCCTCGACTCCTGGCCGCCGACACCACAGATCCTACCGCCCCAACAGTCGTTTATCAGGCACCCGTCCCAAGAGTCCATTAAGGCGCCGTCTAGGGACTCATTGATACATGTTATTATTTTTATATATGATTTATATTTTTATACATGCACCGATTTTTATTATAAATAATTCTAAATTGGTCGTATAATAATTAGGCGGTATTAACAGTGCATGCAATAACATGTGGTAATTGGTCGTATAATAATTAGATGAATTCTGGTTTTTCAAACCATTATTAATAAGAATTTAAAAAAATACCATAAACTTAAGCGATCTCAAGTGGTACTTGGGTTTTAGAGCCTTTGGGTATTTGGGTTTTAGGGTGTTAGTGTTAATAGTGGTTTTGTGGCATTGTGGTTTTAGGTTTTATAAATTTTTAGGATTTCAGGATTTTAGGTAAATATTGTTGGATGTAGTAAGAGAAAGCTAAATGTGCCACAACCCTGTAGACATGACGAATACGCAATAGCAATAACAAGGTTATGGTTTTGCAAAAAGTTTTTGAGAAAACCAATTCAATTTCATATTCATAGATTGAAAGTCATATTCAACTTTCAAAAACTTCTAAAAAAGCTGGTGGTTGCTAGTTTAACACATTATCAAAGCTTCGTTTAATATAAAGTTTTGAGACCAAGACCAATACCAACAATTGAATATAAAAAATGACGCATAAATAAATAATGAACAGCTAAAAGCCTACGCATACATTAACCTTCAGGAAGTTCCTTTCACTCTAATTTTTCAAGCTTAATCTTTTGAGATTTCAAATTTCGAAAGAGTTACTTCCACTTGCTTGTCTTTCTCCATGTGCCCCAACAATCTATTTAATATATTTAATTAATTAATTTTATATTTTTTAGGTTAAGGGCATAAGAAATTGGGGAGTCCATAGAACCGATTGATCGAGAAAATCACACCAAAAATAGCAGCCTTGGGGTGGTGGTAGAATGCGCGACGCTAGAATATGAATCAACAGAGAAGCTCGAATTGAAGAAAATCTAGATATTTACCATAATGTCGATGATGACATCGCAGTGTCGGAATCAAAAGAATCCATAAAAATTACAGCCACACAATAAAAAGATGACTCCGGGGATATAGACAAGAGAATAACAAATTACACAATCAAATGCTACGGACATCAATACAAAAAATAATATTCTTTGTAAACTTGAAATCCTGGCCAACCATCAATACCTACTTCACAACCCAAATTCATTGACAAATGATATTCAAATCTGAATTCAGGTGAAGACAAAGATATTTCTGGTACACGAATTTTCTCCAAATGTCAATATACCAAGCTAGCAGATCATACATTTCATTAATTTCAAAAAGAGATCCACAAGGAATATATAAACATGGGTAATACCAATCCTCGGATATCATCTTCAGACAACGCAATCAATTGATTAAATTCATCTTCCAGAATTTGATCCCATTAATTTTTTGAATCGGCTTTCAAGTGAAAACCGTATCGAGATCCATCCATTCGCCCACCGCGCTAACTCGTGACTCCAAAGATAGGTACCAAAGACGCCTAATTGTTAGTAGCGTAACTCAAAAGGATTCAATGGTTCTCATGGAAAAAATATTTTTTTAGCAAAAACATATCCAATTAAGTACACTCTGTAATGTTCCAAACACTACATGCATGCGAACCTAAAAATTTTTAACACAAACTTGTCATCACTTGATCACTTACAGTAAATATTTTAACTTTGCTTGTAAATGGCACCAAGAATGGAGCTTGTTTCAGTATAGTATAAGCTCTGGTGTTTCATATCACAACCTGGAAAAAGCAAAGTGTTAGAACAAGCAGTCTAACACAAATTTGTAATAATGCCCATGAAAACAAATCTGGTTCCAATATGGTCATAATTACATCATGGGCCCAAAATAGATGAACACAAATCTGTAATAATGCCCATGAAAACAATGGACAAGTAGCATATGCCCTTTATCCATGTCATCTTAATATCAAATCCCCTAACCGCTCCTTGTGGTGGTGAGGATGTGAAAGTCGATACATGACAAAACCCTAAACATGACAAAACACATGACTCTCTACTCTCCATGTATTAAACTATTTAATATTTTAGTTTTCTTTGTGCTCAAGAAATAAAAAAGCTAGCATGTAAAGAAAAGGAGAAATATGGTTGAATTTTGGGCACTATTTAGAAAATCGAGGGTTTAATAGGTTCTTTCTAATGCCTTTTTACTTCAGATCACTCACTTTATTTCCATCGGTTTTTTTTTTATCTCCATTTAAAGGGGTTTTCTCACATAATATTTGGTGTCCTTTGTACACCATGGTTCTTCTTGATCTGGGTCAACAACTAGTCTTCCCAAGGATCAAACTAGATTTTCTTAAAAAAAAAAGGGCAAAGATGTGATGAATTCAAAGATTTCGCTTTTGGAAATTCTTAGCCTACGTAGGATTGAGTAGAGAAAATGAACAATTTGCATGCAAATTAGCAAATCAAGACCATTTCAATCAAGAACAATAGAGCCCACTATTTTGCACACGATTGATTCCCAATTCCAGAGGAAGAAAAGCGAACTTAAGAACAAAAAGAGTAAAAGGTCTTGATACAGATTTTTTACACTAGAAAACAACAACATCATATTCAATAGACAACAAAAGCTGAAAATACAAAGCACACAAATGGTAAATACAAACAACTAAAACCACCTCTTCCAACTGTACCACTCCGCCCTAAAAACCTCGCAGAAAAGTGGCCATTGGAAGAGATATTTGTTCATAGTAAAGCTGGAAATAATGTAACTAAACATAGATAGGCATAGCCTCCTCAATATAGCCTTTTAAAACGTGGGTTATGCAGGAGATCAATACACCCAGCTCAATGGGCCAAGAATAACAATTCTAAAGCAAAATAGAGGCTTCGACCGATGCGAAAAACATGTTTTGCACTCCATCTGTTTCTCCAACATAACTTTTCCCGGAATTTATAAAGAATCCGGGAAAAGCTCAATTCATTGGATTGAGAAGGTCATTCTTTCAACCAAAAAAAAGTTGAAAGGAGATATGAAATAGTTAGAGTTATCACATTAGGAAAAGTGGTAAGTGTTAGAAATTATTCCGTAAACCGGGACAGCAGAAGCCAAAACCACACCTAACAACAAATGCACATAACTAATCTAGCCGAAAAACAAAGCCAGATAAAATAGATAATGAACTAATCAAAACCCCTTATTAGTTCCAAAACATGACGATAATAGATAATGTACTAATCATTGAACTTTACAGAAAGTAGAATAGAATTAGAAGAATCAATGTTCATTATGAACTAGAATCAGTATGAATCAACGATTTGAATATTTGGGTCGCTACTTCGCTCGATTAAACCAATAAGAGCAAATATTGATTATGAACGAATAAAAATTTCCATAGGACTATTCAGTTGGGTTCATACTTCGCCCGATTAAACAAAGATTGCCAGCATCTAAAAACCAAAACAACATAAAAACACAGACTTCAAACGAAGGCATATTTTGCTTTAATTTCACTAGATGGAATAAAAACAATCCTCTCATTCATATTTTAGCTTAATGCAGTGTGCCGAATCACAGCTAAGGCCGACCAAATCATAGCCAACGGGAACAGCTACATTCGTATATTGGGCATAAATTAATTTACTAAACTTGATTGCTCTACAAGAACGACGACAGACCCAGCCGTTTGCACAACCCACATGTGACTGGGTTTTCCTCCCTAACGTCCATCTCATTATGCAACCTGCTGATTCAGACGCCCACTTCCAGCGCGCTATTGAATCGCTGGTACAATCGCTTCACCACCATAAAGAGGCCACTCATCTTCATCACATTGTAAAAGGCTTGCCCATGTCATAGTAGGATCTGAGTAGTGTAGTAGCCTTCACAAACAAACGAATCAACGCAAATGATGCCGACATGCCGTTGTCGCTATGGCTACATGGGAACCCATATAGCAAAGGTCTTCCACATGTGCATTTTTTCATGTAAGTCGAGGCGATGAGTTCGACCCTCCTGACTTGACATGGAAGGCCCCGTACGTGGTCGTAGCTACAATTTTTATCGAACCTCGCCTTTACAACATGAGCCCGGATTCGCGCATCAACATATGGAGGAACCTGCTTTCATCGATGCCAATCTATTGGGAAGACCTAGTTCCCCTTCAGAACAAAGTAACCGCTGAGACTGAAGAAGGTCAACCAGACTAAGCAAAGCATTAGCAGGCTACGAGCTCCTTTAGACGTTGTTAAATACCAAATGTTGGTTGTCATTAACTCCATATCTTCGACTCCGTCAGGTGAAAGAGCCCATAATCGAGGGGATGTTCTCCACCACGCAAAGGTTTCCCCAGATTAATTCTCCCAATCAGATTCATGTGCTTATCGAATTGCGCTCTGTACCGCTTAAAGTCGCTTCCGCGATACCAAAAATTTTAAAATGTTGTTCAACCGGTCATGAAATTGCTTGCAAAAATGACGCGATGCAAATCCCGTGGTAGCCGACGGTGCGCCCCAACCAAGATGAGGATCAGACATTGCTGCCATGATACCTGGATGACGATCAGAGACAACGCAAATTCCCATCCGTTGAGTCACTGTATTTCTTATACATGCCAAGAACCATCCCCAACTATCAGTATTCTCTCCTTATGTAATTGCAAATGCCAATGGAAACAACTGATTATTTCCGTCACACCCCATAGCAATCAATAACTTCCCTTTATACTTCCCATATAAATGTGTACCATCAATACTTAATTACAGATTTTATTACCGTTGAACTCCTTCACATGACTTGAATGAATCGAACACGCATTGTAATATCTCAAGAAGTTTGGCATATTAATTTCAAGTGTTTTCCTAATCACTATATCAGATTTGATCGTTTGGCTGCCAAGAACAAATCTGGCAATCCTCAGATATGTCTGGAAAGTAATCTACCAAACAACTGGCCTAATTGCTTTATGCTTTCCATCCAACGCCAGATGATATTTGAGCATCCCCATTTCATCACACTTGCTTGAATAAAGAATTCGAGACAATGTGAATTGTGCCTTAATTAGTGCCTTTATATAACTAGCAACCAATTTCGAGTCTAGTTTGGTGATGGTCCCGCTTCAAACTGTGATTGACACAAGTATGCTGCTCAAGATATTTGTTGATAACAAATAACTAAGTATCTTTCACAAACTACTGCACGGCTTTCCATGGACAATGACATTCTTCCGCCTTCTACATCTTAAACCATATTCTTTTTTGAGGATGCAACAACGACATACTCTTGTGTCAGAATTGAGTAAATCTTTGCAGCTCTTGAAAATCAGATTTCGAATTAAAAACTTGGCCAATAACGAATTCTCCGCTCGAATAACAGGTAGTACGCTGCACCCATGGAGTCCAACAACTTGCAACAACATTATCCAGGTTCTCTACATGTTGAAATTGAGGCGTTGGTGGTAAGTGATAATTACCAGGATGACTACCTACCGCCTCATCATCCGGTGATTTGATACATCACAAGATGGTGCTTGTGCCGAGACATATATCCCTTGTCTATTCTCCAAAACTGCTAAAAGTTCGGGAAGGAGGATGCATTTCCATCAACGCCAACATCTTCATCATCTCCAAAGACATTCATCATTAACATTCGATCATTACCTTCTTCATCATAACCTGCTTTCATCATCTCCATCCAACCCTCGCTTCCCAGATCGCACCTAAGACGTGCCCACAACCGCAATCAGATCAGGCAACATTGTAATGGTCGCGAACAAATAAATCTTCATGGCCACCCACAGATTGGTTCAATTGTGCCTTAACACGAACAACTTTAATGTACAGTTCAATTTCCTCAATGGATGTTGTGTTAACTAGATCCAACATTTCGTGCACACTACCATCATCCCGCACTGGAAAAGGTTGGAACCTATTTCCATTTCTAAGAGGATACTTACAAATGAGTACTAATTTGAACCTACGTTTGTTAATGGTTGTCTTTGAGTATATCATATCAATCAATTGTTGAAACGCATTAATCTAAGATCTTCAAAGGATCAAACAGTTTCGTCTCTCATATTCGATACATCTGCTTTAGTCCTCACTATTTGTCCATTATAGTAACATATCACAGAATTGTTGAAATGCATATGTTTGACTTGTACATACGGTCTCAAATGAATTAAATAATATGAGAGGTCATTAATTCTGATATCAAATCAACTTTATCATAAAGAAAGTAATTAGAGTAGTCTTCATTTCAATCATTTATAATACGATTAAAAATGATTTATAATTTAATATAGTATTTGGAGTTTATTTTATAATTAAGAGGCCTTGAATTGAGCCATTAATTTGCAAGCCATCTTAATGGTGTAGGCTTTGTGGCCCATGGAGCAAATATATTGCCAATGAGAAGCCATGAGAAGCCATTACTGCCCATGGATCAAACTATCATTCAAGTTTAATGCATACATTATTGAAATATAGTATTTCAAGTCTCATGAGTTGTAGAGATACCCACTATGTTAGATAAAACACTCTTTGAAAGGAGGATAGTAGAGATACCCAAAGGAACATACTTCTTTCCCATATTATTCAAAAAATTGTAAACCAACAACCAACCAACCAGCACATCTAAAAATTATAAAAGACAGAACAAACTGCCTAGGAATTTAACTATTTCAAAAACAAAATTAAATAAAATCGTTAAACCCTAACCCTTTTAAGAGAAGAGCAAACACCACTGATTTTCGAAGAAACCCGCTTGCTTGAAAGTCTCGCTCTCTAAACTCCTATCGATGTCCTGCCTTGGGCTACATTCTCAAACAGAGATAAAGTAACAACCAAAGAACTTAAACATCTATAAGAATATCAACAGGTAGAACCAACTACTCAAAAGTTTAACAAAAAAAACAAAGGCATGTGAAGAATGATACCTCAATTGCACGAAAATCATCTTTTGTAAAATAGAATCAAACCAAAACAATACAAAAATTAATAATATTAATTTCATACTACACCAAAATTTGGATCTAAACACCAAACACCCTGACTAAAGACCCTTTATTTCAAAGCATATGCCACCCAATATGTCCCATTTCATTGTCGACCAATGTGCATTTGTCTTGTGACAAACACATCACATCATATATTTTCGTAGGACCCATTAATTAATTAATTAATTAACTATATATATATATATATAGAGAGAGAGAGAGAGAGAGAGAGAGAGAATTAATAAATTATTTAATTAAAGGGTCCTGCAAAAATGATTGGTCAGATTAGCCCTAAGTTTCAACCTGTCCTAGCTAGGTTTTTCGACCTTGTGAGAGCGGCCATTGCTCTTTGTTTCTTAAACAACTCAATTTATTTTTATTTTTTTTGATAACCTTGGATGTCCACATAAATATTTCATCAATTATATTTTTAATAAGGAGCTATCCACTTGAACAAAGGGGTGTTTATCCCAACTTCTAGCTAAGAAAACCCCAAGCCAAGGCCACCCTTCTACCTTGCAATAATTAAATACTCAGAGCCTCAAACTCAAGACCTCTGGTTCATTGCAAAACATCACTCCTGCCGAACTACGTCCCTAGGGCATCAATTTTTGACCTAAACTCTGCTCGATTTTTTTTTTTTTTTTGAAACTAAAGTGAAATTATAATGTAGGCTTCTTTAACTCCTACTTAATTAATGTTTCTAATCTGGATTTCCTCGAATCCAATTCCTTTCATTTATGAGGACAAATTCCGCAGGAACATATCAAAGCATAAGCTAACACTCGCTTCTGCTCTAGTGGAAATGTAGGGAAAGTAAAAGGAAACTTCTCTTACTCCCAGCTTAGGTTAGAAGTTCCTATTGTCTGACTTCCCATTTAAAATGTCTCAAAACACATCACAAGATAGAACCAATCACCTAACTATATCATAAGAAAAAGACCGATTTGATAGAAGAACAGGTACCACGGAACATTTTATAAATCGCAATCCCTCGGGCCCACGAAAGCTTCCTATTCTCTAGAACACCCTATTTCAGTTCCTTTCACTTGTCATATTTTCCCAAGAAACAAAAAGAAAGTGAGACGCACCCAAACATTCCAAACAACCAAACAACCAAACAACAAAAGATACAAATAAATAAATAAAACAAATATAAAAAACAAATCAAAACATATAACCTGTTAGCCAACAAGTACGGTAAGAAAGGGGCACCCATTAAAACGAAGAGAGCAGGAAAAGCTTACTCGGAAGCTGGGACAAGAATAGCAGGCGACCACCGGGCTTGGGAGGACTCGAGCAATCGGAGCAAAGCAGAGGGGGAGAAGAGAAGAAGTGACCCCAATTGCCCTAGCCCGAGCAACTTAACCCGATTCCCACCAAGTCATTGTCAAATCTGACACTTTGAATTAGTCAATTGTCGCATCAGGAACTTACGACATTTGACCATTCAAATGCCAGCCAGGACGAATTTCCACAATTGGCGCATTCAAATGCCGCCGTTCACAACGACGACAATTAACTGAAATCCAAATGCCGCCGTCTCGATTGCCTATCAGCGATTCAAATGCCGATCGCCCCATCACAGATTAAGGTCTACTTTGGGAAATTTTTTGGAAGGTACATTAATTTTATTTTATTTTATTTAAAATGGTGTATTTCCGTACAAAACTCTATATCTTCTTTGTAATAATAATAATAATAATAATAATAATAATAAGTTACATCAAATGTCTTTTCCTTCACTCCATTAAAGACTTTCTTCCACTTTGGGAAAAAAGCACCGTATGCATGGGACTGGCTCCAAAAATGTCTTTTCCTCCAAACAGGCACTCAGACATGGGTCCCTCCCCTATGCCTCACCCTGGTTGATATTGCTACTATATCTTTGTAATAATAATACTACTACCAAGTTACATCAAATGTCTTTTTTCCTTTGTTCCATTAAAGACTTCTCTTCCAGCTTGTGCACTCAGATTTATAGGGACTTGCTCCAAAATTCGAAAAGACTACAAGAAAACCTGACCAATTCATGCAAATCAAGTAGTCACATTGGGAATTAGAGGAAGAACCGCTTTAAGTTCACCATACCTGGGTTTTAATAAAATTTGTTTCTGGGGTTTGAAAAGTTAAGGTCTTCGCTCATCCATGAAAATTAAGAAATAAAAAATCAAGTCAATGGGTTCGAATCAACCTAGACATGGATTTTAAAGCCAGGGCATTATTAGTTTAGGTAATAAATCTCAAACCCAAGCCTTGCCTTAAGGAAATTGCCTACATGTTTAAGACATAAGCATGAGGGAAATCCTCATGAATTACTATTATTTTATATAAGTAAAATTAATTTATATATATATATATATATATATATAGTATATATATATATATATATATATATATATATATATATATATATATATATATATATATATATATAGTATATATATGAGAAAAATAGAGTAAATAAATGAGTTTTATGTGAAAAAAGAAGAGTATGTTTCTTGTTTTTAACACTTCTATCACATGATAGTAAATAACTTGGAGAGAAATAATGAGAAAATAGAGCTAATAAAAGAGTTTTCCATGTGATGAAAAAAAAAAAAGAGTGCAACATATTTTGAAAACTATTTTTATAACTTTTTTATTATTTTTGGATTGCTAACCAAAAATTTTTAGATTTTTTATATGATAAACTGTAAATAAGAAGCATTATATATGAATTTACTAGAAGACATTATAAATTTAGGATAAACTATAAATACGAAGACATTATAAATATAGATTTATTATTTTAAAGTGGGACAAATCATTAACTAATTTGAAGAAATGTATAATCTATGTAAGAAAGGATCATAAAGAAATTTATAGAAAGATATCAACAACAATTGGAGGCATCAACAACAATTCACCACAAATCTTATATGAAATTTTCCTACTAATTCTCAACTTGCTGCAAAACCATAAATTGATTAGCTTAGTATTCTAATGTAAAGACAAAATTAGCTTCATTGAACTAAGCATCCATGCACGAAAACAAGATCCTATGAACTAAAAATTAGATCCAAATGTCTAAATAAAGGCTTCAAGGAAAGGGTACCAAAGAAATTACTCAAGTGAGGTCAGATTTGCTTCTTTCATTCCCTGTGGAACAAGGAGAAACCCAAATTTTTCTCTTTTCTCCAAGAATCCTAACCTTCAAGACAAGAGATACTAAATCTCATAATCTCACAACCTTCATAAGAAAAATAAAAATAAAAATACACATACACAAACCTCATTCAAATAACCTGTCATTTTGAGAAATAAGTTTTCTTTAGTTTCCATTTTCATATCACTCAAACAAAGAATACCATTTCAACACCACTTACTTCAATCCCTGCATCCTTAGTAGGCTTTGCAATCTCCTTAAGAAGGCACTCTACAAAGTGTGCTTTCTGCTCATTTAGAATTGCTGCAAAAGAAGTCATGTTATATTAAACTCTAAACTATATTAGACTTATTTCTTGGATTTTCTCAAAATACAAATTAAACAACCCACAAAAAAAAATTTCTTCATTTCCCCAAAACCTAAACTGTAAGATCCGAGAAAATTCCAATTTTTTGAAAAAGGGCAAAACGGTAATTTCGGTAAAAATCCAAATTTTTCAGATTCATGATGAAACGGATTCTCACCGTTGGAATCGGCCTCGCGAAACCTAGCTACCACGTCGACCGAGACTCTGCATGGGCTAATTTCACGCTTCAAGCACGTGTCGAAAGTGCTATAAAACTGCTCAGAGACATGATGTGACAAAAGTCACCCACTACATGTACTCATGTGACACATGTTGCATGAGTAGAGAGATGATGAAAATGAACGGCCTATATAGTGCCAAGTGTCAAAAATCTAGAAGAAGGGACATGATGTGAATTAAATGAAAGTTTAATGATAATAAGACAAAAGATGAATAGTGTCATCTTCTTCATTTAGAGTCAAAATGGGCAGAAACGGTAGTGGCTGGAAGTTTGGTGCAGAAAGTGAGGTTTTGTGATTTCTAGAGAGAGAAAGTGTGCCTTCTGTGATCGACCATTTCAGATCCTCGATCTCGACTGAGCAAGAAGCTAGTCGATCTACGGCGAAAGCCACGCGTGACACTGGATTCGTGGAGTCCTACCAACCCAATATAGGACATTTTTACTCGTGTTATTCTTCTAAGAGCCATGTGAATGGTTGTGATAGTCCAGCTTGATTTAGCCGGTAAATTCGGGTCTTAAACCTATGATCCAATGGAGAAAATCCCAACAGGGCCATGAACAAGGCAACCGAGGGCTCCACTGCTCATGTGAATAGTGACGTGATTTTTTGGGTGTGATTTTTATGATGTTAGGTGATTCAAAATGAATTGCTTCAGGTTTGTTAATTAGCCCATGTGAGCTAATTTTTTTGGTGTTATTGATGGTGAATTCGCATAACATGATTTATGTGATTAATTATGTTAAATATTAGCATGAATAAGCTGATCAGCATCATGCATTCCATATGCAATCAAAATCTTGTATCATTAGAGGAGTTCATGACATGAAATTGGAAAGAAAAACGAAAAATGTTATGCAAAGGAATTTCAAGGAAGATTTTTCCAAGAATTGCCTTGGAGAGTTGTCCAACAAATTTCATCTCTGAGGCGACCTATGAATTTAGGAGCATTATCCACAATTCGCCTCGAGGTAGTCCAACGTACTTCACCGAAATCTCTGTGAGTGAGTTTCTCGAGAACAAAAAGCTTTTGTTGTGAAAATTGTATTTTTACTCGCATAATAGCTTAGGCATGAGCCTGAGGACTCGAGACATGGTTCGGGGCATGTAGACATTCGAGCAGGTTCATGAAATCAGTTGAATGTGATTGTTCGCTGGGCGACATGTGCACTAGGGTGGGAGTAACCTGTAGGGAAATTATCACTATCGGGCTTTGCTCACCTCAAGGTCAAGGATCACTATTTCAAAAACAGGAGTGTGCATTTATGACGACGCTCACTAGAGGTCAAGTAGAAGAAAGCCAAACAGGGCTTGGGGTATTCGATTTTGTATAACATGTATTAGAATTAAAATTTTATTATATGTTGAATTAAGAGTAATTTATT
This sequence comes from Tetrastigma voinierianum, assembly GCA_016808115.1. Classification (NCBI taxonomy): domain Eukaryota; kingdom Viridiplantae; phylum Streptophyta; class Magnoliopsida; order Vitales; family Vitaceae; genus Tetrastigma; species Tetrastigma voinierianum. The sequence continues at coordinate 875,564 of JAEQBH010000608.1, forward strand.
AACTCGAACTATTGTACATTGATGTATTTTGTGAGTATTAATGCAGGGGCCCAAGTGGCCATTATTTTACTCGCATGTGGACCCTGTGTGGTCATTGTGAACTGTTTTGGGGATAGGTTTCAGACTGGGCAGAGCTCCCCGCACAAAGGAGACTCACGCCTCATTTTCGTGAGGCCAAGCCATCCGACATCCACGATTATTTCAAGCAGTGTTGAAGGATTGTCAACCCACCCCTGGCCTAGGGGCCATACCGTTTCGCAGCTAAGGTAAGCGATTACCTTAGAGCTCTATGGGTGTTTATATGGCTATAATACTAGCTTCACAACTTCAGACGTGAGCTAAGCAAACGACACTGGGAGCCCTGGGTGTAGTTATTATAAGTTTGTGTTTGATACTACTTTCACAAATTGGTATTAGAGCTAGGTTTATAAATACCTAGAGCTTAGTGTCAATAAGTTAGGTATACGATTACCTAGACTCATGGGCACAGTTAGATTACACATTCCTCAGGCACTTCATGAGTGATGTGTATGAATTTTGATTGAAATTGTATGCTTGGTGGAATAGATAGGTGCACATGAAGACTGTGGTCGAAAAATGTAACCTTAGGTGTTCAAGAAATTTTGGACAAAATGGTCCCGAATTAAATGAAAAAAAAAGATGTGGAGAAAAATTTTTTTTTCTAAGGTTTTACAGTGTGTAAAACTGGAAAAAAATTTAAATAAAACAAAATTTAATAAATTTCTTTGGTTTACTGGAAAATGAAATTTTTTTTTTTTGGGTAGTTTTTCTAGTAGCAGGATTGAAAAAAAAAAAAAAAAAAATACAGAATCGATGGGCTATCGCCCATGTTTAGGCCAGTCACGAGGGCCAACCGATCAGATCGTGACACAACAAGCGCCGGGCAACAGATTCAAGTGGCCACGACATCGGCCATCGAGGCCACACACGGCGGCCGCGCTGCGCTGTCGAGCCGAGATACAATCAGACAGGCGGGGCGGCCTCTGCGGGTCGCGATATGGCGGTTTCATCACTGGTCAGACGCGAAGATCGTGCCCGCGACACGGCCGCCAGAGCCGGCGCGACACTGTTATGGGCCGACACGCCGCGGGGGCGCATAAAACACGCTACACCCGCCAGCCCGTGCCCGCGACACTACGGCCGGGCCCGCAACACCCAAGACACCGCAGTTCACCACATGAGCGCCCCAACGCGCCGTGCTCGCCGCCGCACAAGGCGCCGCGGCCCGGTCTGGGGTGTGCACCCTATGCACCCAACCCGGCTTTTGACTCAAGCAGAATGCTTTTCACACCGCCGACCACTGTTCATGAACACTGTTCAAGAGGTTTTCAAAAAAAAAAAAAAAAAAAAAAAAAAAAAATCAAATGAAATAAAATCTTAAAGCGAAATTTTCTAAAATAAAATTCTTTAAAGGTAAAAATGATTTAATATTTCAATTATCATTTCAGATTACCTATGAAACGCACGGACATCGGGTATGGAATGTTTTTCAGAGGTGAATAGTTTCTGGGTCGTGATTAAGCCTGTGAGATACCGCATTAGAATCCTAACCACCATTTGACATGTGTGTGATGGTTAGTCGAGCCAGGACGTAGAGGGCGTCCACGAGGTGCTAGCCAAGCACCACTAAAGGTTCGACCACAGCACTACGAGGCCGTAGGGATCAAGTAGCTAAGGTCGCCATCAGCATCGTGCCAGTGCAAAGAGTAGCCGTGAGGTCCGAGTAACCTCCGCAGGTTCAGTGGCACATCATCCTCTCGACATCACAAGGGAGGATCCGATGGTGGCGCACTACTGTCTTACGCAGTCGGTGAAGGTACGTGAGGCTAGCGGGATGATTACCTCTCTAACACGACCAGGATCGCACTTAGCCTGCCCCGGCCCAGAGGGGCGAGGCCCAAGTATGGTGGAACTGAGCAAAGACCTCTAGAGACCTGCAGGGTACGACATGGGCAAGAGTTCCGTGACGTTCATGCGGTATTTTACTTGACACGTCGCCACGCGAAGGCTCGTGAGTTCCTGTGAGCTGAAGTAGGAACGATGACTGTGGATGGATTATGTGGCTAGATTCACTGAGCAAATTTCGCTTTGCCGATGACCTTCACGTGGGCCAAAGTCTGAGGTTCGAGAATGGGTCAAGTCCATCTCTGTATGGGATACAGACTTCGCTTTACCCGGACACGGACTCCATGGTCAGGGACACTCTAATTACGTAGAGATCGAGGATGCTCGCAGCACTCCTGGATGCGTGTTAAGAGCAAGAGGAAGGAGAGTCATTCTTCTTCTGAATCTTTGTTAAGCAGATGGCTTCTAATTCACGAGGGTTCCAGGTCGCAACATCTCGCCACACGATCGTGGTTGCTGGTATGGATCGGCGATGGTGTGCTACTATTGCCAACAACCCGAACACATGAGGAGGGATTGGTTTTAGAGACATGGATCCTGTGGTTTCGGATAGCATGGGCCCTAATCAACTGCAGGACAGAGGAGACGGCATATTCCCTCCACAAAATTCCTAGATAAAAGAGAGCCGCTTTTAAATTCAGTGGAGTCGCACGGCACCCCGCTACAATGCTGTGCCAGAGAGGCCAAAGAAATGAGGAAAGGACAAGGCCCACGTAATGCACTGGGGGTTCAGGGCGTGTTCACGCCCATCATCCCCAGGTCGAGTCAAGAGATCAGCCACCATAAAGGGTACGTTTCTATCTCGCCTACGTGGGCAAGAGGTTATTTGATTCGTAAGCCGCATTCATTTATCACAGACCGCCTGTGATAGAGTTGGGCCAGAGGTCGAGACCTCGAGGAGCCCTCTTGTATGTGAGTTCTCCCTAGGATTGCACAGGATAGGGATGATATGTCATGGTTGTAAAGCTGTAGATCTCGTGGATTCGCTTCACAAAGGGACCCGAGGGTCATGGACATGTCGAGTTCGACGTCATCCTCGGAATGGATTGGTCAAAGCTTACAAAGTCAAGCATCGACAGGAGCGTAGGAGGTTACCGCCACACGCCAGGATCTGCACTCATGTCAGGTTTCAGACAAGACGTTTCGCCTGCACGTTGCACGAGTCCGCTGCCGTGACGGGCCTCTACGGTCGGGCTAGCAAGCCTTACCCTGGAGGACGAGGTGAGACCAGACTTAGATCTACCTCGAGTAGTTTGCGAGTACGAGGACATTTTTCCGGATGAGCTACCGGGATTGCTCTACGCAGGGTCAGACTCGCACGAAGCTACACCCTGCATCGCTCTATCTCTATGACTCAAGATGATGACACAAGTTGAGTCATAGAACTCAAAGTCCAAACACAGAGCTACCGGACAAGGGGCCCATTAGACCGAAAGACTTCACCATGGGGCGCTCCTGCCTATTTATGAAAATAAGGATAAGACCTTCGACTGCACATTACATGTAATGAACAAGGTTACGGCCAAGAATCTGCATCTAATACGAGGATTGACGATTTATTTGATCGCTTGAGGATCGCGAATCTACTTTAAAATAGACCTTCGTGATTGCTACCATCGAGGGTTGTGAGATGATATCCCTAAGACATGACGCTGCGATGGGCACTTCGAGTTTACTTGCGGATGCCCTTTTCGACGACGACGCGCTACGGCAGATTCATGAATATCATGTATGTGGTATTCCAACCCTATCTACTACTTTGTCGTAGTCTTCGTGGGATGACATTTTGATCTACTCCCGCCGCAGGAGCATGAGTATCATTTGAGGATTGTGTTAATAAGAAGAGACCATCGCTGTACGCTGCCCAAGAAGTGCGAGTTTTCGCTTACTGAGGTGAGAATTTTGGGACACGTGGTGTCGCATCGGGTGCCACACCTGTGAGAAGGTCGAGGTCGTGATGAGTCGGGAGAGGCCAAGCCGCCGAGATATGTAGCTTCTTTGGATCGGGTCGGTACTACAGAGATTCATCGAGATTTCTCTCGATCAAGACTTATGACGAGATCGAATCTAAGGAGGTCAAGTTTGATCGGGATGACCGATGCGAGGAGGTGATTCCAGAGTCAAGATGAGGCTTATCGCCTCCTATCTCGATAGTCCCTGACATGGACAAGGGCACACAAAGTAGACAGATGCCCCGAGGGCCTGGACCGGGATGCGGCTTCTGATGCACCGAGTAGCCACTGGGCTCCGTCAACAAGAATCATGAGCAGAATTACCCCAATACACCCATATGGAGTCAGGCCGTAGTCTCGCCTTGAAGATCCGGGCGCCCACTACTTATCGTGCCAGGAATTGAGGTGTACTGCACCACAAAAGTCCAAGTATATTAACGCACGACCCCGGGCCACGGTGCAACGCAGATGGATGGAGTTCTGGGAGGATTATGACTTCACTCTCAGATTACCACCTCCGTAGCAGCAAATGTGGTGGTCGATGCACTCACCGAAGTCACGAGACATTGGCTAGTGGCTAGCTTCCTGAGCGGTAATGCTCAAGAATGTCGGATTAGCTTAGTGCCACGCACCGCGAAAGCAGCTCAAGGTACGCTGGGAGCTTGGGTGAGGGGCTACATCAGCTCTAGCTGGAAAGCGAGTTTATCGAGTCCGTGCAGACGCATAGATAGTGTCCAATGTGTGACCCGCACAATCAGGTACAAGTGATTGGTATCGGACTGCCCACGTGGATGGTAGTCTTCTGAGATAGAGACTCAGTAGTGGTCTCAATGACCTCATTTGAGAGAGGAGATTCTCGTGAGTTTCACGCTTCTCATTTTCCGTATCTGGGGTGGCACGAAGATGTACTAGATTCGTCGCCAATACTACCGGTAGTTTTGAACATGATAACGTAGGACTTTGTCTCGACGATGTCTCACGTGTTAGCAGTTAAGGTTGAGCACTGTAGTGCTAATGTGGTTACTCATTGAGGTGGTTTGAGTGGAAGTGGGGAGCGCCGTTGGCTACGGGAGCTTAGACCACTGTGCCATATTGCACCTGCAGATGATGCGTACGGTGATAGTAGAGCTCAAGCCCATTACTTAAAGTCGAAGCAGTGACCTCCCACTACTGGAGAGATTCTCGTCATTGTATATTCGAGATCGTCTCATAGTGTCGGATAGGGACTCGAGGTTTACGATTTAATCTCGGGAAGAGTTTCTGTAATAAGATAGACACATGACCGACAGTATGGCTTTCCACTCACGTACATGGTTAGTCTCGAGAGGACTACAGGTGAGGAATGAGCCGCGCAGCATGCGCTCCCGGATCATAAGGGTAGCCGGAGCACACTTCAGCTCTGAGGCCGGAATGCCAGAACAACAAAGCAGTCGTGAGTGAGGATGGCACCATACGGCATATTGCACGAGGCCATCAACAAGCATGCTGGGACCGTAGTGGAGAGTATTCCATCACGGGTCCCGATCCACTAGACACCCCAAGGTGAGCTTGATATGATAGCGCCACGCGCCAGAAGCCATGCCAGGTTAGTGTTATGCCGATGTATGTTTTACGTCGACTTATTGTGGTTGAGATCACGCTCAAGGTGATGGGCCAGAGAGAGCGGCCACCGAGCCACAATGGTGTTTGTCGTTCCTGCATACGGCAGCAGACGCAGCGCACCGACAAAGATCGCTCAAAGATATGCCAAAAGTCCACGAGGCTTCACGCTCCCATGCTTCCAGGTACACCTGCATTCAATTATGTGCTGATCAGCAAGATCGAGGCTGACACTTTATCGGGACCTCAAGGGCAGACCAATGTGCATTATGATGGGTTTCCGGATCGCGCTTGCTTAACGCCAGCCAATCGCGAGGTTACCAGGTGCTATGGCGGCACGCGGGAGCGGAGAAACACGTGGGAGCGCTGCATAATTGATGCGGTCACCACTTCTCGTTGTGATAAAGGAACGCGGCTTCAGTTGCTTAATACTAAATTATCAAAGTTTATTACATGTATAGTGCACGCTGTGATGAGTGCGATCTTGTCGCGATACGAATACTGATCTAAATTCCTTTTGGCGAAAGCTGGAGAATTTAAGACTGAGGAAAATTCCACTTTTCTTCGAAAGGGCAAAATCGTAATTTGGTAAAAATCCAAAATTTTTCTAGATCTCAGATGACGAACGAACTTCACCGTCGAACTGCCTCGTGAAACCTACCTACCACGTCGACTTTCAGAGAATTCTCGAGAGACGCTTGGAATTTCACTATTTTCGAGGCACCGTGCCCAGGTCAAAACTGCCTGAGAGACGTGATGTGACAAAGTCACTACACATGTACTCATGTGACACATGTTGCATGAGAGAGAGATGATGGAAATGGACGGCTCAGGATAGTGCCAATTGTCAAAATCTAGAAGAAGGGACATGATGAATTAAATGAAAGTTTAATGATAATAAGACAAAAGTATTAAATAAGTGTTTGGCCTTCTTCATTTAGAGTCAAATGGGCAGAAACGGTGGGCTGGAAGTTTGCGTAAAGTGAGGTTTTGTGGATTTCTAGAGAGTAAAGTGTGCCTCTCTCTGGGATTCCGATCATTTGGACCGCCTGGCTCGACGTGAGCAAAGCATAAAGCTCCATCTACGCTACGAGGGCTACGCTGTGACACCGATTTGGTGGATCTCGACAACCCAAGAGGTAGGGATATTTTCTTACTGTATATTCTTCGCTAAGAGCCATGTGAATGGTTAGGATAGTCTCAGGCTTGATTTAGTCGTAAATCTGGCCTTAAACCTTGAACCGAATGGAGAAAATCCTAACATGGCCACAACAAGGCTAACCGAGGGTTTCACTGCTCATGTGGAATAGTGACGTGATTTTCGTGTGATTTTTACAGGATTCAAAATGAATTGTCGGTGAATTAATTAGCCCATGTGAGCTAATTTTGTTGTTATTGATGGTGAATTTGCATAACATGATTTATGTGATTTAATTATGTTAATATATTAGCATGAATGTTTTGGGATTGACATCATGCATTCTATATGTGACCGGCATTCCTAGAGTTAGGAGTGAGCCATGACATGAAATCGAAAGAAAAACGAATGTTGTGAAAGGAGCCATGTGAAGATTCTCCGGTTAGCTTTGGAGAATCGGCCCAACAGCTCATCTTATAGCGACCCATGACCGCTTTGTTACTATCCAATTCGTTTCGAGGGTAGTCCAATGTATTTACCGGAATTGCAGAGGAGTTCAAGAACAAAAGCTTTTGGTTGTGAAAAACTGTATTTTTACTAAGATATCAAGCTTAGGCATTGTGTGAGGGAGCTCTAAGTGGAGGACTCGAGACACGGGCTCATACGTAGACATTCGAGTAGGTTCATGAAATTGCTTGAATGTGATTGTTTGCCATGACATGTGCACTTAGTGAGACGCCCCAAAACTGGGGTGTCCGTTGACAACTCGTCAACCCGTGGAATACTCAGGATGCCTGTGCAACCCGACACCATTCACGAAAACCCGGCAGTCTCCTGCACGGAGCTCTACCCAAAGTACAAAACCTATCCCAATAATCAACAATGACCACATTGTGGTCTATGCGTAGTAAAATAGTCGGGCCACTGGGCCCCCGTATCAATACTACAAAATACATCAACTATATACAATGTCTAACATTTTACATTACTCTTAATTCAACATATATTAAAATTTACAATTCTAATACATGTTATACAAAATCAAATGCCAAAGCCACAACCCGGCTTTCTTCTAAACGCAGCCTCTTGTGAGCCCCGTCCTCGTGCACACTCTCTGTACCTGAAATGGTGATCCCTCGACAGGGTGAGCAAAGCCTAGTAGTGATAATTTTCTACTTGGGTTACTCCCCACCTAAGTGCACATGTTATGGAAAACAATCACATTCAAGCAATTTCATGAACCTACTCGAATGTCTACATGCCCAAACCCATGTCCAGTCCTCATCACTCCCCTCACATATGCCTAAGTCGAATGCGAGTAAAATAATCAGTTTTTAAAACAAAAGCTATTTGTTCTTGAAAACACACTACCGGAGTTTCTATGAAATATCGACAACCCTCCGAGGCGAAGAGGTTTGATAACCCTCAAACACCACGTGTTCTCCGACGTGAATTGTTGGACAATCTCCCAACACAATTCTCCGGAAAATCTTCCGTCGAAATTCCTTTCACAAACATTATCATTTTTCTTTCAATTTCATGTCATGCACTCACACCTAATATTCTAAGTCAGCCTAGCAGATGTATGTGGACCCGCATTATGCTAATCAGCCAATTTATCCTAATACACCATGCATATATTAAATAATTTACTTACAACAATCATGTTATTCAATTACGATCGACACACCAAAATTAGCCTCACACAAGCACTAGCAAACACAAAGCAACTATTTTGAACCACTTACAAAACACATTTTCACACCAAGAAAATCACATCACTATTCATGTGAACAGTGAAACCCTCGGGTTATTGTTCACGGCCACCAAATTTAGGATTTTCTCCACTCGGTTCAAAGGTTTTGAGACCGAATTTACGGCTAAATCAAGCCTTAAAATATCCATAACCATAAACATGACTCTTAGCCAAAGAATGAACCAAGTAGGAAAAGATCCCTACCTCTTGGAGTTGTCGGAACTCCACCAAATCGGTGCCCACGCGTAGCCCTCGCCGCGTAGAGCAACTTTACTCGCTCCGTCGCCGAGAACCACATCCGATCATCCGTAATCCTGTATATAAGACACCTTTCTTTCTAAAACTCAAAATCGCAGACTCATCGGCCGATTTTTGCTCTCACATTTTGGTCTCCTTTCATTTGGAGAAGATCATTATTCCAAGTTTGTCTTATTTATTAAACTTTCCATAAATTCCCAATGTGTCCATTTTTCTTGATTTTGACACTTGGCACAATCTAGGCCATCATCTCATCCTCTCTCTTCTCATGCAACATGTGGTCATGGCGGGTACATGGTGAGGTGACTTTGTCACATCATATGTCTTCTCAAACCTGGCTTACTAAGACCCGACACCCTGCGTCTCCTCGCCAAAAACGGAAATTCGATTATCTCTAATTCGACGAATTCGATGGTAGCTAGATTTGGCGAGACGATTCCAATCTAAGTGAAGTCCGTCATTATCCGAGATCTAGTAAAATTTCAGGTTTTATCGAATTACCTGCTTGCCCTTTTTTCGAAAATTGGAATTTTCTCGGGTCTTACATTCTCCCCTCCTTAAAAGGAATTTCGTCCCGAAATTCTGGACAATCACAAAAACTCACATGCATATGCAACGTGCACCATACCATGCATGTAAACTAGTCATTTAAGTATTAGATCACTTCAAACCACGCACCTTCATCCTAAACAAGAAGGATAGGTGGCCCGCATTGTGTCCTCGCGCTCCCACGTGGACTCCTCCACTCTACCTGTTGCCATAGCACCTTACTAGCCTCACCTGGGCCTTGCTATAAAAACCCAACCCTACTTATCCATAATGCACACTGGTCCCTCCTCGAAGGTCTTATCCGTGCCAACCTCAATCTCTCCCCAATCCACTACATGAGCTGGATCTGGAGTGTAGTTCTGGAGCTTTGAGACGTGAAATACCTCGTGGACACGTGACATGCTGGGTGGTATAGCCAACCTAAGACGCTACAAAGGCCTACCCTTCTCAGTATCTCGAAGGGCCCAATGAAACCCTAGCGATAAATTTTCCGCGTCATTTAACTCGACTAATTCTCTCTTAGGCATCACTCTCAAAAAGATCGTGATCTCCAACCTCAAACCGCGTCACGCCGCACATCAACATAGCTCTTCTCTCGGGCCGCTTGAAATGCAAGTAGACTCATTGCGATCAAGCCACCTTCGCAGGTGTTTCTAATTAGACTGTGACCAATGATGAAGCTTCCAACTCGGGCTCAACATAACGGCGCGATCTACATGACCTCCCATATAATGCCACATATGGTGCCATCTCAGATACTCGTCTGACAACCGTTGTCAGAGGCGACCTCCACTCAAGGGCAAATGCTCTTCCAACTACTCCTTACGATCCAGACGCATGCTCGCAAAGATGTCCTCTAACACTTGTATCGTCCTCTTTCGATTCTACCATCCATTGGGTGGAAAGCTGTACCATGGTCACCAGGTACCCATATCCTCGGGAAACTCTTCCAAAAGTGCGCCTCGTGAAACCTTGGGTCTCTATCCGACACTAGTGGTGGATAATGGGCACTGGCGTAGCTCCGACTATCTTCGAATGTACAACTAGCAGAATCTCTCCAATGTGAAGATCATCTCGCATGGTTAAAATGTGCCGACTTTGAGCCTGGCCCACTATCACCCACCGCATCATGTCTCGCTTGTTCGTGGTGAAGTGGGTCACAAAATCCATCGCGGACGTGTTCCACTTCTAATTCAGCCACCTCTAATGGCTGGAAGTAGCCTCACGGCTTTGGTGCTTAGCCTTAACCACGACAGTAGACACCGTCGAACGTAGTCCCCACGTACTTTCATCCCGCTCCAAAGAGTAATCGCGACGAAGATCCCGGCATATCTTCGTGTTATCCGATGCATCTGAAAATCGAGAGCAAGGAAACTCCCCGAGAATCTCCCTCTCTCTCAAATCTCCATTAACCGGGGAGCCACTACCCTTCCTCTATAATCAAGACTACCACCTATAAAATTCAGCCCAACCTCGTCATCCGTACTCGCATCGTACCCTAGCCCCTAATGGACACCATCTCTACGCCGGCTCCTGACTCGATCACTGGCCACCAGAGACCTGTAGCCTACTAAACTCCCCCCAACGCACTTTCAGCTCGCCGCTTATCAGCCCAAATCGTCTCACACCCAGCATCCGGCTACTCCCTAGCTATACTATAGCTAATACTCCCGTGATTTCGACAGCTCCACGCTTCACCACATTTGCCTCTTACCAGGTGGTAATGCAAAGTGAAGTCATAATCCTCTAGAACTCCATCCATCTCGCGCTGCCTCATGTCTGATATCCCATTGCGCGGAAAATATACTTCGGGATTTCGTGGTCCGAGTACACTCGAATCGGCTCGCCATATAAGTAGTGGCTAAATCTTTAAGGCGAAGACTAAGGCCGCTAACTCCATGTCGTGGTGTGGGGTAATTTCGCCATGATTCTTCAACCGACGGAACCATATGCTACTACCCTCCTCGATCATCAAACACATCCCGCCCGCCTCGAGGCATCAAAATATATTGTACTCGTCCCGGGCCCGGACTATCGGCGATAGGAGCTGAAGTGTTTCTTCAACTTCACGCCACCGCGACGGCCATCCTAACTGCTCGACCTCCTTCCGGGTTAATCTAGTCATAGGTGCTGTTAATCGAGAGAAATCCTCAATGAATCTCCTGTAGTACCCAGCCAATCCCAAGAAACTACGTATCTTGAAGACTGACTTCGGCCTCTCCCAACTCATCACGACCTCGACCTTCTTTGGGTCAACTCACACGCCCGATGCTAACACCACGTGTCCAAAAATCTCACCCAGCCAAAACGACTTAATTTAACTCAAGGCACAACCGATGGTCTCTTAACAACCTAACAATATAATCCTCAAATGATACTCATCTCCCACTTTGACCGAGTACCAAAATGTCATCCACGAAGACTTTAATAAACTCGATCTCAGATAGGGTCAAATACCCCATGCATGAGGTCCATGAACGCCCCGCGCGCATTCTGCCAATCCAGCGGCATCATCAGAACTCAAAGCGTTCATAACCCGGCCCCAAACGCCGTCTGCGTGGATATCCGTCCCTAACCTCAACTTATGGTAACCAATGCTAAGGTCTTATCTCGGAGTAGACTCGCGCTCTCAACTGACAAACAAATCGTCAATCCTGCAGAATGGGTACCCGATTCGATCGTAACCTGTTCAACTGCTCATAATCAATGCAATGGCTGGACTTGTCCTTCTTTTTTGCAAATAGAACCTGAGCGCCTAATGGTGAAGTGCTTTACTAATGAACCCCTCATTCAAAGAGGGGCTCCTGTGAATGACTCCGGGAAGTTCCTCGCAACTCAATCGGTGCCATCCTATGCGCACATGTAGATGGGCGGCACTGTGGTGTAACTCGACACTAAGTCTACAACCCCATAGAGGCACCCAGAGCCCATCCTGAAAACATCCCCATACTGGGCAAACTACTCGAGGTAGATCTAATTCTGGTCTCACCTCGTCCTCTAAGGTAAGGCTTGCTAGCCAAACCAAGTAACCCATCCCACACCTGGACTCGTACACTGCCTCGCAAAACATCATGCTCATCCCCCCCGAAATACAACATGAATACCATCCTCGCGTGTAGCGTAACCCTCCCACGCTTATAATCGATAACGACCGTAAGTCACACCAATCCATCCTGGGCGGATGACGCTAAACTCTGACATGTCCATGACCCTCAAGTCCACCGGGTATAGAATCCTGAGACTCAATTGCAACCATGACATATCATCCCTTATCCTCGCCCTCTAATCCTTGTTGAGAACTCACATACAAAAGCCTCCAAGGCCACAACCTCAAGCCCAACTCTATCACTAACTGATGCAAAGAATGAATGAATGCTAAGCACCGTAATCAAATAACTTTCGCCCATATGCGAGGATAGCAAAACGCACTGCTGTATAACTTGCTGATCCGTTGACTTAGCTCTGGCAGTGATGGCATGCACACGCCCTCAATCCGACGTCTCCGTCGCAGCCTCGCCCTTCCGCCTCGACCCATAGTCTGGCCTCTCTGGCCTACCTATGTAACGGGAGGTGCCCGTGCAGCCCCTGGGAATTGAACCGGCTCCTCCGCCGCACTGGCCGTGGAGAGATATATTGTATCCTCTCCGTCCTACCGCCGATTGGACCATGGTCTCAAACCTCGATCTGCCTTTGGGAAATCCCTCATATGTCCGGGAAGCCAAGGCAATAGTAGCACACCATCCCGCCACTGACCGGGTAACCCTAATTTGTCCCCCCGGTCCGAATGGTCGTGGCCTCGAACCTACGTGAACTGGGGAAGCCCTCTCGCTCTTTCCCGAACTGGAAGAAGACTGACTCTCCTTCCTCTTGCTACTAACACTCGCATCCCGAGTGCTCCGAGCATCCTCGATCTCTCTCTCTATGGTCAGGGTTGTCCCAACCATGGAGTCCATGATCAGTAGGCGATGGCCTACAATCCTGCCCCGAATGGAAAACTTCAGCCCATTCTCGAATCTCCTGATCTTGACCATGTCCGTGGCCACGTAGTCATCAGCAAAACGGGCTAACTCCGTGAATCTAGCCACATACTCTATCACAATCATCATCCCTGCTTCAAATGAACTCGAGCCTTCTCAGACAAGCAGATCCGAAAATACTTTCCCATGAACAACTCCTCGGAACTCAGCCCATGCCATCGCCTAGATCTCTAGAGGTTCGCTCAGCCCACCATATTCGGGCCCCACCCTCTAGCCGAACACAACTAGTCTAATTCCTCGGGTCGCGGTCGAGGTAACTTCCATAGCCTCTAACACCTTCTCGACCGCATGAACCAACGGGTCTACCACCATCTGACTTCCCGCGAACAAGTTCGGGAGATGATGTCACCCTAAACCGAGGCTCGGACCTCCCTGGCTACCAGCTACACTAGTTTGTGCACAAGAAAGGCCTGTAATCCCTACAAATTTCAACAAAGGCCCGCGTCAAATACTCGGTGGTGCCTTCACCAATACCTCGTGACGACCCTCGTCCCGCCCTCGACTAGCCATGTACACATGCCAAATGGCAAGTTAAGTTTCAACGCAGTATCTTTAAGGTGTAAACACAACCTCGAGACGCTATTTACATACTAAAAAACATTTCATACGCAACGTCCATCCATTCATAGGTAATGCAAGACAATAAGTTCATATATTAAATCATATTCAACAAAAAATTTATTTTATTTTATTTCAAAAAATTTGATTTGATTGATTTATTTATTTTTTGAAAACCTCGTGAACAAAGGCTCGCGAACAAAGGTCCCAAATGGGGCACTATGAACAAGGTCCCAAACAAAGGACTCGTAACGCTGCACCGAGTCAAGATCGGTCGGGTGCAATGTGGTGCACACCCCGAACCCAAGTCGCCGCCTACTACGGCCCAAGCTCGTGTGCCCGGTCACCTCATCAGGCCTCGCCACCTACCGTGCTCCGTCACCGCCGTAGGCCTGTCACCATTGTAGGTTCGTTTCGCCTTATGTGTGCTCGTTAACATGTGGTGCCACACAGATGGAGCCTGTTGTGTGCTCCATGTACTGCTGTGTGCCACAATACAACTCGAGCCATACGTGGGCCTCGCAAGCCCGTCGCAGGCCACACACAATTGAGTCTCGCCGTGTGCCACACAATACCTACTGAGCCTACCAGGATTGTGAGACTACTTTAGAAAATGGGCAGCAGCCCATTCCACCAAACAACCTTTCCTCTTTTTTTTTTTTTTAATCCTCCCAAAGAAATTTCTCCTTCACACTCCCGAAATGCAAGAGCTCTAGACCACTTCAATTCATACAACTCAAAATTTTAAGAGAGTTTACTTGACCATTTTTCAGCAAAATCGAAATTTTTTCCACTCACAAACACAATTTGTTTATGTTCAAAACTGAACTACTCTGGGTCTTAAAATTATATATATATATTTTTTAGTTCAATTCTCTGATCATTTTGCCAAAAATTTCTAACACCTAAGGTTATATTTTCGAATTCTAATGTTCAACATTTTCCTATGCTACTCACCAAGCATACAAATCACACAATTCATATAACAAATGATCCAATCACACATCACAATTCATTCATCAAAATGCACAAAGGATGCATGATCTAACCCGTTTCCCATCGAGTCCTAGGTAAATCATATACCTAACTTACCGATACTAAGCTATAACTCCAAAGATCCAACATCGAAGCTATATACTCAAGTCGTGGTGCTCTTTCACAATCTTTAATGACCATGGCCTAAGCCCAAGTCCCCCAAGCCCTAGGTATTCGTATACCTATGCTTTGATACCAAGTTGAGACGCCCTAAAACCGGGGTGTCTGTTGACAACCCGTCAACCCGCATAATACTTGTGGATGTCGGGTAACCCGACACCATTCACGAAAATCGGGCAGAGTCTCCTTCGTACGGGGAGCTCTACCCAAAGTACAAAACCTGTCCCAATAAGCAACAATGACCACACAGGGTCTACATGTATATACAATAGTTCAAGAGTTTTTACATTACTCTTAATTCAACATATATTAAAATTTAAAATTCTAATACATGTTATACAAAATCAAATGCCAAAGCCAACCCGCTTCTTCTAAACGCGCCAGGAGCCCTCCGTCCCGTGCACACTCTCCCCAGACTAAATTCCACGATCCCTCGATTGTAGCGAGCAGTCGCAGGCTGATAATTTTACTTGGGTTACTCCCCACCTAAGTGCACATGTTATGAAAACAATCACATTCAAGCAATTCATGAACCCACTCGAATGTCTACATGCCCAAACCCATGTCTCGAGTCCTCACTCGACTCCTCACATACGCCTGCCGAATGCGAGTAAAATAATCCGCTTTAAAACAAAAGCTATTTGTTCTTGAAACACACTACCGAAGTTTCCTAAGAAAATATCGACAACCCTCCGAGGCGAATATGCTTGATAACCCTCGAAACAATTCATGTGCCCTCCTCGACGGAATTGTCGGACAATCCCAGAACACAATTCTCCCGAAAAATCTTCCGTCGAAATCTCTTCACAAACATTATCATTTTCTTTCACTTCATGTCATGCACTCACACCTAATATTCTAGGTCGCCCCAAAGGCATATGGACTGCATTATGTTAATTCCAAATAATTTATCCTAATACACCATGCATATATTAACATAATTTATTTCTTACAGATAAACAATCATGTTATTCACTTTACATCAATAACACCAAAATTAGCTCACATGGGCTAATTAGCAAACACAAGCAATTCATTTTGAATCACTTACAAAACACATTTTCACACCAAGAAATCACTTCACTATTCATGTGAACAAAGGAAACCCCTGGCTATTGTTCATGTCACCAAATTTAGGATTTTCTCCCACTCTGGGCTCAAAGGTTTTTGAGACCGACCCTACTTCGCCAAATCAAGCCCCGAATATCCCTAATCCATAAACATGGCCTAGCCAAAAATAAACCAAGTGAAAAGATCCCACTCTGAGTTGTTGGAATTCACTAAATCATGTCCACGCGTAGCCCTTCGGCCAAGCAGAGAGCAACTTTACTTCGCTCATTAAGAACCGACGGTCCGATCGGCCGAAATGCTAGAGAGAAGGCACACCTTCTCTCTCTAAAACTCAAAATTTGCACCTACTGTCAACTTTTTTCCCTCCTCACGTTTTGGTCTCCTTTCATTTGGAGAAGATCACTATTCCAAGTTTGTCTTATTCATTAAACTTTCCATAAATTCCCAATGTGTCATTTTTTCTTTATTTTTTGACACTTGACACAATCTAGGCCATCCATCTCATCCTCTCTCTACTCATGCAACATGTGTCACATGGGTACATGTAGTAGGTGACTTTTGTCACATCATGTCTCTCAAACCCGTTTTACGGCACTCGACACCCTGGTTCCTTGAAAAACGTGAAATTCGACCGCTCTTAATCTCACGAAATTCGACCTGGTAGTTAGATTTCACGAGACGATTCCAACGGTGAAGTCCATTTCGTCATCCGAGATCTAGAAAAATTTTGGGTTTTGACTGAAATTACTGTTTTGCCATTTTTTCGTAAATTGGAATTTTCTCGGGTCTTACACTTAAGTGGAGAGTAACCTGTAGTAGAAATTATCACCATCGGGGCTTTCACCCCCTGGGCTGGAGGATCACTATTTTAGGTACAAGGAGTGTGCACGCAGGACAACGCTCATCAGAGGTCACATGTAGAAGGTTTGGCCGTGGCTTGGGTATTCGATTTTGTATAACATGTATTAGAATTGTAAATTTTAATATATTTTGAATTAAGAGTAATTTATTAACTCTTGAACTATTGTATATAGTTGATGTATTTTGTGAGTATTAATGCAGGGGCCTAAGTGGCCATTATTTTACTCGCATGTGGACCCTGTGTGGTCATTTCAGAACTGCTTCAGGACATGTTTTGTATTTGCAGAGCTCCCCCGCACAGCGAGACTCGCCCGATTGCGGAGTGGTGTCGAGTTATCCGACATCCACGACATCTCCGTTGTGTCGACGAGTTGTCAACTGAATTTCTGCCAGGCTGCCACATAAATAACGACTCACAAAAATCAACTCGTAAAAAAAACACTTCTTTTTTGGATTTTCTCAAAACCTAAACTGAACAACCAACAAAAGTTAAAAAAAAAAAAAAACTCAAGCAAAAGAAGTAGATCCACTATACCGGTAGATTCAAATAAAAATGTATCTCTATGAAACCCTTTAGCCAGCAGAACACAGGGCAAAAAGCCACATTGTTAGGTTTCTTGGTGAAGGTGTGAGTGATGAAAATTTTATCAACAAATGAATAGAACACAAGATTGAAGCAGCACTTAAACAAAAAGAGGGAAGAATTTTTATTTTATTTTATGTAAGTCTTCTTATCAACTCCTCTCAGTTTATCCCTCTCTATTTATATCAAACACGACGTGGAAATCACCTGTGTTTTTCAAACCCTTATTTTTTGATAAGTTTAATTTAAAATATTCAAAAATTCAAAACCTAATTTTAAGAAGCATTCCCAAACAAGTTGAATTTGTTTATAAAAAAGGAAATTTTTGTTTACGATTTAACTAAAAATACCTTTTTTCTTGTCAAATTCAAGGGAAGGAGGTTGAGTTTCAGCTTAAATAAGAGATTCGTTAAAGAAAATGGTAGAAATGGCGGAAGAAATCCATTTCCTTCCAACCCATTTGATTCCATCGTATATCGACTGCGGGATGCATGAATATATGAATATGAATCAAGGCAACAGAGAGATATAGAAAAAGGAAATCTTTTTACCTTATTAGGATGTGTCCTTCCTTGATCTCGGTCTTTAGGGCAAATGAATGGAGAGACCTAGAAAAAGGGCAAAACTGGAGGAGGCACATAAGTGGGAATGCTTGTTGTTTCGGGCATGAGCAATCAAACCTCCTGCCTCCCTCCCACCGCTTTTTGTTTTTCCCTATTTTTCATTTGAGGTTTCTAATTAAATAAAGAAAAATAAAGAAATGAGGTAGATGATGACGTTTTAAGAAAACATCAATTTTTATGTTTTTTCAATTATATTGTAGAAGCATCAATATTGAGTTTACACCACATTTTATATCCAAATAAAACACTTTGAACTATGATGCCTTTAAAAAATGTCATAAAAATAAAAGAATTCTTCATTGAAGACAATGACGACAAATCGAATGTCATTGTACATTTACTCATAATTAGATAATGACATTTTTCTGAAAGCGTCATTGTTTGAAGCGTCAAAAACCTTAATTTTTGTAGTAGTGTTGCTGTTTAATTTTGCAACACTACTAAAAGCTATTTAATTATTAATTTCAATACTCTTGCAGATATTTCTCTCTCAAGTATGAGACCTGTGAGGTAAACTAACTTTTCCACACTGATAATATCATATATAGATCATATGAATGTCCTCGTTTGTGATACTCAGAACAAGCTAGAAACTTCTCTCTCATCTATGTTTTGCTTCAAATTGCTCAATCCTTATCACTCTTGCCATATCTATGCATGTATAATAAGTTTCCTTTTGTAGCGGTCCATACAAAATGAGAGATATGATATTCTCCTATTCAATACAAATGCATTGTATCTCCATCATGAGTTATACGATTAGAAACCTTTTTTTGTGTACGATATGCTTAAAAATATCACATTCATCCTTTTATGCAATTACTCTCCATTAAAATAATATAATTAAGGGATAAAGATTCTCTTCTTATATCACTACAAGAAATAAAATTAGGAACAAATTAAACTGCTTTAATTCCGTATTATTTGCAAATGTGAGATTCGAATTAGGAAGGAAATATCCTTCAAAAGGCTAATTTAATTTTAGAAACGGAATTTATGCTTATGCTTTCTAATTTTTGCAACGAAAAGATTCCGTTTCTAAACATAGCGACGGAATAGAAACTCTATTTCCGTTTCTAAATGTGCAAAATAGAAAGAGAATTTCCGTTTCTAATCCAATACTAAAATAGCGATAGAATAGAAACGCTATTTCCATTTCTAAATTTGAAAAATATATAGGACATTTTCGTTTCTAACCCGATACTAAAATAGCGACGGATAGGTTTTGCGACAAAATTGGAAACAGAATTTTCCGTTTCTATATTAGCAACGGAAATATTTTCGTTTCTAAATAGAGGCGGATGTTCTGTTTCAATTTTGTGACATTAGCAACGGAAATATTTCCGTTTCTAAATAAAAACGGACTGTTTCGTTTCTAAAATTCAATTTTGGAATGGATACAAAATAGAAACGGATTTGAAACGGAACTTCCGTTGCTAAAAATAGAAATAGAAATAATCCCGTCTCTATTTTGTTGGAATTTGAAACCGATTAGAAACGGAAATAATTCCGTTTCTATTAACTAGAAAAATAAAAACGGAATTTCCGTTGTTATTTACAAAATATCCATTTCAAGAGGAGCAATTTTCACCCCAAATTTTTTTAATAATTTGTTAAATTGTCTATTTTTTGTATGGAACAAATATTTTATTAATTATGCTTTTTTGGACAAAATTTTTTCATTCAAAAATAATTTTAAATACACTCATCTTAATATTTTTCATATTACATATATAAATTCTAATAACATACAACAAACTCTAACCATCTGTATTGCATATAGATTACATAAATAAATTGTAATATCGCACAACAAAGTTTAACGCAAAAATGTTTAATAAAATAAAAAAACCTATCACTCAGAGTCAATATGAGTAGTCACCTTTGGAGATCTGGATGGTTCTTCTCGTTGGTATATTGATAAATAGATGAAGCTCCAGCTAACTTACATACCTTTCTCCATCTCAAAATCTTCGGCTGTGATTTCATCCTCTCTTTCGCTTTTCTTCTTCTTTTTTTCATCTCTTCAATTTGTTTTCAGATTCTCTTCTTTCTTCTATCAGATTCTTCATTTTTTATGCAAATTCTTGAATTTCTACAACTCCTCTCTCACAACCGTCATCAAATAAAGTATTGTAATGAAGAGGGAGAGGATGAGCTCGAGATTAATCCGATAAATGTAGATGCATGGGTACCAAGACTACACTCACCGCTTTCTGGGCCCACTCCAACGTGCCCCGAAGGTAAATATGAGCAACATCAATCTCCGTAGCCTTTGTAGATTCATCCACAATCTGAGAAGCAATTGCAACCATATTCTCCACACTCTTCTACAATTGTATAATACAATAATATATAGTATATTAGTTCAAAAAAAAAAAAAACATAAAAAAAACAAACACAAGTGCATGCATATCCTATAATTTTTATTTAAAGGCAAAATACTATTATAATTCACTTAGGAAGACAACAATTATATTTATGGATTGTAAATACAAAATTCAATTGATAAATAATACTCAATTAGCCAAAACCCCACAAAGAAATCACATGTTTATATAAAACAATTGACAAAAGTTTAAATTCATCAACGAGATTCCAGATATAAACCCTAATAAAGAACAAGTAACTCTAGTTCAAGCGAAAAGCCAAATTATCTACATTAAACAATCAATCAAAATAAACTAAAAAGATATAAAAATTGAGATTTATCAATAATAATAATATAGAAAATGATACTATATGATATTCTCTCCACATCTTCCTATAAAATTAAACATAATAAAACTTGTAGATATAAAAAATAATACAAATTCCCAACAAACACAAATCAGCCTCCTCTTATTAAAACAAATTACACTTGTAATTGCTAACTTTAACTATTACTAATTCCCTCCAATTCCACAATATTCAATAAATTCTAAATGCAATAAGCATGCTAACACTAACACACATAATGGAAATAAATATTGAAAAACTTACATTAATATCATTTGATCGCTTATCTACAAACGATCTATATTTCTTCTTGTGCATGTGCTTAAACACCTCAAACGGTGTTGGTGGACGTCCTAACTCAGCCTCTTAAAAATAAATAATATTAACAAATTATGTACATGACATATTTTGATTAAATTAGTATTCTTTGCATACATAAAGTTAACAACAAATTAAATTGAAAAGACTTTACCAAATCTATAGAATGTTGGATGGTCGTTTTGGAGCCACTAATATGTTTCGAAGGTCCTGATCCTTCACCTACTTTCTCTGATCGACGATTTTGGGACGCCTTCTGGGATAAGACCTTGAACTCTTTGCTATTCCAATATTCCCACCATTTGTTCCAAACTTCTTGAGGAACACTATTTGGCTTTGCATCTTTACCATACTTCTTTCTCCATTTTCAAAGCTTGTCATTGTATCGGACACTAGCCACATGTTTCTATGTATCCTTCACAGAGATCAATAAAGCGGGATTCCATTTATATTTTTTCTGCAAAAAAAAAAAAAAAAAAAATTTATAGTAGTGCATTATTTTTATTATAATTATTAATAATTCAACACTTATCAAATAGGCTAAATGCATTAAATTGTACTTCAAATTCTTCCTAATAATATTCCTTCATATTTGAAGGCGCTTTGCTCCACTTAATACCCTCTTCAACTCGTTTCTCCTTAAATATCTTCCCGATTCTACGAAGTCGAAGGAATAAACTCAGAAATAAAATAAATATAAGTATATACATATACATAAAAAGAAAAAAACTTTGTTAATAATTTGATATAATTTTTTCATTTTTATTATTTTTTAAAAGTAAAGTAATGCAAACATAAATTAAAGATGATATTATTTTTATTCTTGATGATAATGATGATGCAATAAAAAGAAAAGTTAGTTAATCACAAATTATACAAGATTATCAACTAAAAAACTACATTTATAAAGATAACTAACAACTATAAAAAATCCATCAAAAAACAAAACAAAAAATAATAATCATGCATGAGGTAATAAATTTTTGTAAAATACGTAGTGTTTATTGTCGAGAGTGGGACGAATAAAGATTTTATCATTGGTTTGCATGCTAGGCATGGATTGTAAAAATCCAATCGTTGTTGATGCTGCAATAGCATCGGATAGAGCTAACATTACCAGCTGGTGCAGAATGAGATGAAGATGGAATGTCAATGGCAGAAAATAAGGGTGTGTCAAGAGGAGGTGATGGCAACGTATCCTTTGTACATGTAGTGAAACGAGGTAAAACATCGGTCGTGATTGGTCCCACTGAAAATTGCTGAATTCCTCCTCCAATGCACTGTTTGTTGACTTCCTACCCCCACCTAGTGGATTGAGATCCTCGGGCCACTTGAATGTTACCTCATACCTAATACAATTTCCATAAACATCAAAACATTCAAAGACAACAATTATAGTTAATCAATAATACATACTAACAAAATATCAATACAAACACATTAACAAATACATAAGTTCAAAACAATTGTTATTCAATAACTGAAATATAACCGTTAAAAAAAAGAAGAAATATAATATAACATCTGATAGGGTTTGAAAAATAGGTGCGCAAGGGCCCACCGTCAGCCCAAAGTTAGTGCTCCCTTCCACGAAACACCCCAAGTCCCTAGCCCTGTACCTCAAAATGAGAGGCTAGTCCGCTCACCCCAAAGGCTGATAACATGGGTAATTAGGAAGGCTCCCATTCTGTAAATCAAGCTAAATCCCACCAATAAGGGAAGTAGGATAATTCCCAATAACAGCTTATCCTGCGAATCCAACTAAATCTCACTAGCAAGGAAAATAAGATAATTCGCTATAAACAGCTCATCCTGCAGATCAAGCTGGATCTCACCAATAAGGGAGAAAGATAATTCTAAATAAACTACTCTTTCAATTGAATCCGATACCGACAAAGGCAGAAAATATCCCATCAAATGGGGAAGAATCCTTATCACCCTCCAATTGGGAAAAACATATACTATAAATACTAGGCCACCCCATCGGTGAAAGGTATCCAAAAACATTCTCCTTTAAGGCCTATCTTTCTCAAATGAGAACTGACTTAGTGATCGAGCTACTACGCGAAGCTCCGCCGACCCTTCTTCTTCTTTCTCATTTTGCAGGAGAGCGGTTGGGAGCTCATGGCACAGCCTAGCAGCTAGCCCCATCTCCGGCCCGACGACTTAATACGCCACCACCGTTGAAAAAGCATCATCAATCAAGGTCTCAGGAACGACAGCCTTTGCAACAAAGACCATCTTCATGACTGGCGTATCAACCCGAACACAAGCAGGAGCAACGCCTAATCCACCACACAGGACTGAACAAAGGACAAGAATAAGAGACTCCTCCTAGCATTAGAAACAATGCAAGCTAATATCAGAGAGGAGGTACCTGCCTCACCAACCAACGCCCGATCGAGAGTTGGGAGTAACTCACCAGTGTATGCAACGCCACTTCGGAGGCGCAACAAACTCAGGAAGGTCATAACATCACCCCTCATGAAAGGCAACATATTCTCGGCACTCCCCGAGGAGCCGAAACAGAAGAAGAGTCCAGCCGAGCCAAGGGGCACGAACCACACTTAGCCCCTGGAGAGGAGGGTCACGAAGCAACGCTCGGGGGGCATGTTGGGAACGAGGAACTACGCCACCCTCAGCAAGAGGTGGGAGAGCGATCATGGGAGCAGAGGTTCAAGAACCTCCAACAGGAACTTAACCGCGTGAAGGAAGTTGTGAAGGGACGAACAAATCACCATGGACACACCCCGGTGCAACAAATCGAAGCCACTGCTCACAATGAAAGCCACTTCCCTCTCCCAGCAAAGTTCAGAATGCCACAAGTGAAAGCGTTCGATGGTGCTAGAGATCCTGTCAATCACCTTAATACCTATAAGAATCAAATGGAGCTGCATGGGTATCGTGACTTCAGGCGGGCGTGTGAGTTTACACACGCTTAAAAGGCCCAGCCTTGTTGTTTAACAAAGCTCGCCCCTCATCAATCTCCTCATTCAGAGCTATCCATCGTCACTCTCCCACCCATTGGGGCCGTAATTACGCTGCAGTGTGCCGTTATCATCCGTCGACCATCAAGAAGAGCTCACAAGAAAGCCTGAGGTCCTATGTCCAGAGGTTCAATGCCAAGTCTCTAAAGGTAGATATACCCGACGAAAAGTTTGCGATCACCGCATTCATCGCCGGGCTAGGAGTGCAATCAAAAGATTTGATGTTTTCCATCTCAAAAAATCCTCAGGCAAGCATGGCCGAGGTGCTTGTTAAAGCGGAGAAGTACATTAATGGCGAAGAAGTCCTCATATCTAAGAAAGAAAGCTCTTCAACCCATAAAGAGAAAAGCGGGACCGATAAGCAATAGGGACGGAGCCTAAGAAGACAAAGTAACCGGGAAAGGTCTCCAAAGAAAGATGGAGAACAGTCCCCAAAGAGACGTGGAAGCCTCAGAGATCGTCTGGGTCCACCTCAACTCGAGCGACGACAACATTATTCACCTCGGCGGTTTACCCCCTTGATAGCCACAGTATCGCAGGTCTTGCGCGAAGTACAAAACGAACAATTCCTGAGGTGGCCATCCCAGATGAAGTCAGGCCCTGCCAAAAGAGATAACACCAGGTATTGTGAGTTCCATAGGTACTACGGGCATCGCACGGATGATTGCATACAAATTTAAAAGAAATAGAATATTTAATTGCGCGGCATTCTCCGATATCATAGCACCCGAAGGTCGCTCAGAATCAAAGCCCGTAGTCGTGCCCAGTTCGCAAATCGCCACCACCTCCTCGACAGCAAACTCAACACCAACAACCCTTAAGGGAAATCCATGTGATCTCTGGGATTTGTAGAGGAGGGGAATCCAACATCCAGAAAGCCCATTCACAAGAAAGATCAGTCGTGGAAGGTAATGGAAGCACAAGCGTGTCCAAACCACCTCGGCTCGACACACCATAACATTCTTCGACTCGAGACCGATATCGCCAAAGACCCCCATGACGCACCCCTTTGGTAATAAGGGCGCTGTGGCTAACAAACATCCACCGGTCCTAGCTGACAACCCGAGTTCAGCTACATCATCTCTCGCTCGGCCTTCCATAAGACGGACATTGAAAGTGGAGAAGCTGGAACCAACAAGACCCACCGCGAGGATTCTCCGGAGAAAAAGTGTACTCCTGGGGCCTCAATACAACCATGAATTGGCACTCTATGTCGTGCAACGACTAATACCGAGATCCTCACACGCCCATCACCCTATAATATGCCGCCAGAGACCTCTCTCAATGCACAAAGGCCATTCTCCGCTACCACATGGATGACTGAAGCCTTACCACAAGCGGAGTAGGAATGGTTCGAGGAGACCAATGAGTGGCCAGAGAGTGTTACTCAGCGTCCATGAAGCAAAAACGGTCGACAACATATACCTGGACGAGCTCGACATGCGCGATGAGGTGAACACCCGACCTAAGCCCTCGGAAGAGCTGGAACCTGTACCTTGGATCGACGACCGAACACCCTCGCCACATCTACCCAAGCCTAAGACTTCAAGCCTCTTTACCCATTTCGAGACAAACAAAGACGCCTTCGCATGGAAGGTATATATGGGAGGAATCGACCCCACCATAATCACTCATTAAAGCAACGCTGTACCCATCCTTGGGCCAGTCAAGCAAAAGAGGATGAGCTTCGCGCCAGAAAGGCAAAAAGAGATCAACGAGGAGGTCAGCAAACTCCTCTAGGCAGGGGCGATCAAAGAGGTGGAATACCCTAAATGGCTGGCCAACGTCGTACTCGTCAAAAAAGCGAATGGCAAGTGGCGACTTTGCATTGACTTCACTGACGTCAACAAAGCATGCCCAAAAGACACTTTGCCGCCGAATTAATTCTCATCGATGCAACGCCATGAACTCCTCGCTTTATGGATGCTTTCTCCCACTACAACCAAATCAAGATGGATAATGGGACGTACCAAGAAAAGACCTCGCTTCATCATAAGGTAGGGACCATCGTTGACGTGATGCCCTTTCACTCAAGAACGCAGGAGCTACTTTATCGAGGTCGGTAAACAGGATGTTCTAGGCCAGCCAGGAATGTCCATGGAGGTGTATATAGACACATGTTAGTAAAATCAACCAACCTGAAGGCCCACATAGCTCATCCGTCCGGTACTCCGCATCCCGAGAGAGTACAACATGAAATTGAATCCAACCAATGTGCCTTCGAGTGTCACTGGGTACCTTAGGGTTTTAGTCAATAACCGAGAATTAAGGCAAATCTAGACAAAATGAAGGTCGCACTATATGCCGCCACCATCATAAAGGAGGTCCAAAGATATGACGTGGAAGGATTTCTGCGCTGTCGATTCGCATCCGTGGCTATAGCGTAAATGTTAGCCTTTCTTCTAAGTTTTAAAGAAAGCTTTTCAATGGGATACAAATTGCAAGGAAGCGTTCTCAGCGTTGAAGGCGTATCTGAGCTCCCCCCCATTCTGGTAAGCCCCTCTGAAGGGGAGCTCCTTACTCTATACTTAGTAGTTTCAAATTTTCGACTAGCGCCTCGCTCCTGGCGTAGATGCACCAGTACAAAGATCCAGCTTTACTATTGCAAAATGAGTCTTGGAGGTTGCAGGAGAGGTACCCAAGGATGGAAAAATTAATCCTGGCATTAGTAACCGCAACCCGAAAGCTCCGCCCTTACTTTTAGGCTCATACCATTGAAATTCCAACAGAATACCCGATGAAGCAAGTGCTACACGAACCAGAGACCTCAGGAAGGCTGATGAAGTAGGCCATAGAGTTGAGCGAGTTTGACATAAGATAATGTAAACCCGCCATAAAGGCAAAGGTTCCAATGACTCATCATGGAATTCACCTCGCCGGAGCTCCGCCGAGAATGCTCAAACGACGATCGACCTCCCATTTGAGACTCTGGTGATCTGGGCCACAAACGACGCCAGCGGAAGCTGAGCTTCCAAGCATCTCGACCTCCTAGAAAGAAGGAATAGATATTAGTCTGCGCTTCGGTCGGATTCTAAGCCTCGACAATGGTAGAGTATGGGGCATCGCCAATAGGTCTCAACCTCGCCTATTCAATGGAAGTTGACTAGCAGGAGTGCGGTGACTCAGTGGTAGTGGTAAGGCCAGGATAGAAGACACTACGAGGCCCGAAAGTGAAAAAATGATCACATGCCTCAGGTAAAGGTTCTTGAAAAAGTTTGTGTTGGTCCAGGTCAGACACATACCCAGAGCGGAAAACTCTCGAGCCGATGCCTTAGCAAAATTGGCGACAGCCTCCGCAGGAACCTAAGCGGACTAACTACAGTCGAACTCGGCGGAGCCCTCCGTAGATCTCCTGAACATAGAGGTCTCACAATCCCGCGTCGAGCCCAGTTGGATGGACCCGTTTGGGACTTCTACTTAATAGAAGGGCTCTGGGAATGACCCCGAAAATAGAGTCTTAAGATCGGGGCCCGAGGTCGACGGGTTCATAATCATAAGGCTTGTACAAGCGATGTTTTTTCACGCCCATCCTTAAGTGCATCGCGGGGAAAGACGCCGACTACGTACTCAGTGAAGTACATGAAGGCGTATGTGGAAATCACATCGAAGCTCGGGCATTAGCAGGGAAAGTTTTAAGGTAGGGATATTATTGGCCGACAATGCTCAGAGACGCGACCGACCTAATCAGGAAGTGCAAGGTTTGCTAAGAGCACGCCAAAATCTCTCACCTCCCATCTGAGCCCTTGACGTCAGTCACAAGCCCCTGGCCTTTTCAACAGTGGGGTTTGGACATACAGGGACCTCTGCCCATTGGGAAGGGCTAATGCAAATTCATCATCGTTGCGGTAGATTACTTCACCAAATGGGGTACGAGGCGAACCTTTGGCTCTGATCACGGAGGAGACAAAGATGCGCCCAATTTTGTGTGGCGTGCCATAGTATCTGGAGTTTGGTATCCCAGAGCTTTGAGTGTCGGACAATGGAAAGCAATTTGTCTTGTAAGTTCAAGGATTTTGTGCGGGCTTCGGGATGAAATTATTACTCGTCCGACACATCCGCCAATCTAATGGGCGGGCATAAGTCACATCGGGACCCTTAAAGCGGCATTGAAACTGAGTGGAGGATCTTAAAGGCAAATCGTTGAATACTCCGGTGTTATGAGCCTCTGAGGACTACGCGCGGTCGTGACCGAAACCCCCGATTCGCCACACAGCCTTTGGCAGAGCGGTAGCCCCGGTTGGTCGGATTAAAGTCTCCGAGGATCGAATTGGCAAGCATGGAACCTGATAGCGAGGCTCTCCGCTAAATTTAGACCTCTAGATGAAAGCGTGACGAGTCCTAAAAGCGCATGGAAGTGCGAGGAAAATAGCGAGGTATTACAACCAAAAAGTCGAACCTAAGAGTTACAAGCCTGATGACCTAGTCCTAAAAGAGCTCTTGCTAGCAAGGAAGAATCCAGCACATGGAAAGCCGGACCCCGGTGGGAGGCTCCCTTATGCGATATCGCAGCGTCGTCGAGACTGGCAACTTCTGAGCTCTGGAAGCGGAGGAGGGAAAAGTTCTGCATCATGCTTGGAATGCTGAACACCTTAAGCGTTTTTATTAGTAGACCTCGGTTTGTAATCTTAAATAAAGCATTATCAGTTTTCGGATGACGAACTATGCGTTTATTGGTTATTTTGTTAGATGTCTCGGGCAATCCCAGCTTGAAGGAATATGCGAAAGTACATACACATCAAGAATGCAGGTCGAGATTCAAAAAAAAATCTCTTTATTACAATAAAGGTACAAATGGTTACAATCAGTAGCGTCATTCCTTACATCTCGGAAACAAACAGTACAAGCAGTTCCCTCAAAAAAAAAAAAAAAAAAGGAAAAAGAGATGGAAAAGAGGAGAAGAAGAAAGAAGAGAGAAAGAAAGAGAGAGGGAAAGAGAGGAAGAGAAAGGTGAAAGGAAAGGAAAAAGGGATAATGAGATGGGGAAGAAAAGGAGAAAGAAAAGAAGAGAGAATGAAAGAGAAGGAGAAGGAGAAGAAAGGAGAGGAAGAGAAAGAAGAGGAGAAAATAGAGATAGTGAATACAAGAAATGTACCGCCCTCTCCGTGCGTTCCACAGCAAGCTGAGAATATACAACTCCCATAAAAGGGGAGACTAGGGAAAAGCACAACTCATACGAGCGAAGGTCCAACGAGAATGGGCAGAATCCCCGGCCGGATCCCTGCGAACGACGAGTTTTCGATGCTTCATTTGTAGCAATTCGATTTGCACACGAAAGGATAGAAAGGTCGGAGTATGGGCCCTTATGACGGAGCGCCATTTATAAGAAGGCTAAAGCACTCGGAAACTCGCAATCGTTTCCGATTCTCCATGAACCAGCATTAAAGACACTCGAATCTTTCGGTGGAAGTCAGATAGTTGCATAGCGGCTCGGTTTGAAGAGCTCGGCTTCTCTGCTGGTCATGACCCAGAGTAAGTTTCGAAATTTATTGACCAACAAGGCCTCGTGCCCAAGAGGCCCGGTAGCTCGGTTTGAGGCTCAACTCTTCTACTAAAGCCATGCGGCCCGAGAGTCGGTTCGGCTCGGGCTATTAAGCCGGCAAGGCCTCGGGGCTCAGGGAGCCCGGCCGGCTCGGTTGACGGGCTCAGCTGCTGCACTCGGGCCGTGCGGCCCCGAGGAGTCGGTTCCGCTCGGGCTATTTGGCCCACAAGGCCTTAGCGCCGGGGCCCGGTGGCTGTTTGAAAGAGCTCCAGCTACTCTCCCGCCTGGGCCATGCAGCCTGTCGGGTTCGGCTCAGGTGGTTTGCTAATAGGCCTCGGCGCCGGGAGCCCGGCGGCTCGGTTTGAAGAGCTCCTTCTCTTTCGAGGCCATGCGCGAAATTGATTCCGCTCGGGCTGGCCCAGCCAAAGACACCTCGGCGCCCGAGGCCGTGGCTGATCGATGAGCTCGACTGCTGCGGGCCATCGGCGGGTCGATTCAGCTCGATTTGTCGGCCTGAGGCCTCGGCGCCGGGGCGGCCGGCTCGGTTTGTGAGCTCGGCTACTCGCTCGGGCCATGCGGCCCCAGGTCGGTTGCTGGTCTGTCGGCCCGCAAGGCCTCGGCGCCCCGAGAGCCCGCGGCGCTCGGTTCGAAACAGCTGCCTACTGCTCAGGCCATCTGACCTAAGGAGTGGGTTCGGCTTTCAGGCTATTCGGCTGTGGAAGCCTCGGCGCGCCAGGCGTAGCTCAATTGAAAGAGCCCGGCTATACACTCAAGCCATGCGGCTTAGAGTCCGTTCGTCAGGCTGATTCAGCCCGTAAGGCCTCAAGCGCCAGAGCGGCGAGCTCAGTTTTACTACTCGACATTAAGGCGTGCGGTAGAGATTAGTCGGTTCATGCAGAACAACACGAAATGCACAAGTAAAGGCGAAAGTGGTGAAATAATAAATGAATATTCATTAAGGAAAATGCTACATATATCCTGGGTCCCAAGCCCAGCCAAGAAAAAAAAAAAAAAAAAAAAAAAAAACGACAAGCCAACGAAGATATGCGCGGGAGATTAGGCATTAGAGGAAGGAGTAGAGGGCGAAGATGGGGAGTGAGCCTCAGCGGGGGTATCCGGTTCTCCAGAATAGTCTGCGGAGAGGGCTTCCTCTGCCTCCTCGTCGCTAGGGATGTCGAGTTAAGTCGGACACGGTCAGACGTGCTGGCCTTCTCTTTAAGGTAAGCCACACAGAAGCCCATTGAGTCTGGGTCTCGTCCCTCGATCTCACATGGCCGTCCTTTGAGGGCCGGAGTCACTTGGCGTGAAGGTCCCTCGCGGCCACGACACTCCTCGGTCAGCTCGCGAGCTTATAGCCTCGGGCCTTGCGACGAGCTCAGTTTAAGCGTATTTGTTTTATTCTTGCGACTCGTCTCGGGCGCCTTACGCGGCTTCGTCTCTAGACTACTGCGGCTCGCTCGAGACGTAAAAGCTCATCCTGACCATACGAAGCTCCAGGTGGGCGGTACCTTCGTCTCCTAGCCTCAATGAGGTCATTTTGTACAGCTGCTGACCCCGTCAGGCCTCCGGCTCGACTTTGGCCGCTCTCAAGCTGTTTCTAGCCTCATATTCTCTACCCTCATGGGAGCAACAGAAGCGTGGTATTCTTCAAATCGGTTTGAGCTTCCTTTGCCTCCTTAGTCATACTCGCACCGATCGTAACTCGGCTTTGTTTATCGTGAAGCCACCCTCTCCTTGTAAGCTCAGGCGGCTTTGGCATGACCCTTGTTTAGATTGGCCTTTTTGGCCAAACTCTTCGATGAGTAGCCACTTGCCCACATCAACGCTAGTCGGTGCTGACACGAGATCAACGCAGCTCAAGTTGAAATCAGTGCGACAGATGAAGAGACTTACGAGGCTGACCCCTTGGAGGGATAGCGCCAAAGCTTAATCAACGGGCAGTGCGCCCAACCTTTTGAGGTCAGAATCTTTGAGAATGGACGAGACCGCACCCGCCGCAAGCTCATCATTAAGGCAATTAGCCATCTCACGTCGGTTGGGCCTTTCCTCTTCCAAGTTTTGCCTCAGGAAGGTGGCTTAATATGCACTCGGCGGGGATCCCGAGCAATGATGGGCATGACCTCAGTGCTCAGGCCCCTTCTCGAGCCTTTTGCCTTCTGCGCGAGCGGAATGGGGTTGCGGAACTCCAGGCACGAGGGCCTCGGCCGGATGAGACCGCACTTGCGGTATTCGAAAGTGGGTAGAAGGGGAAGAGGAAGACGCCCCCAATTTTGGAACCTTTGTGGGATGGTCTTTCAGGAGTCCAAAGTTTTTAGTTTCACGTCAGACTTCAGAGACGAGCGTCTTCCCGAGCGGCTTCTCCCGTAAAGTGACGGCGGTGGAAGGCACGATGGGGAGGGCTTTCATAGTGGAAGGAGGTTAAGGCCTCAAAGTAGCAGAGCGAATAGACCTCGAGCTCGAGGGGCTAGGAATGTCAGGCTTGTCCGGCTCCTTCAGCGTAGGAAGTGGGAACTTTTCGGCTAACTCCTAAAATAACGTTATCTTGAAATTTGAGATGCGGCCGAGTGCTTGAGGCACGCGAACAATGCGGGAATTAAGATACC
This sequence comes from Tetrastigma voinierianum, assembly GCA_016808115.1. Lineage (NCBI taxonomy): Eukaryota > Viridiplantae > Streptophyta > Magnoliopsida > Vitales > Vitaceae > Tetrastigma > Tetrastigma voinierianum. The sequence continues at coordinate 907,735 of JAEQBH010000608.1, forward strand.
AATGTACAGACTATACAGGCTCATGATACTAAATGTAGGTCGGGGTGGTCCAGTGTGGAGAGAAGCCCGAGGTGTCACCCCTGTCCAAGAGGTCCTCTCCCAATTACGTCGTTGGCCGAAGAAATGCGCTCCTTCAAAAGCATGGGAGAAGATCAGAGGAATCGAGAAAATTACGGAAGGGATGTAGATACACACGGAAAATGAGAAGCCCTCGGCCCGGTTCCTTCGCTAAAAGATCGAGGAGCAGGCTATCTTTGGGAACACCGGGGCCTTGTCCACTGAAGAAAACCAATAGCCTAACCCGGAATACTGACAATTGGCGAGTTGAGAATAGCGAGACATTGAAGTCTTTGTAGACCCATTTTATAAAGGGGTGCGAGGAAGCGGCCGTTGTCGAAGGCCACCTCGAAAAAGCACACCATTTAGGTCTGAAACCACGTAGCAGTGAAACGTCGGGGGACCGGACCGGACACCAAAGGGGGTCTATAGCGGCTTGGCAAAGTGGCTTTATATAAAGGGTCAGGCTTTGCTAGATCCCACGGTAAAAGCATTGTGCCACGGCCAGTTTTAGATGTCGACTGAGGATGCTTAATCTCTCAAATTCTCTCCTTACCCTTGTTCGAGGAAGGGATCACCGGGCGTCTCGAAGATCAACTCAGAGTCGAGGCGGTGGGAGTGCAGTCATACCTGAGCAGGCAGCCGAAGGAGTCACCTCCAATAGCGAAGAAAGGCGACGGACCCATGATGATAACAAGTAGTGAGAGCGAGAGCTTAGCCAATCTAGCCACTGGCGCTGTTTGTATTACTCGAAAAGACCTTAGAAGGGAGAAGGGCCGTCCCATGAATAAAACGAAAAAAGCTATCTCAAGCAAGACACCAGAAAAGGACTCTGCACAGAAGGTTTAGACGAAATACTAAGGAAAGGGGAAGCCCGAACTCGCTACAAAGCAAAGAAAAAGCTTCAGGATCAGGGGCACACAAGGCGAACGGTCGGAGGGTGTCTGCGGAAGAAACAGAAGGAAACTGAAAGAAGTGGGAGGAATGAGCACGAAAACCAAAAAGTCATCATTATCACAAGACATATGACGGCGACAAAGCCTAACTTCTTATTTGGAAGCGGACACGTGGAAATTACTTTGATGAGAGCGTTACAACCCTTGCCGCATATAGTATGCAAGAAATTTGGGGGCAATTATTAATAGGGTTTGAAAAATAGGTGCGCAGGCCCACTCGCCAGGCCCAAAGAAGAGGCAAGCCCAATGAAACACCCAAGTCCCTAGCCCCAGCCCAAAATGAGAGCCTAGTCCGCTCACCCCAAAGGCTGATAACATGGGTAATTAGGAAGGCCCCCATTCTGTAAATCAAGTTAAATCCCACCGATAAGGGAAGTAGGATAATCCCCAATAACAACTTATCTTGCGAATCCAACTAAATCTCACCAGCAAGGAAAATAAGATAATTCGCTATAAACAGCTCATCCTGCAGATCAAGCCGGATCTCACCAATAAGGGAGAAAGATAATTCTAAATAAACTACTTCTTCGATTGAATCCGATACCGATAAAAGTAGAAAATATCCCATCCAATGGGGAAGAATCCTTATCACCCTCAAATTTGGAAAAACATATACTATAGATACCAGGCCACCCCATCGTTAAGTGCGCAAAACGTCGCCCTCCTAGCGGTCTATCTTTTCTCTCGATGACTTAGGCGTCGGCGGCCACGGGGCGAAACCCCGCCGACCTTCTTCTTTCTCGTTTTGCGGAGCGACACTAGAGCTGCGGACCAGCCCGGCGATCCCATCTCCGGCCGACGGCCGAATACGCTCGGCCCGGTCGGTTGAAAAAAAAGCATCATCGACATCAAGTTAATTAAAATCCCAATCATCATCGGAAATATCAAACAAATCATCTCCATCTAACTCTTCATCCTCATATGATTCTAAAATTAATTCTTGCTCATTATCTTCTTCAACATGTGCATCATCAATGTCTAAATAGTTTCCATCTTCAGTAATCAATGTTTGAGGTCCATCATCTGCCATAGGATTAATTGGATGAATTTCCACAATATTATCTTGAAATGCAGGTACATGCGATGGTGTGACTTTGACATCCGTTTCAGGAACTTCTACAACTGATGTAGCTTTTATTTTACAAATAGCCCACCAGTCACTAGGATTTCTTCTTGTGGTTGGATAAGTGGTATAACACACTTGTTCTGCTTGCATCACAAGAATGAATGGATCGTACTTCCGATAAGATTTCTTATGGTGCACATCCACAAGGTTGTATTAATGATGAATTCTAGTACCCAAATTTGGAATCGGATCAAACCATTCACACTTAAGCATAATTTTCCTCTTAATTGGTAAAGCATGATACTCAAATTGTAGAATTTCAACCAATCGACCATAAAAGTCTATATTAGAAGCACTATAGTTAGACCCCTTAATGCATACACCACTATTCATTGTAGCTCTATTTGCACCATGTTTTAAAGTGTGAAATTTGTATCCATTTACATAATGTATAGGATACGTTTGTAAACTTCGTAATGGCCATGTTGCAAGATCCTTTATTTATCTATTAGAGATATTTGATGACGGATTATGTGCCTAATGAAGGAAAAAAAATATATAATCAAATTATCATACTTAGACAAGTTATTTATTTGAAGGACAAATCAAAAGTTATTTACTGACAAATTTCTCAAACTAAAATGCAAAATCTTGGTCAAGCTTTGCATCAATCGCAACATCATCAATATGTGGTTGACTTTGCCTTAATTCGTTAGCATAAATTCTAAAAAAACAAGATTGACGTAATTTTGAATATTAAAATTGGTATATGACATACCATGAGAAACAAAAGCTTATGTAAACTAAAATTAAATCTTACTCAATATATGGTTTAAGCTATTTGGAATCCGTGATAAGAAAGCGAGAGGAAATAAAAAATTTACTTATTTGAGCGCATTAGGATCCAAGCGGTTTGAGGAAACTAAACAATGAATTAAGAAAATCTGATGAAACTAAACAATGAATCAAGGAAATCCAGATCTTACCTCTTGTAGATCGAATCCTTTTCGTAGTGCGATTTGTGATCACACATTTGAAACCCTGCGGAACTCCTTTTGGAAACAATCTAGCAGCAACGAGCCAAGACGATGTAGTGTGCAAACACCCTCTAAAGGTATCCACACAAACGGCTAATGGATGGGATGGATGTGCTAGCACCTTATGATAGGTCTTTGTCCCATAAAACCAAAAAGGCCTTAATTGTCTTCAAAACTCTAAAGAATTCTCTTTCTAAAAATGTCCACTTCAAAAGAACCACCTACTTTTAGATGATAAACTATATTTATATCAAGCCTCCCGAACCCTTTTATTAAAGGCAATTTAAACAAATTCCGGTAACTATTAATGGGCTTGAGCGGAAGCTAGGCTTAATCATGGGCTAAAGAAACCTTTCTAACACATCCCATTGCTTTCGTTCTTATGTGTGACCCTATAGGATTCGCTCAATGTTGGCAATGGGCGAAATCATATTCTAAGCCCCTGAAGTTATAATTGGTCTCTGGCAAGACATTATAACTGCAAATCAAGTGAATTCGATGACTCGAAAAAACCTTACCATAGTATGATATTAGTCCTTTGTCACACGATGTCTCAATTAAGCACAAAGCATGGATGAAGTCATCTTTATACAACTTAATCGTTTCTTGATTCTCAAGTAGACTAACTAAACAAATGATATTGATAACTCCCATCAATCTCATTCGAGTACGACCATGCATTTCTGGAGTCTCACTTATCAAGAGGCCAGCCAGACATCTCCTCAATTAAAGTAGGACAAATTCCTTCACTATCACTCACATTCCTCCGAGGATGATTTCTTGCATGTGCTGACCATGGCACAGTATTACCATCTGTTAAAGGCGTCGTTGAGCTACGTCGAGGCGAAGTTCCTCATGTAGGAGTCCATGGTGAATTCAGATTAGAAGGACTCAAATCCCTCACGTGAGTGCGATGATATAATCCATGGTATTTCTCATAGGGTTGAATCAATAACATGAACTTAACATGTATTTATGTTATGAAGTAACATCTTATGTTCATGACCCGGCCAAACGTGGTCTTTTACGAGAAAACATAATAGTCTTACTTCATTATTATTCTAATAATGATCGAGCTATGGACTATTTAGAATAGTGTTCTTATGCCTTAAGGTTTTACTATCAAGTCACATACTTGATGACACAAAGCGGAGCCAACTATTCAAGGATCTGATTTTATCAAGTTAAACCACAATTTAAATAACAAGATAAAAATGATAAATGCCTCATGTATATAAACATATAATGACCATGTATATGCCACTAGGCTAGAGCATATCACTAACATTAACTTCCTCACAGTTCAATAAGATATATGTGTGAGCAGCATGATACTCCTGGTCATCTAAAAAATATCTTGATTTTGCTCTACCATATGATCGACCCATATTATTGAAAATGGAAAGCATATATTCTTGTTCCGATCCATCCCCCATACCATAGTCATAATTTCGTGGCATTTTTTGATGCCTAGTATAAACTTGTAGCTCAAAGTAGTGCGCACAAATCACTGACTTCTTCAATAAGTACGCGTACATATCGATCCTTGACTTTGGCTTTATTTCTAACATTGTTTTTCAATTTTCGAAGATATCTGAAAAAAATACTTCATTACAATAATGTTCATTTGTAAGATACATTGGAAATTATAGATGACGAAATGAAAAATATATAACCTCTCAAATGGATACATCCATTTGTATTGCACAGGGCTTGCTATCATTGCTTCATAACCTAAGTGGATCGGAAGATGTTCCATGAAGTCAAAGAAGCTTGGAGGAAAAATGCGCTCAAGTCTACATAAAATGATGGGTATCTGTGACGCCTCATTTCCCGGGGGTCCGTTGACAACCCGTCAACCAGCGGAATATTCGTGGATGTCGGTAACCCGACACCACTCATGAAAATCGGGCAGAGTCTCCTTTGTACTGGGAGCTCTACCCAAGGTACAAAACCTGTCCTAACAATTAACAACGACCACACCAGGTCCATATACAATTAAAATGAGTAAAAATGGCTACTTGGGCCCATACAACACTACTCATTGAAATCACATCAACTATATACCAATAGTTCAAGAGTTGATACATCACTCTTAATACAACATATATTAAAATTAAGAATTTAATACATGTTTTACATAATCCATGTCAAAGCCACATGTCGGCTTTCTTCTCAAAATGACCTCTAATGAGTGCTGCCTTCCTGATCGCTCACTGTACCTGAAATAATATTCCCTTGACAAGGTGAGCAATGCCCAGTAGTGGAATTACCCTACTTGGGTTACTCCCCACCTAAGTGTACATGTAATGATTCAACATAAACACACACTCAAGCAAATACATGATCCTACTTGAATGTCTACATCCCGTGTCTCGAGTCTCTTTTCTCCTACGCTCATGCCTAAGCCAGCCTTGAAAAAACATCCTTTTTATTTCTTTCATGCCGTGCACTCACACCTAATTTTTTCTTAGTTCCCCCTGTGCATATGAAATGCATTATGCCATTCTCAAACCACACATGCCAATATATCATTTACACATATATTAACAAAATTTACATACATGTCGCATGTTATTTAATTCACATCAATAACATCAAAATTAGCTCACTGAGATAATTACAATTCATTCAATGAAGCACACACAATTATATTTTTTTATATAATTCCACATCATGTTAACACATTTAATCACATGCATTAACATATTAATTCTCACACAACTCCAAACAATTCATGCTAATATATAAAACATGTATATACTAACATAATTAACTCACATCAATCATATTATTCAATTTGCAACCAATAACACCAAAATTAGCTCACATGGGCTAATTAACCAATCAAGTAATTCATTTTGAATCACCAAAACACACAAATCACCTGACAATACATGAGCAGTGAAACCACTAGGATCGAAGCCTTTGTTCCACGGCTACGCAAGGATCTTTCTCGCTCAGTTCAAGTATTTTGAGACCGCAAACACGGCTAATTCAAGCATCAGAATATCCCTAACCATTCACATGACTTTTAGCCAAAGAATAACACAAGTAGGAGAAGACCCCTACCTCTTGGAATTGTTGGAACTCCACCAAATCGGTGTCCACGCGTAGCCCTCGCCGTGTAGAACAACTTTACTTCTTGGCCCGAAGCGAACCGACGGTCCGAACAACGAGGAAATCTAGAGAGAAGACACTCTTTCTCTCTCTAAAAACTCAAACACCAACCTACTGCAATTTCCAGCCCTCTACTGCACGTTTTGTCTTCAATTTGGTGGAGAAGATAACTATTCATCCTTGTCTTATTCTCATTAAACTTTCCATTAATTCCCATCTTGTCCTTTTGTCTTAATTTTTGACACATGGCTTAATCTAAGCCATTCATCTCATCCTCTCTCTAATCATACAACATGTGTCACATGAGTACATGTAGTAGGTGTCACATCATGTCTTTCACAAGGCTTGTTTCTGACCTGGAGCGCACAGTGTCTCAAAAAATGTGAAATTCATTGTCTCTCGAGGTGAAGAAATTCGACGTGGTAGCTAGATTTCGCGAGACGATTCCAACGGTGAAGTCCGTTTCATCATCCGAGATCTAGAAAAATTCTGAATTTTTACCAAAATTACCATTTTGCCATTTTTCAGAAAATTAGTTTTTCTCGGGGTTTTACAGTATCTCATTTTCTAAGCGCTCCATATCTTCCTTTGTTATGACAGTAGAAGTGAGATTTAAAAAAAAAATTGTTATTTCGATCAAGGCTTGCCAAACATTTCTTGGAAGTAATTCACGGAATGCTATGGGTATTAGCCTCTGCATAAACACATGGCAATCGTGACTTTTCATCCCAAATAACTTATGCTTCTTCATATCAACATCTTCCCATGTTAGATGCATGTCAGGTCGGGAACTTTGAGCTCTTTCAGCCATTTGCACAAAACTTCCTTTGCATCCTTCTTTAGACTGTAACAAGCCTTAGGGATTTTATTTGTTGTTTCATCCCTATATAACTCTGGACTTGAATAGAACTCTTGTAAAACCTGAGAAAATTCTAATTTTCTGAAAAAAGGTAAAATGGTAATTTTGGTCAAAATCCATAATTTTTCTAGATCTCGGATGACAAAATGGACTTCACTGTTGGAATCGTTTCATGAAATCTAGCTACCAGGTTGAATTTTGTCAAATTCCGAGACAGTCGGAATTTTACATTTTTCGAGGCATGGGGAGTGGTGCGGGACGCAGCACGTGTGAGTGGCTTAGAGGTGCACGTGTCATGTGCAGAATGAGTCAAACATGAGCTCAAGTGTGGGTCATAGGTGACATGTGGCATCATGCCATTGGAGGAAAATCCATGGTAGATGGATAAAGAGGATAAATGAATCTAATCAGTAATGGGAGGTTGACATGTGGCATGAGAGGACCGTCTCACCAACCTAGCTTGGCCAACCATTAGATGGGGAAAGAGAGGAAAATGGAGAGAGAAAAGAAAGAGGAAAGAGAAAGGAAGAGAGTTTAGAGTGAGAAGCTCTCCCTTCTCTCTAAATTTGTCGGTGATCGGTTCGTCAAACTCCGACGAGACAAGAAGCAATGTTGATCCCCACTGCAAGAGCTTCGTGGGGGTATCGGTTTTGTGGAGTTTCGACAACTCCAGGAGGTAAGGGTTCTTCTCCTACTTTGGTTATTTTTGGCTTAAGAGTCATTTTCATGGATAGGGATATCTTGAGGCCTGGATGACCGTGTTCTCGGATTCCAGATTTGGGTGAGTGAAAAATCCTAGAAGTGGTTCTCACGATCCCGAATTAACCGTGGTACATTTGTGTGGCTTTGTGTGTTGATATGTTATTTCTATGTTTGAATAACACGTTGTGTGTAGATTTTGTTAATATATGCATGCTTGATATATTAACATGTATTATATGGAAATTGTATAATGCATTTCATATGCACTGGGACACCCTAGAACAGTAGGTGTGAGTGCATGACAAATAAAATCGGAGGGTTGTCCAAATAATGATTTTTTTTGTATACTTATTCAAATAGAAATTTATCGGAAAGTCGTTCGAAGAATTGTGTTAGGAAATCGTCCAACAATATTCATGTTGGAGAGGCTCATGAATTGTTTCGGAGATTTACATAACAAATTCACCTCGGAGGATTGTCTAACGTATTTATATTGGAAGGTTGCCCACAAATAAAACAAATATTTTGTTTGGAAACGATTTTTCATACATGGCATAAGCATGTGTGAGGGAGTCGGTGAGGACTCGAGGCATGGGAATTGGGCATGTAGACATTCGAGTAGGAATCATGAATTCACTTGAATATGTGTGTTTTCCATTGCATGAGCACTTAGGTGGAGAGTAACCCTTGTAGGAGATTATCACTACTAGGCACATCACCCCGTCGGTAGGATTGCTTTTCAGTACGAGGAGTATTAGGGAGACGACTCACTAGGAGCGCTTTTGAGAAGAAGCGGAGCGTGTGGATTTGCTTAAATATTTTTGTAAAACATGTACGAAACATTTTGATTTATAAATGTTTGTATAAGAGTGTAATTAACTCTTGAAACTATTGTCATATAGTTGGATGTATTTTGGTGAGTATGGATGTATAGGCCAATGTGGCCATTTTTACTCATGTATAGCTCTCATGATATGAGACACATAGGTTTCCGTGGGTTGACGGTGGTCAACGGGACCCCCAGAAATTGGGGCGTCACAACTCTTTTAAATCTTCTCTTGATTTAACATTATCTTTTGTTTTTCCTTCTACATTCATGATAGTATTAAAAATATTATCAAAAAAGTTCTTCTCAATGTGCATGACATCTAAGTTGTGCCTAATTAGGTTTGTTTTCCATTAAGGCAAATCCCAAAAGTTGCTTCGTTTCTTCCTACCACATTGACAATTCTTGGAAATTCGTGCATTTTTCCCATCAGCATCAATTTCTGTAATCTTTTTGAAGCCATAATGTTCAATGAGCTCTAATATTTCTACACCTGACCTAATAGGTGGTGCACCTTTTAGAATTGTCTGCCCTTTTCTAAATATGTCTTCTTATTCCTCCTAAATGGATGTTCCAGTAGTAAGAACTTACGATGGCCCTTTCCTAAAAGTAATAATAAAAACTCCACTATGCTGAATTAAAAAGAAAAGGAGATATAATGAAAGCTAAATAAAAACGAGAAAAAGAAAATAGTAAATAGACTCAAAGAACCAAAGGAATTGATGTGAGGGTATTACATGATTACACAAATAAACAATTAAAAAAAAAAAAGTGCGCTACTCATGCATTTACCACAATTGCCTTAAACACTCATGATTTGAATTGCAACTAGAAAAACAGTAAGTATAAATATCATAGGTACCCACATTCCAGGTTGCCAAAAACAATCAAGATTAATAACACAACTAGATACTCGCATTCCAGATTTGTGAATAGAAAACAATAAAGATTAATATTGCAGATTACAAATAGAGGGTGAAACAATAAAAAATTATCCAAAGAATAAGGCCCAATTTCATGCATACCAGTTTACAAAACTATTCATCTAGTCTCAAAACAAAGAACACACAAAGTGAAGCAAGAGGAATTGTTTTTTTTTAAAGACCATTTATGATTCCAAAATTCCAAAACAAGAGTCCTTTATGATTTGGAATCAAATAAGGATAAGCATTCCAAGTAACCCAAGCCACAACTGTTCGATGATTTTTTTTTTTTTTGGGAAAAGTAAACCAAACAATATCAATAGAAGAAGAGAAGAGAAAAAACCCTAACCTTGATAGTTGATGGAGGATCAAATTCAGTACGAAAGGTAGAATACAGAGGTTGAAATGGAAGGGGAATGAGATGAGCGTGTGACTACTTGTGAGGAGCTGGAATTAGGAATCGTTGGAGAAGCTGGAATCGTTGTTAAGGAGATGGAAAATCACCATAGTGGAGTCAGGAGCAGGAATTAGAACATAGAATCTAGCTAAGCTAACTATCATGAACACAACCTAGTTTCTGCATTTTTCAAAATTGAAACAAAATATATGAAAAGAATTTAAGGGACTATATTTTTGAAAACATATCCCTGCATAGAACAGGTTTATCAAGTTAGCCAAAACCATCAAGTTCAACATTGAGAACTTCATCATTATGTTAAATCTAATCAGTATTGTGACGCCCCAAATCCCGGGGGTTCGTTGACAACCCGTCAACTCGCGGAAAACCTGTGTGTCTCATATTATGAGACCCATGCATGAGTAAAAATGGCCACTTGGGCCCATACATCAATACTCACCAAAATACATCAACTATATTACCATAGTTCAAGAGTTGATACATCACTCTTAATACAAACATATATTAAGATTTAGAATTTTAATACATGTTATACAAAGTATCTGCAAAAGCCACATGTCGGCTTTCTTCTCAAAAAACGGCCCACTCCTAGTGTGTGTTGTCCTCCGGAACACTCCACAGTATTTTGAAATAATGATCCTCGGCGGGGTGAGCAATGCTCAGTAGTTGAATTATTATTCTACATGGGTTTACTCCCACGCCTAAGTGCACATGCAATGATTAAACCTGAAACACATTCAAGCAAATACATGATCTTACTTGAATGTCTGCATGATTTGGATGAGGATATGACTACTTCCTTCCCCTTCCTCGAGCCTCAACGATTCTCTCACGCATGCCTAAGCGAATGTGAAAATACGGTTTCAAACCAAAAGGTTTTGTTCTTGAAAACATCATACCGAGTTTCGGTAAATATATTGGACTACCCTCCGAGGCGAATTGCTGGGTAGTTTTTCTGAAACAGTCATGGGTTCGCCTCCGAGATGAACTGTTGGACAACTCTCCAAGACAATTCTTTGGAAAATCTTCCATTGAAATTCTTTTCACAACTAGTTTCCTTTTTATTTTCTTTCATGTCATGCACTCACACCTACAATTCTAGGGTGTCCCGGTGCATATGGGATGCATTATGCCATTTCCAAACAATTCATGCCAATATTTTTTAATCATGCATATATTAACAAATTCACATACTAATCACATGTTATTTAATTCATATCAATAACATCAAAATTAGCTCACTTGAGCTAATCAACAATCCAACTAAATTCCAATGGCTCTCACACAATTATATTTTTATATAAGTCAACCACTCATGTTAACACACTAAATTTTTATGCATTAACAATTTCTTTCCACACAATTCAAGCCATTCATCTTAAGCAATATTTTGCTTACAACATACGGACATTTTCGATCCAATTATAGAACCGGACTGCTTTAACAAATTCCTTAAAACAAGCAGCACAGTCCGTGTGACAACCCTTCCTCACTACACGGCTCCACTTCAGGAACCGAAATCCATGGCCATTTCCGACCCTACATCACCCAAACCATAATTTAACACACAATTATAACATAAGGGGACCATTTCAGCCCGGACAGTCCAGATCAGACGCCCCAAACCGGGGTCCCATTGACAACCCACAACCTGCTGGAATATTCGTGGATACTGCAACCGACACCACTCGCAAAATCGGCAGTCTCCGGTACTAGGAGCCTCACCAAGATACAAAACCTATCCCAACAATTAACAATTACCACACAGGGTCCACATGCGAGTAAAATAATGGCCACTTGGGACCTTGCATCAATACTCACAAAATACATCAACTATATACAATAGTTCAAGAGTTAATAAATTACTCTTTATCAAACATATATCAAAATTTAGAGTTTTAATACATGTTATACAAAACAAATACCCAAAGCCATAACCCGACTTTCTTCTAAACGGCCTCTAGCAGCGGCCGTCCTCCCCAGACACTCCCCCTCAGACCGAAATAGTGATCTCGATTGTGGTGAGCAAAGCCTAGTAGAGATAGTTTTCTACGTGGGTTACTTCCCGCCTAAGTACACATGTCATGGCAAACAATCACACTCAAGTAAATACATGATCCTATTTGAATGTCTACATGCCCAAATCCATTTCTCGAGTCATCACCGACTCCCTTACACATGCCTAAGCCAAATGCGAGTAAAATTACAGTTTTCAAAACAAAATTTTTTTGTTCTCGAAAACTTACTACCGAGATTTGGTAAACATATTGGACTACCCTCCAAGGCAAATTTGTTGGATAACCTTCCGAAACAATTCATGGGCCCCTCCGACGAGAATTGTTGGATAATCTCCCAACACAATTCTCTGGAAAATCTTCCGTCGAAATTCCTTTAACAATATTTTCCTTTTTATTTTCTTTCATGTCACGCACTCAAAACTAATATTCTAAGGTGCCCCAGTGCATATCGAATGCATTATGCCAATCCCAACAACTCATGCTAATATATTAAACATGTATATATTAACATAATTAATCCACATAAATCATGTTATTCAAATTCACAATTAATAACACCAAAATTAGCTCACATGGGCTAATTAACAAACACAAACAATTCATTTTGAATCACTCAACATCATAAAAATTGACACAAAAAATCACACAACTATTCACGTGAATAGTGAAACCTGGGTCAATCGCTCACTCGCCACACACCAGACATTTCTCTACTGGCTTAAAGCTTCGACCGATATCACGCCTTCAGGCATCAACAAATCCCTATCCATAAAATGGCTCTAGCCAAACACAAACCAAGTAGAAAAGATCCTCACTTTGAAATGGTTTAACTCCAATTAAATCGGCGGTCCACGCTGCGAACCCTCGGCCACGTAGATTGACTTTGCTTCTTGCTCCATCAAGAACCGACGGTCCAAACGATCGAAAATCTAGAGAGAATGAGCTCTCTCTCTCTAAAACTGAATCCCAGCCCTCACTGTCGATTTTGTGTCTCAAAATGGAGAAGAAGACTATTCCATTTTTTGTTTTATTCACTTAACATTTCAATAATTCTCATCTTGTCCCTTTTAAGTGACTTTTGACACATGGCTTAATCTAAGCCATTCATTTCCATTATCTCTAATCATGCAACATGGGCCACATGAAGCATACGTAAGAGCTTAATTTTTTCACATCACATGTCTCTCACAAACGCTTTACGCACCCGACACCGCCTCGAAAAACGTGGAAATTCCTCGACCGGCTCCTGCACTCGACGAATTCGACGTGGTAGTTAGGATTTTGCGGGAGACGATTCCAACAGGAAACTGCTTCGCCATCTAAGATTTTAAAAAATTTCGGGTTTTGACCAAAATTACCGTTTTAATTCTTTTAAGAAAATTCAATTTTCCTGCCCACATTCCTCCTTCCTTAAAAATAATTTTGTCCTCAAATTCTCAGACAATCACAACAACTCACATGCATACGCAACGCACTGCGCCATGCATGTAAACTAAGAAGCCATTTAAGCATTAAACGACTAAACCACGTACCATCCCTAAACAAGAAAAGGAATAGGTGGCCCACATCGTGTCCTCACGTCCATGTCGACTTCTCCACTCCACCTGCTGCCATAGCAAACCCCAATACCTCACCTAGCCTCAGGTCGCAAACCGTATCCCGCCATCCATAATGCAATAATCGGTCCCTCCTCGCATCCCATCCGTGTCAACCCCAATCTCTCTCCAATCCACTATAGGAGCCGACCGAGTGTACCGAGCATGGAGATTTTGAAATACCTCGTGGACACCGACATGCCGGGTGGTAAAGCCAACCCAAGACGCTACAAGGTTTCACCTCTCGAGTATCTCTAAGGGCCCAATGAACCTCGACGATAGCTTGCCACGCATGCCGAATCGGACCACTCCTTTCTTAGGCATCACCTTCAAGAAGACGTGATCTCCAACCCCGAACTCTAAGGGTCGACGTCGTACATCAGCATAGCTCTTCTGCAGGCTCTGATCCGTGAGAAGACGCTGTCGTATCAAGCTCACCTTCTCGGAGGTGTTCTATTCCATCAGACTCGTGATGGAGCTCTCTCCTCCTGGCCCAACATACCTGACTGCACGGCCTCCCATACAATGCCATATGGCTACCCGTATACTCGCTTCTAGTAACCGTTGTTGTAGGCGATTCCACTCAAGGGCAAATGCTCTCCCAATTACCCTTATAATCCAGACTGAAGCTCGTAAAGTACGCCCTCTAACACCCGTATGGTCCTCTGGATCGAATTCATCCGTCTCTGCGGTGGAAAGTCGCGACTCATGGTCAGCCAAGCAGGCCCATACTTTGAAACCTCCAAAAGTGCGCCAGAACCTGTCCCCATCCGACACTACGGATACCGGTAATTCATGTAGCCTGACCATCTCTAGAATGCGTAATAACCCGGCAAAATCTCTAATGTGAGGGTCATTCGCACGACTAGAAAATGTGACGACTTCGTGAGCCGGTCCACTATCACCCATACCGCATCATGTCCTTGTGGTGTCCGTGGCAAGTGGGTCACAAAATCCATCGTGACATGTTCCCACTTCCACTCAGCCACCTCCAATGGCTGAAGTAGCCCCGCTGGCTTCGTGCTCGCCTAACCCATCGACACGTGAGGCATCGGGCCGAACAAAACTCTATGTGTCTCTTCATCCCGCTCCAATAGTATCGTGAAGAACATTCGTACATTCAGGCCACCTTGACGCATAAGAAACGAGAGAGTAGTGAAACTCCCTAAGAATCTTCTCTCTCAAATCGCGTCAACTGGGGAACCACTACCCGTCCTCTATACCGAAGACCACCATCTGTGCGGACGGTCTAGCCCTCGTCACCTGTACCTGACTGTACCTGGTCTTTGATGGACACTATCTCCGCGTCCTACCCCTGGGACTCAATCACTCTACTCAACAAAGATGGTGTAGTTACTAAACTCCCCAACATACCTTGAGCCTGCTTGTTGTACTGTAACCCAAACTGTCCCACAGTCTCGAGCATCCGCCATTCCCGGGAAGCTATACTAGCCAATACTCCCCTTGACTTTCGACTGAGTGCTTCAGCCACCATATTTGCCTTACTAGGATGGTAATGCAAAGTGAAGTCATAACTCAGAACTCCATCCACCGCTGCTCATTGAAGTCCCACAAGGTGAAAATATACTCAGGACTTTTGTGGTCCGAGTACATTTCGAACCGCCACCATATAAGTAATGCACGAAAATCTTCAAGGCGAAGACTACTACGCTAACCTATGTCGCGAGGTAATTTCGCCTAAGGATTCTTCAACCGACGGAACCATGGGTTACTACCTCCCGACAGATCAAACACATTCCATCGAATTCGAGGCATCACAATACACCGGTGGTACTCGTCTCCCGTCCGGACTAATAAAATAGGAGCCAGAAGAAGCCCCTCCTCTTCAACTCCTGGAATGCCTCCTCGCATCGGTCATCCCAATCAAACTTGACCTCCTTCTGGGTCAATCTCGTCATAGGTGCCGCTAATTAGAGAAATCCTTAATGAATCTCCTGTCCCAGCCAATCCCAAGAAACTATGTATCTCGAAGACTGACTTCGGCCTCTCCCAACTCATCACGGCCTCGACCTTCTCTTCGGCCCACTGACACGCCACGCCGATACCACGCTGGGTCCCAAAATCTCAATTCGCAAGCTAAAACTTGCACTTACCTAACTTAGCGCATAACCGATGGTCTTCAAAGAATCAGAAAACAATCTTCAAGTGATACTCATGCTCTACTATGACCGGAGTAGATCAAAATGTCATCCATATGAAGACTACTTACAACCGATCTTAGATAGGGTCGAATACCCTATGCATGAGGTCCACATGAATGCCATTGGCGATTCGTTAATCCAGCGGCATCACCGTAAACTCAAAGTGCCCATAACGTGTCCTAAACGATGTCTTAGGGATATCTGTCTCCCTAACCTCAACCGATGGTAACCAAGACAAGGTCTATCTGGAGACTCGCGGCTCCTCTTAATCGATCAAATAAATCGGGCCAATCCTGCAGAATGCCCGATTCTCGACCGTGAACCTGCTCAATTGCTCGTAATGAATGCACGGGCCAAAGGGTCTTGTCCTCTTCTTTTCGCAAAACCGGAGCGCCCCATGGTGAAGTGCTCCTGGCCTAATGAATCCCTTGTCCAAGAACTCCCGGTAGGCCGGACTCGGGAGTTCCCGTAACTCAACTCGTGCCATCCTATGAGAGGAGTCATAGAGACGGGGTGAAGTACCGTGGTGTAACTCGCACCAAGTCTACAACCCTTCTCGAAGGCACCTAGCTCATCCGAAAAACATCCTCATACTGTAGACTACTCGAGGTAGATCTAAGTCTGGTCTCACCTCGTCCTCCAGGGTAAGGCTTGCTAGCCAACCCGCCAACTGTCCTTGACACCTAGACTCGTACACTGTCTAGGGCAAAATATCATTCTTATCCTCTTGAAACACAACACGAGTACTGTCCTACGTGTAGGCGGTAACCCTCCTACGCTCACAATCGATAACGACTCTATAAGCTATCAGCCAATCCATCCCCAGGATGACGTCGAACTCTGACATGTCCATGACCCTCAGGTCCACTATGAGTAGAATCCCCGAGATCTCTAACTCATAACCACGACATATCATCCTATCCTCGCCTCTAACCTTGTGTGGAGAACTCACATACAAGGGCTCGTCCAAGGCCTCAACCTCTAAGCCCAACTCTATCACAACCGATGCAGTAATGAATGAATGCGAAGCACCAGAATCAAATAACACTCTCGTCCATAGGCGAGATAGCAAAAACGTAATTCGATAATCGGGCTAACTGCTGACTCACTTATGGTGTGATGGCGACACGCCCCGAACCCCCTCGACGCCCTCTCGCCCGTGGCCTCGCCCTCTCGTCTGCTACGCCCCAGCCTCTTCTCGGGCCTGCTTGCAACGGAGGTGCCCGTGCAGCCTCCCTAAAACCGATGTCAAGCCCGTCTATACCGGGCCAGTTGAGGACATATCAGATCCTCCCCCGTCCTATCGCCGATCGACTGGTGGCTTCGCCCGTAAAACCCTAGGATCCCCGTCTCTGTGTGGATAACCCTCCGACATGTCCGGCCGCCGGGCAATTGTAACACACCATCTACTCCAAACTCGGGACCGGCAACTCGATCCGTCCTGACTCCTGATGGTCGCGCTTTGGAACCTCGTGAACTAAAGCCTTTTTGCTCTTTCCGAACTAGAAGAAGACTGACTCTCCTTCCTCTTGGCACTAACACCCACATCCCGAGTGCTCCGAGCATCCTCGATCTCTCTCTCTATGGTCAGGGCTGTCCCAACCATAGAGTCCATATCCCGTAGGCGAAGTCCTACAATCCTGCCTCGAAGGGACAACTTCAGCCCATTTCGAATCTCACCTCGCCATGTCTCGTGGCCATGTAGTCATCAACAAACGGCTAGCTCCGTGACCCAACCCACATGCTCCATCGCGCCATAGTCCCCGTCAAATTCTAGGAACTCCCGAGCTGGCACGGCAAAGATCCGAAAATACTTACCCATGAACAGCTCTTGGAACTCTACCCATGTCATTGCCTCTAGGTCTTTAAAGGTCTTTGCCCAGTTCCACCATACTTGGGCCTCACCCTCTAGTTGGAACGCAGCTAGTTTGATCCTGGTTGTGTCGGAGGTAATATCCATAGCCTCCAACACCTTCTCGATCTGCATGAACCAATGGTCTGCCACCATCAGATCTCCTCCCCCTGTGAATGTCGGAGGATTATGTGCCCTAAACCTTCCGGGAGGTTACTCCTGACCTCCCCCGGGCTACCTCGTCAGACTAGCCTCGTGCAATAGCCAGCAGCCGCAATCCCTACCGCTCTTTAACAAAGGCCCGCGGTCAAATAATCGTGGTGCCCGACCAGCACTCGTGGACAACCTCACGCCCTCACTGACCGCATTTACATGTCAAATGGCAAGTTACCTAATGCAAGATTCTAAGGTGTAAACACAAACTCTATACTATTCAGATACACAAAAGATTTTATACATAACCAGATTCAGGTAATGCAAGACAATTAATTCCATATATTAAATCATAATCAGCAACAAAAATTTTATATTATTTTTAAAAAATTTTATTCGATTTTATTTTTATTTATTTATTTATTTTTATTTTTATTTTTGAAAATCTCGTGAACAAAGGTTCATGAATATGCTCATGAACAATGCCCCAAATAAAGTGACTCGTAATAAAGGTTCCGAAATAAAACTGGTCAAGTGCATAGTGTGCACACCCATGGACCTGTCAGCGCGCATGCCGCCCGGCCAGCGTCTGAGCGCACGCGCCGTGTCGGCTGTGCTCTACTTCGTGTTGCGCCGTGGCCGGGCCGTGTCATGCCGTGGTCGCAGAGAGCGCCGCGCTAGCACGCCGGTCGCAGCCCCGGCCATGGCGGCGTTTACCGCACACAAACTGGGGCCGTGGTCGCTGCGGCGCACAATGCCATCAGATATCCGCGCCAGATGCGCGAATTTCTACCGCGACACAAATGCCGCCTCAAGCAATGGCATAATCTTTTGTATCGCGATACCACTTCAGCTGCCACCCGCTGCGCTGCGGCGCTCGGGCCAGACGCGACGCCCGCACGCCGTATTGTGGTGGCGCTAGGTCGTGTCGTGGCCGAGCCCCGGGCTCTTATCGCGCCCATCCTCTACGCGCCATGCCTGGCAGGTCATGATACGCCCCATCAGATTGACTCAACAAGAAATTGCAAAGAGCTCCAAATTTCAAGCCGCCAAAGAATGTTTTTTTTTTTCTCAATCCAAATTACTAGAAAACCTAAAAAAAAATATATATATATATATATATATATATATATATATATATATATATATATATATATATATATATTTTTTTTTTTTCAATTTTTAGTAGAACAAAATAAATTCCTTAAAATTTATTTTATTTTTATTTTAATTTTTTTTTCCAGTTTTACACTGTAAAACCTTAGAAAAAAAAAAAAAAACAATTCTCCTCAACACATTTTTTTTCCTATGTGCTATTCAACAAGCACACAATCACACAACATAACACACAATCACACATCACACAACAATCATCAAAGTGCATAAGGAATGCGTGATCTAACCCGTGCCCATCAAGTTCTAAGTAATCGTATACCTAACTTATTGATACTAAGCTATACTTAGTATCTGACATTAAGCTCTAGGTATTTATAAACTCAAGCTCTGATACCAAGTCAGGACGCCCAAAACCGGGGTCCTGCTTGACAAACTCACAACTGCGGAATATCTCGGATATCTGCACTCGACACCACTCATGTGAAAATCGGGCAGTAGCCTTCAGACGTGAGCTCCTACCCAAGATACAAACCCGCCCCAACAATTAACAATGACTACACAGGTACACACGCGAAGAAAATAACGGTCACTTAGCCCCCGTGATCATCACAAAATACATCAACTATATACAATAGCTTCAAGAGTTAATAAATTACTTTACCAAACATAGACAAAATTTAGAGTTTTAATACATGTGTGCCATACAAAACGAATACCCAAAGCCATAACCCGATCTTTCTTTCTAACGCTGGCTCTAAATGAATAATATCCTCCCGTACACTCCCGTAATCCGAAACACTGATCCCCAGCAGCAAAGCCCAAAGAGAGAGGCTCCTACGGGGTTACCTCCCGCCTAAGTGCACATGTCATGGAAAACAATCATACTCAAGTAAATACATGATCCTACTTGAATGTCTACATGTCCGAACCCATGTCTCGAGTACTCACCGACTCCCTCACACATGCCTAAGCCAAATACGAGTAAAATTACAGTTTTCAAAACAAAAGCTTTTTGTTCTCGAAAACTTATACCGAGATTCGGTAAACATATTAGACTACCCTCCGAGGCGAATTTGTTAGATAACCTTCCGAAACAATTCATGGGCCCCTCCGACATGAATTGTTGGACAATCTCCCAACACAATTCTTCGGAAAATCTTCCGTCGAAATTCCTTTAACAATATTTTCCTTTTTATTTTCTTTCATGTCATGCACTCACTCCTAATATTCTAGGGTGCCTCAGTGCATATCAAATGCATTATTCCAATCCCAACAACTCATGCTAATATATAAAACATGTATATATTAACATAATTAATCCACATAAATCATGTTATTCAAATTCACAATCAATAACACCAAAATTAGCTCACACGGGCTAATAATTAAACACAAGCACCATTTTGAATCACTCAACATCATAAAATTCACACCAAAAAATCACACAATTATTCACATGAACAAAGTGAAACCTCGTTAGCACCGCTCACTAGCCACACAATTAGAGATTTCCACTGGGTTCAAAGCTTTGGGGATCGATATCACGCCCTTCAGCCTCAACAAACTTATCCATAAATGGCTCTTAGTCGAAGAATAAACCAAGTAGGAAAGATCCTACCCTTGGAGTTGTCTGAACTCCACCAACTGGTCCACGCTGTAGCCCTACCGTAGATCGACTTGGCTTCGTCTGGTCGAGGAACCGATTTCATCCGAAGGCTGAAATCTAGAGAGAAGACTTCAAACCCGAATCCCAACCTCACTGGGCCGATTTTATGCCCCAAACGTAAGAAGACTATTCCATTTTTTGCTTTATTCACTTAACATTTCAATAATTCCCATCTGTCCCTTTTAAGTGATTCTTTGACACACGGCTTAATTTGGGCTTCATTCATTTCCATCATCTCTAATCATGCAACACGCTACTACATGAGTACACGTAAGAGCGACTTTGTCACATCACATGTCTCTCACAAGCCATTTTACGGCACCCAACACCCGTCGCCTCTAAAAACATGAAATTTCGACTGCTTCTGCACCCGACGGGTACAGTAGATTTTGCGAGATGATCTCCACAGAAATCCGCTTCTATCCGAGATCTAGAAAATTTCTGTTTGGACCTAAATGCCTATTTTACCATTTTTAAATATAGAAAATTCACCTCTTTCTGGTCTTACAAGGACTTCCAAATGGCTCCTAAAATTTCAACACCCACTCCCAAGTTTTGGATTTCGCCAAACGGCCATTCACTCGCCCCAAACACTCCAAATCATTTACAAAACTCTTAAAAGCGAAAATAACCGAGTAGGAAAAGACTCCCTACCCTCCCGAGTCATTTAAATTCCACAAAACTAGTGCCCACGCCGTAGCCCTTGCAACAGAGGAACTTTGCTTGGTCTGACATAACCTACGGCCGAAGTCGAGAAACGGTATAGTAAGCCGCATTTTCTCTCTCTAAAACCCTCCATTCTTCAAAATCAATTCCTCTCCTAATTACCATTCGTACTCCAAAAATGGAGAAGAAAGCTCTTTTCTTTTATTTATTCCTCTGTCCTCACTTGCCACTCAGAAATCCCCTCATCGCATTGATAGATTACCTTATTCACTTCATCCACCTACCTGATTTTCTCCTCCACCAAGACGTCAGCATAGCCCCGACTCGAGCTCAAGCTGACCATTCTCAAGACCTAACACGTGGCATACCGTGAGCCAATTAAAATGTGCTGCGTCCCGCACTCACGCTTGTTGCCTCGAAAAACACGCAGACTCCGAGCTCGAAATTCGACAAAATTCACATGGTAGCTAGATTTCATGAGACATCCTTAACGGTAAGTCTGTTTCATCCGAGATCTAGAAAATTCGACTTTGACCAAAATTACCATTTTGCCATTTTTCAGAAAATTAGATTTTCTCGGGGTTTCACAAGTATGTCAATAATTATAAAAACAATATCAGAAAGCATAAAATACACAAAAAATGAATGAAATTATAAAACCCTAATTTCAAGTCTGCCATTGATGGCAACTCAAGCTCACTGTGAGGTCATATTTTATCACTATTTTTAAATTATTTTAACTAAAATTATCATGCAAAGAGAGCAGCGTGTAGAACCCTAATTTTTTGTTGATGTTTATTGAACAAAAAGCTCCAAAATCAACCCCTCAGTCTCATTATAACCCAACTCATAAACTTATATTCAATATAATACATATTACTTGAGTAGTGATGGCTATCGATGACCATCACGGTGGCTGGCAAGGCGAACTCTGAAAGAAAGACATGTTAAGGGGCTTTCGAGAGTGAATATGAGGTAGAGAAATCCTCAAACCCAAAATCGTGTAGCCATGGTCGTTCTCTCAAGGGGTATTCAGATGAGAGAAACCCTTAAACTCTCAAAGTGAGGGACGGTGTGCATTGAAAGAGAAAGGGGGTAGGGGAAACTGGGAGAGTGCATTAAAACGGTGGTGGGGTTCCTTAATTAATTAATTTTATAATATATATTTATAATTCTTTTTACAAATGTTTTATAATTATTTAAATAATATTAAATATATGATAAATGCATTTTTATTAATTTTTTAACTCACTTAATTGCAATTCATTTCTTTAATAGTTTATATAATATTTTTATATTTTTTTTAGTTTTTTATTTATCTTAATTTGCGTATTGGTTGATATCAAGCCGATACATTGAGACCGATACGTCTCAAGACCATCTAAGTCGATGAATGATACCGCGATTGATATCATTGATCACATTTTATATAAATTGTAAGACCTGAGAAAATTCCAATTTTCGGAAAAAAAGTTGCAAAATTGTCATTTCGGTCAAAATCCGGAATTTTTCTAGATCTCGGATGACGAAACGGATTTTATCGTTGGAATCGTCTCGCGAAATCTAGCTACCATGTCGAATTTCACCAATTCGAGATACTTTAATTTGCACGCTTTTCTATAATCGAGTGTCGACGTCATAACGACATGTGATGTGACAAAAGTCACCTATAACATGCACTTATATGACACATGCTGCATTTAGCAGGCAGTGGATTTAAAACGACGACCGCAGATAACATGTTGTCAAAATTCAAGACTTGAGGACATGGATGGTATTAATGAAAGTTTAATGAGAATAAGGACAAAAGAGAATAGTGATCATCTTCTCCACTAATCTTGGAGTCAAAATGTGCAGGTGAGGAGACGGATGCAGTAGCTTAGTTTTCATTTTCTGTATAGAGAGCCACTTCTAGGATCGGGCCGACGGACCGCTTCAAAGCCAATTTTGAGCCAGCAAGAGTTGCTCTAGCAAATGAGGCTACGCTGGCAATCGATTCATGGAGTTCGACAACTTCAAGAGGCAGTGATCTTTTCCTACTTGATTTAATCTTTCGCTAAGAGCCATGTAAAATGGTTAGGAATGTTCTCAGTTTGCTTTAGCCAGTAAACCCTGGCCTCAAAAGCTTTGAAACGAGTGGAGAAAATCTTATTCAGGTGGTCGTGAACAAGTAACTAGAGGTTTTACTGTTCATGTGAATAGTGACATGTAAATTTTTGGTGTAAAAATGTGTTTGGTTGAGTGATTCAAAATGAATTGCTCGTGTTTGATAATTAGCCCATGTGAGCTAATTTTGGTGTAATTGATTGTGAATTTGCATAACACGTTTTATGTGATTTAATTATGTTAATATATATGCATGAGAATATATTAGCATGAATGTGTTGAAATAGCATAATTTACTTATACGCACCGGCAGAATCTAGAAATTGTTTGAGCGTACGATACATGAAAGAAAGAAAACGAACATGGCTACAAAGGAATTTCAATGGATGATTTTCCGCAGAATCATGGGAGTACGGTCCAACAATTACACGCTTCGAGGTGTGAAGTCCACACTCTTTCGTGACTCTCGTAGGCTCAGCGGAGCCACCAGCAGGTACGTTACGCCGTGCCCAATCGCTTTCGCTTTTCTCGAGAGCCAACCCATGATCAAAGGGGACTTTATAGCACGTGGGGAAAGACTTCACTACCAACCGAGCTACCGGCCCGCCTGGTGAGCGAGAGTGCCCCTATCACAAGAGCCCCTTTCATCATAGTTCGAGTCACTGAGCGAAAAGAAAAGCGCCACCGACCTCGGCGCAATGCCACCTATGAGTGGGCCCCACCCGAAGGGCACTCGAGGCTCACGATGGCGTGGACTACAATAAAGCGCTTTTATCAGGAGTCCACACTCGTGACCTCGTGGTACCCTTCGTGGGAGCCCACCATAGGTCACTGCGACGCCAGTCCCAATCGGCCTTTTCTTTCGCCTCCGCGAGAGCTCAACCCATGATCAAAGGGGACTCTTATACAATGGGGAGCACTCCTCACTACCAATGTCTCAATCGGTCTTTCTCTTCGTGAGAGCTCGAACCCACGATCAAAGGACTTACAATGGGGAGCCACTCACTACCAACCGAGCCAGTAGCCCGCCTGGTAGTGAGAGTGCCCCATCGCTATAAGAGTCCCTTCGCGCACGGGTTCGAGCCTACTGAGGCGAAAGAAAAAGGCCGCGGACCCGGCGCAACAAGATCTATGAGTGGGCTCCCACCTGAAGGGTACCCTGAGGGGTCACGAAGGGTGTGGACTCCACAATAAAACGTTGAAGGATCCCGACCAGGATTAACCTCATGAACCCGAGGGGACCTCCCGGCACTCCAATGGATATAGAAACATTTCCGCAAAACAGTCAAATAAAATCCATGGAGCGAACCCTTACAATCCCACATATCTTTAGAAAATACGCGGAAGCCGAAGTGGTAAATTTTTTTTTTTCTTTCTTTTCAAACGCTTAGATTTTTCTTTAAAAAATCACCCGTAGCTCTCTGCTTTTCTGACTTTCCCAAATTTACAAAACCAAAACATTTAAACACTTCCAACCTTTCCATCCTCAACTTCTCAACTTCCGCTTTAGGACTCCTCGTCCACACAACCCAATCAAACACAATATATACATATATACATTTATTCATTTCAATCATCAAAACATTTGAAACTTCTTTCAACCCATGCATTTGTTCCTTTTTATCCAAAGACGCTCGGTTTAATTTAAGCCGACCGCCTACGCACTCGTCCACTCCGAGGATCAAAGCCCACTTAGTTCCTTTTCAACTTTATACATATACATATATCCATAACAAAATATTAAACATATACAAGATGCAAAATTATATATACAATGAAATCATTGCGCGGCCCCTTTGATGGCTTGACTCACTCGCACGGGGACGCCCACCGCGCACCTATCTCTGGGTCCTCGAAATGTTTTTTGAAACATACCGAAAAGAATGAGCTAAAGGAGCGTTGGAGTACATTTTCATTAAACAACATTTTCAAAAGATATATCAAAGTAATACATACTATTACAATTAAAATCAATTTATGCCTTAAACATTTATGCCTTAAACTTTCTTTCTTTCTTTATAATAAATACTTATACAATTAAAATTCATTTATGCCTTAAACATTTATGCCTTAAACTTTCTTTCTTTATTTCTTTCTTTCTTTCGATGGAACCTGTGGGAATAAACATACCGATCAGCTTCCTCGGCAATCGACTATGAGGGACAAATACATTCCAATATAACCACTACGGGCCATGAGAAACTCACGCCTGCATGTGGTTCCACCATAACACCTTATCACGTGTAAGGATATTACTCTAGACACCTAATTCCTCTCCCCGCTTAGTAACCTATAACTTTACCCTCTAAATCCCACACGCTTACAAAAAATTTACCATATCACTATAACAAATTATATGGGGTTAGTAACCATCGTAAAACATTTCTTCAAAATACATTATAAATACATTTAAATCCTTTACTTTACTCATTAAAACACATATGCATTCTTTACACATTTTAAGACTTTCATAAATACTTTAATATATATACATATTTAATATACATATAAATATATATATTGATGCAAGATAAAACATTTCCATATGCCTTAACATTTCCATTAAACTTTCAGTTTAACATTAAAACCATTCACTTTTAAAAACTCAATTTTCAAAATATCATTTTCACTCACCGTTCACCGCTCAATCCCGCTTGCTTCCCGTCGAGTTCCCGTTCCCTTCCGATAGTCCTTTTCACCCTTCAAGAAAACCATAACTAACCACAACCATGGGCAACTTCCATTTAATCCACTCATACACATTCATTTTCACCCAACCACATCACATTCACTTAAATCCCATTTAACCATACTTAAAAAAACATAATCAAGGAAAGACCAAATTACCATTTTCTTTACAAATGACCTTAAAGCCATCAATTCAAATCCTTTCTTGTTCCTCTATGAATCTACTTACTTAGAAATTGAATCATTCCAATTGACTCTTCCAAATTAAGTGATGAGATGTCTATGCCAAACTAGTCATTTTACCGATTTTACACTCGGGACTGTTTGACATATCCATTTTTTTTTCCAGGGTCTTAACTTCATATTTGACATTATCTCTTTGTATTATTTAAAAGTTAAGGTGCTAAGGTTCTTCTCAAATTGGAATCACCCAAATCGAGCTAATCGAAACTCACTTTACGTCCAAAACAACCTAAAGAATTTATGTTCAAAACTCGAACCAGAATTGCTTGCACATGGCCTTTGGAGGAATTTTTAGGCCACTTATAATCATGAATTTGACGATACCTATTTTCTATATGTATGATTCTCCTTGAAGTTTATTTTAACCAGCAACTTGAATCACTCCAACCGGATCAGAAATGAGCAAGTTATGGTCAAATACTTAAATTGGTCGAAAATGTAAAACAGAGCATTTCCCGTATCGACCGCGCCTTTAAAATGACCGTAATGTGCTCTCTTCCACTTTTTTTTCACTCTAAACACTCCAATCTGATCTTATACCCATTTCAACATCTCACACAATTCACTATCAAATCCTAACAATTCCTTACTTTTCTTTTTCAAAACCTAACCTAATCCATTTCCTTCTCAATTGATATCAAAATCAAGATCATTAAACCTTAAATACTCACCAATTTAACATCCATACCGTAGTAAATTCAAGACATTAGACATGAAAACATCAAACCCTAACTTTCCCACCATTAAAAAAACTTACTTTGTTCTCGCTCTGCCTCTCCCTTGCTACCACTTGTAGAGCACTTGGAAAGTTTCAAGGAGAAGAAAAATCATCCCCACCCTACCCACCATTTTCTTCCCTTATCTCTTCTTTCCTTTCTTTTCTCTCCTTTCTCCCTTTTCCTTTCTCTCCTGTTTCTGCCTAGCAAACTTTTGACCAAATGACTTTTGGCTTTTATTTTCCTATTATTATATTTTAACCTTTCCTTTTAATTGCAAATAGCCCTCAACACTTTAATTTTGTAAATTTGTAACTTATTTATTTGTATTTGCGGGCTCATCTCTAACTTGATTATGATTTCCATATCCTTTTGCTTAATGACCATTATACCCTTATGCTCATACCATAAATTATCATTTCCTATTTTAGTCTCCAAAATACTACTATGTGACATTTAGTGCTCTTATACACCCCTACAATATCATGAAGAAAGTCGGAATGTGGCTTTGGTGGTTTTACATGTATTAGAACTCTTTAAGTTTAATATATGTATGGTTTAAGAGTGAAAATATTGTAACTCTTGTAACTATAGGATATATAGTTGGATTCATAAATATGCACATCAGAATTGTTTCGGGGCCCATACGTATTGATATATATGGGATTATATTGAACCTGTTTCAGACAGATATGTTTTGTAATCAAGTAGAGCCCTCAGACAGCTGGCACTCGCCCGATTTTCTGAAGTGAAGGCTCGGGTAACTCGACATCCACTCAGATTCCGCGGTCGGGACGGTAGTCAACCACCCCCGGGCCTCGGGGGCGTCACAATCGGCCGGTGGATCACCATTTCGTGTACAAGGAGCGCCCGAGAAGACGATCACTTCCAGAGGCCGATTTGAAGAAAGCCCGCTGTGGCTTTGGTATTGATTTTGTATAACATGTATTAGAATGTTGTAATTTTAATATATGTTGAATTAAGAATGATTTATTAACTCTTGAACTATGGTATATACTGATGTATTTCGACGAAGATCGATGTATGGGCCCAAGTGGCCATGGTTTACTCATGTACATGTCTCATGAGATCGGATGTCGGGACAGTCGTAGTTCGCAGAGCTCTGGTACAAAGGAGACTCGCCCCGATTTTCATGAGTAGTAGTGGTTACCCGACATCCACGACATTCCGTTGTGCTGATTGTGTTGTCAACGAACCCCTGCTTCTCAGGCGCTACATAATTAAATGTGGCTCGCTTTTTCGCCAAAAATTAGGCTCCGGCCCGCCTAATTTTGTCAGTCAAGCTAGCCCAACAAGCTCCGCTCAAATCAAGTAGTCCTCTATTTATGGGAGAGATGGAGCTGAGAGACAAAAGAGAGACGTAGGGGAAGGAGTTTCTCGAAAGGAATGGGGAAGACTATGGAGGTATTTTGAAAAACAAATATATTAAAAATATGTTAATTTTAGAGTTAACTTATTCAAATGAAAATAAAATTAATATTTTTTTGTAATGGTTTTATTTATAATATATTTGGTAAAAAATTATATTTATATTTTTAAGTATGATTATGCTTATTTAAATAAATATGATTACAAAATTAAATTTTATTTGTTTTTTATTTAATATTTAGCATTAAATGATAAATAATTTATTTTTAATTCTATGCTTAAATTTGTATAGAAAGGATATTTTTTTAGATATTTTAATTTTTAATTCATGTGATTATGTTGATTTTTGCATAATTTTAAAAGCTCTTTAAAATTTTTGAAATTCTTAATTTAGGTTTGCTGAAAAGCCCACTTATATAAACTCGAGCTTTTCAACCATTGATCAAATACTTGGCATCTTTTTGTGGGTCTTACTCCAAAACATAAGAATCCGCATCTAATGTTAAAAACTCAAGCTATAAGCTCGAGCCATCAGCTCTTCCCTTAATTTAATATATTTATGTATCATCCGATCGATATGCCTAGACTCTTTGAATTGATGACCAATAATGCGAATTTGAACCATGCTTAAAAAGAGAGATTCCATAAAAATTGGGTTTTTGAGAAAATGAAATATGATATGATCTGATCAATGTTGACATCCATTATATGGAGTGAAAGGTAAAGGTTGAGATATATATGATAATCAACTAACACGCTGAGATCTCACTACCTCGTCGGCCTCCAACGGTCATTACTCGAGTCCCCTGCCTTCGAGGTTTATTGGGCCGTTAATTTCAAGTCTCTGTGTGATTAGTCGAGACGCGTACGGGCCCGACACCCTGCACGTTTATAAAAAAATGAGAGAAAATATGTTCCACATTCTCAAAGAAAGAAAATATCTAAATATATTGGTTGATTAGATGTCGTCTATAATTTATGGTATTTATTTATTTTTATTTTATTATTATTATTATTATTATTATTATTATTTATCTTGCTCCATTATTTAAAATTTTATTCTTCTTTTGCATTCCAAATGAGTATAATCCTTCACTTCACTTCAAAGTCATGAAAAGTTTAAAATAAATATATGATAGTTCAATTATAATTTTATGAGATTTCTCAACATTTCACACATGTCCAATTTTTTTAAAGCAAATTAATTATTTTTAAAATAAATATATTTATAAACTTAAATAAATAATAAAATTAACAGATTTTTTAAGAATAAAAATAGAGATATATTATTTATGTCATCCCCTAAAATAGAGATATAAATTTTTAAAGTTTAAAATTTTATATACCTTAAATAACCATGTTTGAAAGAAATAATTTTTATAAAGATTGCGTTCTTGGTGCAATGAAATAAGGGACCTTAAATGACCTTCTATATAAATGTTGATAGTTAATAATTTTTAATAAATTCATTTTCAGCCCATTTTTCTGTTAAAATAATCAATGTTATCAAAATCAAAATTTCACTTATTTTTAATAATGAAAATTAATAATTATAAAAAATGCGATGCCCCGATCTCGAGGGTCCCGTTAACCACCCATCAACCCGTGGAATACCTATGTCTCATCTCATGAAACTCATACATGAGTAAAAATGGCCATTGGGCTCATACATCACTACTCACCAAAAATACATCAACTATATTTTACCATAGTTCAAGAGTTAATATATCACTTCTTAATACAAATATATATTAAAATTTAGAATTCTAATACATGTTTTACAAATTAAATACCAAAGCCACAATCCGGCCTTCTTCTAAAACGCAGCCTCTAGTGAGCCCCGTCCTCCCGTACACTCCCTGTACCTGAAATAATGATCTATCGATAGGGTGAGCAATGCCTAGTAGTTGAATTATCCTACATGGGTTACTCCCCACCTAAGTGAACATGCAATGATTCAACATAAACACACTCAAGCAAATACATGATCCTACTTGAATGTCTACATGCCCAATCCCATGTCTCGAGTCCTCACCGACTTCACACACGGGCCGAGTCAAATGCGAAAATATCGCTTTCAAAACAAAAGGTTTTGTTCTTGAAAACCTCATACCGAGTTTCTGTGAATATATATCGACTACTTCGAGGCAAATTGCTGGATCATTTTTCAATAAATGCGGGTCAGCCTCCGAGATGAACTCGCTTGGACTCACTCTCCAGCAAGAATTTCTGAAAAATCTTCCTGCAATTCCTTTCACAAACTATTTCCATTTTTCATTTCTTTTCTACTACGACTCACACCTAATTTTCTAGGTTGCCCCGGTGCATATGAAATGCATTATGTCATTTCCAAACAATTCATGTTAATATATAAATTCTGTATGTACTAACATAAATTTACCCACATGGATCATGTCATTTAATTCACATACTAATCACATGTTATTTATTCTTATCCATAACATCAAAATTAGCTCACATGGGTTAATCACAATTTATTTCCAATGACTTACACACAATTATAAATTTTTTATATAATTTATCATCATGTTAACACATTTAATTATATGCATTAACAATTTCTTTTTTCACACAAGTTAAGCCATTCAATTCAAGTAATATTTTGCTTGAAACACACATGGACCAATTTCGGTCCAACAAAGCAACCGGGATCGTTTTTAACAACCTTAAACAAGCAGCGTGGGTTTGGTCTGTGGCGTACCCCACTCACTAAGCAAAGCGGAATCAAGTTCGCGGCCATTTCCGAACAAAAACACAAAAAACCATAATTTATTGTATAAATTATCACACAAATCATCCAAATAAATTCCAAACTCGCTCCAAAATGGGTTCAAAATATTCCAACAATTCGGTCCCAAGTTTTGGGACCGATCAAACGACCACTCATGGCCTCAAACCAATCAAATCATTCACAAAGCTCTTAAAACGGAAAATAATCGAGTAGGAGAAGACCCCTATCTCTTGGAGTTGTCGAAACTCCACAAAACCGGTGCCCATGCGTAGCCCTCGCCGCGTAGAACAACTTTGCTTCTTGGACCGAAGAGATCTGACGGTCCGAAAGCCGGGAAATCTAGAGAGAAGTTGCATTTTCTCTATCTAAAAACCCTCCATTTTCAAATCTGTTCTCCCCCTCTCACCTACTGCACGTATCAGCCAAAAAGTGGAGAAGAAAGCTCTCATTTTGTTCCCCCTCTTTGCCACATGACAACTTCTAATTGGCTCATTGGATTTCTTATCCACTTAATTCACAAACCATTTGATTTTCCTCCAATGGCATCATGCTATGTGTCCACATGGGCCCCACACTCGAGCCTGTCGACGAATATGCATTCACATGTGGGCACACCTCGTGAGCCACTCAAAATGTGTCATGTCCCGCACTACGCCGTCGCTTCAAAAACGCCGCGAATTCGAACGCTCGGACCAACGAAATCCGACACGGTAGCCAGATTTCTCGCGGCATAAATCCTGCAAGCGAAGTCCGTTTCATCATCTGAGATCTAGAAAAATTCCGGATTTTGATCGAATTTACCATTTTGCCATTTTTTTAGAAAATTAGATTTTCTCGGGTTTTCACAAAAAAAACTTATTAATTAATTTTTACATTAGCAATAACATTTATAAAAATACCGTTTCTAAAAATAGCGAAATTTTGTTTCTAAAAATATAAACGAAAATAAAAACAGAATAAATTCCGTTTCTAAAAATAGTGACGAAATTAAATTCCGTTTCTCTAAATAGAGATGGAATTGAATTCCGTTGCTAAAAAGAGCAACGACATTGAATTTCATTTCTATTGTTAAAAATAGAATTTATTCAGTTTCTATTTTTACACATAATAAGTAATATTTATACTTTATAACGAAATATTCAAATAATTTTATTTTTAATATAAAAAAAATATTAATATAATTCACTTAATTGAATATATATATATATATATATATATATATATATATACTATATATATATATATATATATATATATATACCTATATACTGCCTCAAGCTATGAAAGGTTTTAATATTTAAAAATCCATTTTTTAAAAAATAATTCTTTTTGTAATATTTAAATTAAACTTTAATAATTTTTAATAAATTCATTTTTAGCCTATTTTTCTGTTAAAATAAGCAATGTTATCAAAATCAAAATTTCACTTATTTTTAATAATGAAAATTAATAAATAAAAACTTATTGGTTAATTTCTACACAATAACATTTAGAAACAGAAATTCCATTTCTAAAAATAGCGAAATTCCATTTCTAAAAATAGCGAAATTCCGTTTCTATTTTTATGTTAAATTTATCAAATTTATCAAAATTTAACTTATCTTTAACAATGGAAATTAATAATTATAAAAAAATCTTATAGTTAATTTTTATATTAGCTTTAAAAGATTAGAAATGGAATTTTCCATCGCTAAAGGCCACCCTATTTTACCCGCCAATGTTTATGCGATAAAGTTGTGAAGGAAAATTCGATCGTTTCAATTTCCGTCTCTAATTCCGTTGCTAATTTCCTTTCTATTCTCTCGCCATTTACTCCCACCAACAATTAGCAACGGAGTTTTCTTCCGTTTCAAAATTTTGTAGCAATATTTACTTTCCGTTTCTAAAGTTAGAAACGGTAATGGCCTTTTCTATTTTCCATTTCTATATAGTTATTTTCTTGTATGATATTAAGATATCATGCCAATATCCTCATTGCGATCTATGAGGAGATTAAAACATCTCTATTATTGTTTGGTCTAGCCTTATATTAGGTCAATGACAATTATTAGTCGCATTCTTGTAAATGTGAGTGATTTGTACTCATCAATACTAATTATAGAAATATCCTTAATTACAAAGTGTTGAAGACTTGAACATGCATGAGAGACAATGTGTAGGATCTCAATATCTCTTTGATTTTTTCTTTTATTTTGTTATAAGCTTACTAATTGAATTTGTTTGTTGCATTGAATTTAATGTTCCCTCATGATTTGACAGTTCATCTAACAAAACTTACTTGAATGAAAACACAAGTTTCCTTCTAGCTTATTTTAAAATTGAAAATGTTACATTTTCACATTATTTTTAGAACAGGATCAAGCAGTCGGATCGTCCCTGTTTTGATTCGATTCGGTTCGAGTGATTAGACTGATCACCCTTCAAATCAATAAGAAACTGTCTGAATCGACGATTGAATTGATGAATTTTCACAAAACCTTGATCATTTTTATTTTTCAATTTTAAAAAAAAATCAAAATGACATAATTTTGATGTTTATGGCATGGAAACAACATCGTGAATATATAACATCTTCATTCACCAGTTTTATCCTATGAGTTTGCATTTGCCTACTCGTCGTCGTGGTTTTCTTGCACACTTACTTTGCATAGTCTCACTTGTAGATTTGGTTTTTTTCTCCATATATTTCCCATTTTCGTTGAACTCTTGCTTAATTAAATGAATTTGAATAATTTGATAATTTTATTCTTTATTTATTTTCTTATTGTAGCCACATATTTAAGCATCTAATATTTAATATTATTTACTGTTAAGATTGTAGAGAATTAATGAAATATTTGGTTTTTTTCTTTAAAAATAACAAACTCTTTTATTTTTAATTTTTTTATTTTCAGATCTTGACTTTCTTTCTCAATAAAGTGGTTTCTTCCATCTGATCTAAATTTTCATTCAACCTTTTTTTTGTTGTCTAACTTGTTGTGGCATGTGGTTGTATTGTCGTACGACGGTTAACTTGTTTGTTGGTTTTCGTATGTGCGATTCAGACAGTAAAATTGTTTCGATAAGATAAATTTTTGTTCATCAGTATGCTTTATCAGATCTGGAATCTTAAGTATTTTAGACATTTTAGGATTACCAATTGTATAGATCTTGAGTAGCTTATTCTTTCTATTAACCTACACGCTATCTCATCCTCTAATATTTTTAGTAATTTGATTTCTATATTCAGATATAATGTCTTGTTATTTTGAATTAATGAAATTTATCTTTTCAAAAAAAATTACTCAATGTTTGATTCAGTGTTTTAAAACCGGATCAACCAATTCAACTGTTGATCGACCATTTTTCGGATTCGATTACCCCAATGAACCTTTTTATAGTCGAAGTGGCATCAAACTGAACTAATTGTCGATTTAACCACTTAACCGGCAAATTAAACGGTTCCCAATGAACCGTGCGGTTCGAAGCTCTTGTTAGCTCCACCTTGCAAAATAAGGCACGTGTTTCATTAACTATGTGAATCAGGCTTTTAAAGCCTTTATTATAGTTGAATTATTCCAATGTGAAACTCAAAAGGTCCCAAACTTCTGTAGCAAGCTACCATCCACCTATTGCATGCACTGTAAAGAAGGGTTCAGTCGTAAAAATGTAAGTTCGATTATGCAAACAAGTTTTATATCATTAGATTTAATTTTATTTTTTAAGATCTGAGTTTTCTTATATATAGGATATCATGCAGATTAAAATTTTATATAAAAAAATTCAGATATCTAGAAATAAAATTGAATTTAATGATATAAAACTCGTTTGTATATACAAACAAGATTTTTACAATTGAATTGGATAAAGAATAATAATAATAATTTTTTTGAAGAGAAATAATAACTATTATAATAATATTATTTACCCACTAGGATATCTGCTCATGACAAATGTAATAAAGAATAGTAATAATTATTATAATAATATTATATACCACTGGTACCAAAACGTATTAAATAATAATAATAATATTAATAATTATTATAATAATAAATAATTAAGTTGCATATGTTTCTTAAATCAATTAAAAATATGAATCTACAATTACTAAAAATAGTAAAATAATAATAATAAAATAAATAATAAATTATATATACTATTTAAATAAATTATATATAATAATAATAATAATAA
Organism: Tetrastigma voinierianum; assembly: GCA_016808115.1. Taxonomy (NCBI): domain Eukaryota; kingdom Viridiplantae; phylum Streptophyta; class Magnoliopsida; order Vitales; family Vitaceae; genus Tetrastigma; species Tetrastigma voinierianum. Next base: position 942,997 of record JAEQBH010000608.1, read on the forward strand.
CAATAACAATAATTTAATTCTTATTATATTTTGATATTTACGTGTTATACATGGTTTATTTAATAAAATTTAAAATATTAGTGCTGTTATAAACCAAACACTGATGTGAGTGGTGAATGACCACATTCGCACCATGAATCCCATTAACCAAATTCACACCATGAATGTATCTTCCTTTATAGTTTCCATAACTCACCATTAAGATGAGTTAATGGAACCATCTCTTGTAAGCCTATAAAAGGCCCCCTATACTACCCTTAAAGGCATCCCTCACTTATATCTCTGTTTCTCTATATCTCTCTCATTTCATAGTTCTCATTTCATTGTTCATTTCATTTCCATCTATCTCTATTTCCTCTTCATAATTCTCCCTTGCATTCATTCTCTCTTTTGATATTTTAATAAAGAGAATAAGACACTTATATTTAGAGCTTGTGTTTTATAATACATTTTACAACACGTTATCAGCACGATTCTGCTCCAGCAAAGGTAAAATTATATTATTATCATTTTTTTCATATATTAAAAGTTTATCAAAATGTCCAATCTCACAAAATTAACTTGAGTTTGTGACACTTATATTTCTAGTAAAAAATATCTATCATGGATTCTTGATGCCGAAATACATCTAACTTCCATGAATCTTAGAGAAACAATAAAAGAAGGAAATGAATAGTCTCAGAAGGATTGTGCAAATGCACTAATTTTCCTTAGGCATCATCTTCAAGAGGATCTGAAAAATGAGTATCTCATTATAAAAGATCCTTTCACTATGTGGAATGACTTGAAGGATGGATCTGACCACGAAAAACAAAGATTTTACCAAAAGCTAGCTATGGATGCACACGAGGTTGCAAGATTTTAAAACAGTCAGTGAGTATAAATCCGCTCTATTTAAAATAAGCTCTAGATTGAAGCTATGCGAAGAAAAAAATCACGGATGAAGACATGCAAGAAAAAACGTTCACAATATTTCACGCCTTATATATGCTCTTGTAGCAGCAATATAGTGAGCATAGATTTACTAAATATTCAGAGTTAATATCATGTCTTCTAGTGGTTGAACAAAATAATGAGCTACTAATGAAAAACCACCAATCCCGTCTAAGTAGATTTGAACAATTCCCTAAAGTGAATGCAATTTTATCCCACAATCGTGGGTGTGGACGTGGTCGTGGTTGTGGGTAGAATTCCCAACACTATATTAATCATCCTTCTAACCCTTTCGAAAGGAAAGACTCATTTCATCACCAGAAGTAGAATAATTGTGAGACAAAACAAGAAAATGGAGAAAGTGTACATAAAACTATGAGGCTCCCTGAGATTTGCTAAGTCGCAGGAATACGGAAGGACACTTGTCTCGTACCTGTCGTACGACCAAACATCTGGTAGATGTGTATCAAGCATCATTAAACGATAACGAAAAAAGGGTAGAAACTAATTTTGCCGATGGAAATGGGCTAGACCTATCTTATTTTGATATGGACTTTTTTGAAGGTCCTAGTGATAATTTCAATTGTTTAATAGATGATGAAAATGTAAATATTAAATAATTCTATGTATGTTATTGTGAGTTAATAAGAATATCATCTTATTATTTATATTTTTATCTTTATCTAATTTATGTATTATTGTTTCAAGATGAATAATGGTGATATATCATTTTCTTCATTTGCTTTCGACCATCACATCGATCGCCGAGAATTTTTTTTAAATTTAATAGTAATAAGTGCTAGTGTAAGCATCTCTGGTACATCATATTTAATTGAAGGTTTCGGAAGAGCAAATATAATGCTACCAAATGGAACTAGATTCTATATTAATGATGCATTATATTATAGCAAATCAACGAGAAATTTGCTTAGTTTTAAAGATATCTGCAAAAATGGATATCATATTGAAACTATGAATGAAGGTAATAAAGAATTTATATATTATAATTTATGGAAAAGTGTGGCTAAATCGGGAGTCCGTTGACTACCCCATTAACCCACTTGAATACTTTAAATTGGATGTGGGTAACCTACCCGACACATTCACGAAAAATCGGCAGGGTCTCCTTTGTGCGCGGAGGCTCTGCCGGATATCACAGTAATATGACATTACGATCAGCATCAATCATGATATCTATATCGCGATAAACGGCCTCTTGGGCCAATAACAATACTCATCATAATATAAACCAACTATATCGATAGTTTCAAAGAGTTCTCTTTTAGCATATATTAAATTCTAACATTCCACAATACATGTATACATCACAGAAATGGCCCATGATCCGGCTTTTCTTCAAGCTCAGCCTGCAGGGCGAGCACCGTCTCCTCGTGCGCTCACAGCACAATATGTTTTTTTTGACCTACTCGACGGAGTGAACCATCTTCAGTAGTGGAATCACCCTAAGTGGGCTACTCTCCACCTAAGTGCATATCATTAACAAAATAAGCCACACATTCAAGTAAATGCATAATCCTACTTGAATGTCTAACTGATCATCTCATACCCCGAGTCCTCATCGACTCCCTCACACCTGCCTAAGCCATGTATGAGAAAACTAATTTCAAACAAAGTTGTTTGTTTATAATTGAGGCCTACCATCCGATCTAAGTAGTGGACTGTCTCCGATGTTATATTTAGTGGACTACTCTCCGATGTATATCAATTGGGTCGTCTCCGACGATTGATATTTTATATGTGGACTACCCTCCGATGTATATCAATTGGGTCATCTCCGACGATTGATATTTTTTTGTATGGACTACCCTCCGATCATTATTATTATTTTTAGACAACCCTCCGAGATATTTTACATTGACTAGTCTACCCTCCGAAACAGTTCTCTTAAGAAACTACCTCATGCACTCACTTCTATCTCTCTAGGGTGCCCCAGTGCATATGAAATGCATTGTGATGCCATTTCAATAACTCATATAACACATGCAAATATATAACCATGCATATATTCACATAATTTAAATCACACAATCATGTTATGTAATTTCACATTTCATTACATCAAAAATTAGCTCACTTGGGCTAATTATCAAACACGAGCAATTCGAATTTAATCACTCAATAAAACACATTTTCACACGAAGATTGATTTTCGTGTCATTGTTCATATGAACAGTAAAACCCTAGAGTTTACTGTTCCATCACTCATCAATCATCGGTTCACTTTGTGAACCCGAAATTCTCGGCCAATTCTGGCCTCATACACATCAAAAACCTTACATTTCCATAAATGCACAAACTAGGAACCCCAAATCATCCATTGGACAGCCACGGACTGTCACTTATAGGTTTCTAAAATTTTTCCTGGGTTGACTTTGGGCCGATCAACAACCCCTCATGGCCTCATTCAACGCAAACATTGTAAATACACTTAAACAAAGAATAAAATCCAAGTAGGGAGAAACCCTACCTCGCGAGGAGTTGAGGAAACTCCACACAAATCCAAGGTACCAGCGTGAAACACTCTCTGTAGAACAGCTTTCCTTCTTGTCCCAAAAACTGCCAACAATCGGATCACGCGTATTTCTAGAGAGAAGTTTGATACTCTCTCTCTAAAACAAACGAAATCACCTACTGCATTTTTTCTCCTCCCCCTTTCACGTTTTTCCTCCTTTTTGATTTGTAAGAGACGACACTATTGGACATTTTGTCCTTTAGTGTCATTTAAACTTTTCCATTAATACCCGTTATGTCCCTCTTTTCCAGTTTGACGGTAACTATCTCAGCCGTCCATTTTCATCATTCTCTACTCATACCACTTATGGCACATAGTACTTGTTATATGTGACTTTAGTTGCAGCCAATCGTTTCTGACACCGAATCGTGATGCCTCGTAAAACGTGCCAGCTCCGACTGTCTCGGAATTCTCTGAATTTACGTGCTAACTTCAAGTTTGTGAGAGACGATTCAACGGTGCAATTCATTTTATAATCTGAGATCTAGAGAATAATTTTGGATTTTTAACCGAAATTATAATTTCGTAACCAAAATTATGATTTTGCCATTTTTCCAGAAATTGGAATTTCTCGGGTCTTACAAAAAGATTGTTACGAAAAAGTTCAAGGAATTCTCCTCTGGATTATATCATACGACCATAAAGCCAATTGAGTCATATGTTGTAATGAACCAAATGTTCAATGACCCAAAGACTTTTACTCTTTGGCATAACAAGTTAGGTCACCTTGGATCTTCAATGATGCGACGAATCATAGAACAATCACATGAGCATTCATTAAATAACCAGAAGGTTCTTTTGCCCAATGAATTTTCTTGTGACCCTTGTTCACAAGGTAAGTTAATAGTCAGACCATCATTTAATAAAATCATGTCTGAATCACCAATTTTTTTAGAAGGATACATGGGGACATATCTTGGGCTATTCATCCCACCATGTAGACCTTTTCGATTTATTTTATGGTCCTAATAGATGTCTCAACTAGATGATACATGTATGTCTTATTTGCATTTCCAAGTATTTGCCTTTGCTAGGCTCCTTGCACAAATGACCAAATTAAGAGCACAATTCCCTGATTATCCCCTCAAGACAATAAGACTTGATAATGTTGGTGAATTTACTTCACAAGCTCTCAATGACTATTGTATATCAATTGGGATTAATATTGAGCACCCTATTGCTCATGTTCATACCCAAAATGGTTTAGTGGAGTCCTTGATCAAACGTCTTCAATTAATAGTTAGACCACTACTGATGAAGACTAAATTACTATCATCTACTTGGGGACATGCTGTAACGCTCCAAAAATACCCTAGAATTTTTATAATAATTTTATTATATATATGCAGGTATGAATTAAGCTAAACTTGAGTTTTTCAGAAGCGATAAATTGTGAAATGTGAAACGAATATGTGAGCATATGATTAAATATTATATGCTAAAATGAGAAATTGATTGAATCCGGAAATAACCTAAGTGTAAAAAGGGAAAAAAAATGGAAAAAATGTAAAATGAGGACCTAAGGGTCATTTGAGAAAATGTTTATGTGTTTAAGTGCAAATAGAAGTGATATATTTTCTATAAGGTAAATTGAGGCAACTTAAATCCAAAAATGGGTTTTTGATGTGCCAAACATGGCCTTATAATGGATAAGTGATATTAGACCACATTTCGTCTTAGAATGCTTATTTTGAGTAAAAACGTTTTGAGAAGAGAGTGAGAGGAGAAAGCTAGGGTTTTGGGAAGAAGTGAGATTTGGTGCAAAATCCTTCCATGTTTGTTCAAGATCTTGAAAGAAGGAAGGAAAAATTTAGGGCTTGAGTGCGAAAGGGATTTCGTCAGAACCAAACCACAGAAGTTGTATTTGTGTTTGGGTTAGAAAAACCCTTATCGATCCATGGGTTTTGCTCATGGTTGGTTTAATTTGATATTAGGATGTTATTGGGAGTGATTCCCATGTTTTGTTTTGGGATTTTGAGGATTTTTGGAGGAAATTACTAAAAGAGGAAAATTGGAAAATTTGGAAAAAATTGGGATCCTACGCCGCAGTGTAGGGAATCCACCAAGACGTAGGAACCAGCCTTGAGTAGACCTCGCCAGGTTTGGGATCCCTCGCCGCGGCGAGGAATCAAGGTACGAATGGCCTTAGATGCGTCGGGCGTATTTGTGACCTCACTAAAATCGGGGTGTCGGGTTGGCGATACCATGACCTCGAAACCACGTTGCAACACTCTGCCGAGGGCGAACCCGGTCGCCCAGCCTCAAAGCTAAGTCGCGACCTCAGGCTATCAGCGAGTCACGACGAAATTTGTTTCGACCAAGGCCCGACGGTCGACCTTAACCATGTCGCGACCTCCAATTTAGGTCGCGACCTAGGACCAAAAACCATTAGGTCGCGCACGCGGCATCTGCTTATTTTGCACACTTGGCGCACTGCTTGTATCCGCGACCCAAATGCGGGTCGCGACCAGTATTTGGAACTGGCGTAGCCATTCCAGTTTTTGCCTTGTATTTTTTTTCAAAATCCTCTAGTAGCTCTCCTGCCACTTCTTAGCCCTTATAGCCCTAAAAAAACCTGCTACTCCCAAGATGCAGTAGCTTAACCCTCCAAATCACTAAAAATCTTAGTGATTTATATTCTTCACACAATTTAAAGTTGATTACAACCCCCTTTTTCTTGTCTGGCGAATAATTTTCGAGGAATTCCAACCTCTTGTCTATATTTAAAAAGCGAGCGACTATCAGAAAAATCTTTTTCATTGTTTTATTTCCTAGGCCCAGATTCTGCCCATAAATTCTCGAACACCTAAGGTTATATTTTTTCCTACGACCACAGTGTTCAACATTTTCATATATGCTAATTACCAGTATCTGATCATGATTCAATCACACATCACAATCAATTCATCAAAATGCCTGATGGATTCATGATCTAACTTAGTTTCCCGTGAGCCCACATTCGTATGCACAAGATCGTGGCTGTGACACCCCCAGCGGGGTGTTAAGTTTGTAGCAGTCAACTTGAGAAGAAATCTATATGTCTCGTATTACGAGACACATACATGAGCAAAAATGGCCACATTGGCCTATACATCATACTCATCAAAACATATCCAGCAATTATACATGGTTGAAGGTTGATTACACTCTTATCTGAACATATATTAAGTGAGAATCCTAATACATGTTTACATATGTTTCAATCAGAAGCCACAAGTGACTTTCTTCTAGGACTCTAATGAGTGTAAGCGCTAAGATCGCTCCACTATTACTGATAATATTCCCTTGACAGGGGTGGCTTGATTGCCAGTAGTGGAATTACCCTAAATGGATTACTCCCCACCTAAGTGCACATGCAATGATTCAGTAGCGCTGCTGAGCAAATCGTGAACTTGCTTGGATGCCTGCGTGTCCCGACCCGTCTCGAGTCATCTGCATTTGACTCCCTCGCGCTAAGCCATGTGGCTTGTTTTCAAAACAGCTTTTTTTCTCAAAAACTCACTACAGATTTTGGTAAATGCATTGGACGACTGCCCTCCGGTAATTGTGAGGCAGAAAATTGATTTTCTTTAAAAGGCAAAATAGTAATTTAAATTGCAAATCTAAAATTTTCTAGATCTCTCGGATGATGAAACAGACTTTACCGTTGGAATCGTCTCATGAAATCTAATGCTGCGTCGAATTTCGTCGGTCGAGAACCGTGTTAAAAATTTACACGTTTTAAGGCAGCGGTATCGAGTGCGCAGTAAAGCGACATGTGATATTAATAAAAAGTCACATATAACATGCATGTTACGAGATTAGAGAGAGGATGGAAATGGATGGCCGAGATAGTGCCAAGTGTCAAAATCCAAGAGAAGGGACACAAATGGAATTATAGAAATTCTTAATGAGGAAAATGACAAAATGTTGAATAGTGTCATCTCCTTCTTCAAAAAGAAAGGAGAAAACGTGCAGGAGGAAAAAGGAGATGCAGTAGCTTAGGTCTTTGATTTTTAGAGAGAGAGTGTGTGACTTCTCTCTAAGATCCCGGACGATCGGACCGTCAGAATTCTTCGGAGCAAGAAGCAAAGCGGTTCTACGTCATGAGGGCAACGCGTGGGCATCGGTTTCTTGGTTTCGACAAAATCCGTGAGGTAGGGGTTTTATCCTACTTGAAGTTACACTTTGTTTAAGTGTTTTGTAATGATTCGGTTGGTTTGAGGCCTTGAACGACCGTTTGATGCATCCCAATCTTAGGCAAAGTGTGAAAATTTGTGGAAGTCATTAGACCTGATCCGTGATGATCACGGTGTTTGTATTCTAGTGTATAATTTATGCTATAAATTGTATTGTGGTGTGCATAAAGCCGGAAATGGCCATGGATTTCGGGTTCTAAAGTGGAGCGGAGTGTTGAGTGATTAGTAGTGACGGTAACCCGAGGTTTCCAGCACATTCATGTGAACCGTATTCAAAATATTTTTGTGAGAAATATGTTTACAGTGGAGTGATTCAAATTGAGTTGCTCGTATTTGTTAATTAACCCATGTGAACTAATTTTTGGTGTAATGGATTGAGAATTTGTATAACATGTTTGGTATGGATTAATTATGTTAGTATGTATATGTTATATATATATTAGCATGAGTTATTGGAACTGGCATAATGCATTTTCATATGCATGGGGTAACCTAGAAATTAGGTGTGTGTGCATGACATGGTACTACGAAAAACGAACATGGTTCTGCGAAAGGAATTTCACGCGGATGATTTTCGAGGTGGGGTTGGGAGCGTAATGGAACTATTTGGATGAGGACCATGACTGTTTTGGAGTTCTCAACACATTAGCCTCGGAGGGTAATCCCATATTTTTCTGGGCATTCGAGTAGTTTATTTTCAAGAACAAGTTTTGTTTTGAAATGGTGTTTTTCTCTTGTGACAGGCCAGTGTGAGGAGTCGGTGAGGGCTCGAGACATGGGGATGACATGTAGACATTCAAGTAGGATCGTATTTACTGAGTGTGTTTATGTGGATCATTGCATATGTCGCAGGTGGGGAGTAACCCATTTAGGGTAGTCCACTATTGGACAATAGCTCGCCACAGCCGAGGGAATATCATTTGGTGGAGCGTTCGAGGAGACGATTCAGTTTAGAGGTTGATTTTGAAGAAAGCCGGGTTGTGGCTTTGATGGTTTTATGATGTATGACATGTATTAGAATTCTAGAATTTTAATATATGTTTGAAATAAGAGTGAATTATTAACTCTTGAGCTATGGTATATAGTTGGGTATATGTTTGATGAGTATTGGTGTATGAGCCCAAGTGGCCATATTTACTCAGGTATGGGTCTTGAGACACGAGACGTATAGATTTTCCACAAGTTGACTGGTAGTCAACGGACACCCCGGGTTTGGGGTGTCATAGAATTGCTGGATATTTCTCCGAAACAGTCATGGTCCTCATCCGAAGTGATATGTTGGACAACTCTCCAAGGCAATTCTTCGGAAAATCTTCCTTGGAATTCCTTTCACAACATTTTTCGTTTTCTTTCAATTTCATGTCGCACACTCACTCTAATATTAGGGTGCCCAGTGCATATGGAATGCGTGATGTCAATCTGACAAACTCATGCTAATATATAAAACATGTATACTAACATAAATTAAATCACCACATCATGTTAACACATCAAATTCCATGCATTAACATATTAAATTCCACAAATTTCAAGCCATTCATCTTAGCAATATTTCATGCAAACAACACATGGATGTTTTGGTCCAATCAATGCAAATCGGGATTGTTTTTAACAGTCCCAAAAGCGAAAGCGGTGGTACGTGGTAGCGACCCACTCCTGTGTCAGTTCCACCTTGTGGAGCAGAAACCATGGCCATTCGGCCTCATGCACCTGAAATCATAATTTATTGTATAAATTATAACGACCACCAAAGCAGGTCCACCCCCAAGCATCCCGAGGCGGGTTCCACATTTTCCAACAATTAGGTCAGTTTTGGGGCCAGGAGATATTTTGATACTCACGGCCTCAAATCAACTCAAGCATTAACAAAACACTTAAACAAGGGGTAATTCAAGTAGGAGAAAACCCCTACCTTCCGAAGTTGTCAGAGAAACTTCCCAAAGCGTCTGTGTGTAGCCAGCGTGGGAACGAGCACTTTGCCTGTTTAATGCAGTAGGAGCCAGACGGTCCGATCGTAAAATTCTAGAGAGAAGGTAAAGCTTCTCTCTCTAAAAACCCTCCATTTTTGAAAACCTACTCTCCCCTCTCACCACTTTCGAATTCCAGCCAAAATGGAGAAATGAAGTCTCCTTTTTGTCCCCTCTTTGCCACTTGTCAAGCCATCATTGGCTCAAGTGGATTTAATATCGTATCCAACCCTTTGAGATATTCTGCTTTCAATGGCATGATGCCATGTGTCTCATGAGTCCCACTTGAGTTCAATGTTTGAATTGCTCACGGATTATTGCGTGGCGCCTCTTAAGCCTTTCATGGGTTGAAGTGTCAGTGCTGCGGATTCTTCAGCGTGGGAAATTGATGTGTGAATTGGCGGTCGACGTGTTATTTAGATTTAAGCTAGGCGATTCAGCGATGAAATCCGTTTAAATCATCAGAGATCTATAAAAAAATTTCATATTTTAAAGTACCGTTTTACCTTTTTCGAGAAAATTTGAATTTTAGGGTTTCTGATATATTACGCCAGCGAATGTCTTTGTTCTGAAGGGCAAAGTTTTGGATTTTTGTTCCGAACGTCTAGTTTTTGTATGCCGATTGTTTAGGAACCCTAATAAATGAATAATGGGGGTTCAAATAAGGATAAATGTGACTAGTGGAAGTTTACTAAATGTGATGTCTGTGATTTGCTAGGGGTCGGTGAGGATCACCTAACCTAGGACCGAGATTGAAGGCAAGGCAAAAAGAAAGAGATAGATTGGTTTGTTATCTTACCATGACTAACTGTTCCAAAGTTGAAATGTTTCTTCCCAAATGTATAAGAAAAAACATATTATTTGAGCGATTGATGCGTGAGGAAATATTTGCATATGAAAATTGCATGAGTATTGAAAATGAATTGTTTATACAAGTGTACATATTAATATTTGTATTTTGCTATAAAAGGATTTGGCTTGTATAATAGAATGTTAACCTTTTTCGCATTAAGGATAGATTAGTATACGATAAGGGTCAAATTAGCGATGTGCGAACAAGCGGGTATTGATGTGTCACTCAGATCAACGGCCAATGAGTTCTATCGGTAGTGTTCACGAATTGATTTTATGCTAGTTAGTAGCCCAGCGGGGACTAAAGCGTGTTATAAAACAAATGTTTTTATCTTATTTTCTTGGCAGAAACGGGATCGTGCGGTGATTGATATCTGTATCTCTGAAGCATGGGTTAAATTCGTTAAGAAATGAAGCGAATTGACTTTGAGATTGTTGACATACTGAAATTACAATATGTGGTACAAATTGAAATGAGAAGAACATTGTGAAATGCATGATTTGGTTATAAATGATTTATTGCATATGAAAGTGTACATTTGGAATGATCAATGAACCATAAATGATTGTATATGAAATAAGTATATGTATTGTATTGACATTGATCATTCAAAAAGATTTGAAAGTTTTGTTTAGTAAAATTGCATGATTTTACTTAAGCGAAGCGAAGAATGGAATTAATATAGAACCACTAAGCATTAAAATGTGGCGTGCGTAATCATCGATGCAGTCTTGAATGAAGAGCGAAAGGTAGATCGAAGTGTCGGAGTCATAGAAAGATTTGCAGTGTCTCCGACGCTAGCCGTCCTCCATTTTTTTGAACATGGATATTTTGTAAAAACATTTGAACGCTACAGACACATCTATTTTGTAAATCATTTGAAAAAGCTTGATATGCCTTTATAATGTATACTTTTGTATAAATGTAATGTTAATGGGCCTACCCCTTTAAAACGCTTCCGCATATTTGAAAGGGCTTTTATGCTAACTAAAATGTAATGCTTCCGCGTGTTTTTGATAAATGATTTTGTTAAAGTGATATAGTGGTAACAGAGCCTCCCGGATCCAATTCGGACCCACCAATCGGGTCGGACCGAGAAGGGGTGTACACACATCTTTGACCATGCTTAAGTCTAATAAAATTAGACTGACATCTTACCATGAGTACTCTCTCTCCTTCCTGACTTATGCTTGGGTAAGAACCAAATATTTCCCAACATGAGTTTTTTGTTTGTGCATTCCATGTATGATTGCACCCTACAAGCATTATCAAAATGGGTCCACAACATAGACTTAGGATTTATGTAGGTTTTGATTTGTTGTTTATCATAAGATATTTGGAACCCTTAAAATGAGATGTTTTTAGGGGCCAGTTCTGAATTGTCATTTTAATGAGAAGTTGTTTTCTCTATTAGGGGTGAAAGTCGTTCAACTGACGAAGTACTTGTAATGCATCCACATTATCTCATTTTGATCCTCGTACAAATCAATGTGAATTGGAAGTTCAAAAGATAATTCATTCACAGAACCTTGCAAATCAATTACTAGATGCATTTGTTGATGCAAAGAAAGTGACAAAGTCACATACCCCAGCTGTGAATGCTTTAGCACGGATTGAGGTCCTTGAAGGACATAAAGCAAATGAATCCAAAACATGCTTGAAGCGTGGGAGACCAATTGGGTGAAAAGACGTAGCTCCCTGGAAGAAGAGAACAAAAGCAAAGCAAAATGCCTATGCAGAGGAAAATGATGAACAACGATCCCTCGTAGAGGCACATATTGAACAACAAATTCCTGAAGATGTGAAAAACGAACAAGGGATATAAATGGGATCAAAATGATATTGTTATCAATAATATTTTTGTTTTCCAAGTGGCCTTAGACATCATAAGAAATGATGAGGATCCCGAACCACAAAATGAGAATGTCGAAATAGAAATGATTAGCGAAATGGAAAAAGAAGCTATACGGGAAGAATTAAACTCATTAATGAAGCAGAGATGTTTTTTGGACTTGTAGTCCAAACACCTCTGAGTGTAAAGCACATTGGGTACAAATGGGTATTTATCTGAAAGTGTAATAAAAATAATGAGATACTTAAGATCTAAAGAAAACGATTAGTAGCAAAGGATTCTTATAGAGACCTGGTATTGACTGAAACATATTCTCTGTCATGGGCCCATGATCACTTTAAACTTCTAATAAGCTTGGCAGTCTTTGAAGGACTCGATATGCGTCTCATGGATGTCATCACAACTTATCTATATGGATTCATAGATAATGACATAACTATGAAAATCCGTGAAGGATTTAAATAGCATGAAGCAAATAATACAAAGCCTCGTAATATGTGCTCAATCAAATTACAACGATCTCTATATAGATTGAAGCAATCCAGACACATGTGGTACAATCACCAGTGTTATTGAAAGAAGGGTATGTAAACAGCCTATATCTTATGCATCTTGTTAAGAAAGTAGAAACCAATTTGCAATTATTCTTTGTGTATGTTGATGATCTAATCTTATTGGGACTTACGAAATACAGAGTAGAATATTTGACAAAGGAATTTGAAATGAAAGATCTTGAGAAAAAGAAATTTTGTCTCGGCACGCCGTGAGCATTTACTGCGGGTTTAAGTTCGCGTCGGCGTATCTTGAAAATTTTAAAGCGTTTTTATATGGATAAAGCACGCCTTTAAGTTTGCCAATGATTGTCACGTTCATGACGTGAAAAATGACATTTCATCCTTGTGTAAGGGTGAAGGTACTTAGTCATAAGTACCCATATCTTAGATGCCATTGGTGCACTTATGTATCTGCTAATTGTGCTTGCCTATATATTGTTTTACGTCAATTTATTGTGATATAGTTCAGCTCCAGCAGACATTGAATGGCATTATCAGAAACATATATTCTTTCACGTCCCTAAGGAACAATTGATATAGATTACATTTTTGCCAAAAGAATCAAGCGTGTGGTGTTTGGATGTCTTGATGCGAAGATACCTTTTAGACCCACACAAGGCTAGATCCGCAAATAGGGTATGTGTTTTAATTGTAATGGAGCGCTATTTCATGGGTTCCTTTAAGCAACGATAGGTGGCCACACATCATCAAATCATTCGAAGGAATTATAGCAATTCACCGAAGCAAGTCTTGAAGATCGTATGGCTAAAATCGATGATTCAGCATAATATCAAAAATCATGTGGACTCCTCTCTATCAAAGACAACTTGAACAGTATTTGAAGATAATCTTGCATCGTACTTACAATCAAAAGAGGTTATCAAAGAAGATATAGCGACATTTCTCCAAAGTTATTTATACACATGAACTCTAAAGTGGTGAAATTGATGTAAACAAATATGCTCAAGTGATAATCTAACGGAGAAACATTCAAGTCATTGCCAGCTATCAACATTCAAAGTTAATACATAGAGTGGAATCGCCAACAAGATATCGACATGAGGGGTATTCTTGATGGATCATTGTCTCTTTGTATTTCTTTTTCTTTTTTTGTTTCATTGGGTTTTATGACGAGAAAACCAAAATTATAATTACAAACTGCTTGACAACATCCTCTTGGAGAACTGAGATCAGCTAAGGCGGAATTTCTTCTATAATATGAAAGTCCAAATCCCTTTGTAGAGCTGCTTTAGCTAACATGTCTGCCGCACGATTAGCTTCCCTATAAATATGTTTAAAGGAAACTTTCCACTGCTTGTAAACCTTATTCTTGCACATATGAATAAGATCAGCCATAAGGACTTTTGGTACAGTTTCTTCTTGTATCCATGTAACCACTACCTCAGAATCAACCTTAAGAATTACTTTTCTGCAACCCATCAACCAAGTAAGCATCGACCCCTTGAGCAACCCCCATAGCTTAGCCTTAAGTGGACCACATGAGCCAATATTATGGAAAAATCCACTCATCCAATGTCCATGACTATCACGAATTAAAGCCCCAGCTTTTGTTGAGTTTGTAGATAGCATTGAGCACCCATTAGTGTTATGTTTACCTAATATGTAGGGGGGGGGTGTGGATGGGAAGAGAACTCATAATTAGTAGAATGCTCACCAAAACTAGACGATAAACAAAAAGCGGCAACAACCTCATGTACTTAATTTTTTATCCAATCTAGTTTATACCCCAAGGAGTGAGTAGCATCAGAGAAAATATACTCTTTCCTCCTGCGCTAAATCCACCATAGAGTAATGGCAAACACAACACTCCACTTCTCTACAAACAGACATTGCACATTCCCTTTCAAATTAGCTTCAAGCCAAGCCATGAAAGTCAAACCCTAGAACTGTTACACTTGATCAGGTAGCAGCAAACTTTTCCAGATATCAGTAACAACAGGACAAAACATGATTAACATCTTCCCAGAAAATCTTACACATGGGGCAGAGGCCGTTAGTAGTGAACCCCCACCTCACTCTCTCATCGTTACACATAATTCTCCCATGGTTTACAAGCCATAAAAATATGTATATTCGATTCAATACCTGAAGCTTCTATATTTAGGTCCAAATGCTCTTAGAATCTCTCTCTTGAAAGTGGCCGATAATGTCATATGCAGAAGTTACTGAAAACATTCCTGATCTTTCCCTTCTCCAACATATTTCATCTTCCATGGTTTAATCTTCACATAAAATAAGAGCTACCAACTTATTTTTGACACGGGGAGGGAAAGAACCCACTAATTTGCTCCAATCCTACCCTTCACTTAGTATCCAGTAATCGCATACTCGGCTATATAATTTAGGGAGAGTAATATCTCGAGTTACACTTCGAAAGAGAGGCTCATCATCTATCTACGTATCAAACCAAAAGGATGTATTCTGGCCATTCCAGACAAGAATACTAAGTCCTTGTGTGAGAAAGGGAGCTGCCTTCACTATGCCTTGCCAAGCATTAGAAGACCTGTGTTTTGGTTGCACATGTTCAAGCTGTACCTTCTTCTTCATACATTTTCCACTTAGCACCTTCACCTATAGGGCTACCTTTATCCTGTCATTCTCAGCCTAGTTTGGTCAAAAGGCTATTCATTTCTATACATGTTACGTAACCCAAACCTCCTTCTGATTTGTTCTTCACAACTGTTTTCCACTTAACAAGATTAATACTTCTATGATCACGTCTATACATAAAAAATGCTTATGGTTTTCTCAATTTTAGAGCAAACACCCTTTGGAATAAGCATAGATTGCATTGGATAGAGTGGAATAGATTGCAAGACTGACTGTGCCAATATGTGATGACCTGCAAGCGAAAGGTATTTCATTTTCTAGCCATCAAGCCTTGAAGTCACTCAATCTATGATATTTTTTAAATCATCAATATGAACTTGACCATGTATAGACGAACTCCCAAGTATCGACCAAGGTTGTCTAAGTGCGAGATACCAGAAAAGGCAAACAATTTGTCCCCTAGTTGGTTTTCCACATTAGCTGAAAAGAAGAGTTCAGATTTTTGGAAATGAACTCGTTGTCCAAAGCATCCACAGAATCTATTCAGACAATCTAATATGACTCGAAACTAGTGCATTGAGGCCTCAACAAATAGGATAAGATCATCCGTAAAGAATAGATGAGAGAGCATGGGGCCATGCCGTGATAACTTGATTCCCTTCCAGTCTCCATCAGCAATAGCCTTGCAAATAATATGACTAAGGCACTCAACACACATTACGAATATGTATGGGGAAATAGGATCACCTGTCTAATACCTATCTTCGGAGTAAACCAATCTAATTTAGTGCCATCCCACAGTATAGACATACAAGAAGATTCAATACAATGCATTAGATTTCTTGTCCAAGTTTGATTGAGACCAACCTCCATAATAGTGTCCCTAATGAAATCCCATGATAACCGATCATATGCCTTCTCCAAATCAATTTTGATTGCCATCAGTCCCACTGCTCCTTGTTTTTTCTTCATCGAATGTAATACCTCTTGATATATTAGGATGTTATCTGTAATTTAGTGCCCCGGGACAAAGCTACTTTGAAAGGTCCAATTATCTGTGGAAGTACCGGCTTCATGCGATTAGTCATAACCTTTGTCACAATTTTATAGCATACATTACAAAGACTAATGGCACTACTACAAAAAACTAAATTAATGACACTCATATCTATGGCGCTTTTTAAAAAAATATCATTATTTAACTAAATATACTAAAACAATGACACTTGTTTACTATGTCGCTTCTAAAGCATCATTGAACTGCATAAGATAAAAAATATTGACGCTTATTTTAAGCATCATTGTATATAGATTTAACAATATAAAACCCTCAACCTCAAACCACTTTGATCGCACCAAAGATCCCCCTTTCCCAACCTTATCATACCAGTATTTCCTCCTAGTCCTCAACCTTAGCGCTTACCTTATCCCCAAGTCTCAGAACCACACTACCATATAAGTGAAATCGTAAAGGCCCTTTTCCTTTCTCTTTCTACGTTTCTCTGATTTTGTCTCTTTAAATTTCACATGTATATAAATTATTGATGGGTTTTGAAGCAAGGGCACTGGATCAATCATGATTGATGCCTAAAGAGATGTGATCTCTAGAAGTTTTTCGATTTTTTCAACTGCTTGGACATCGAATCAATGTAGGGTCACTTTGTTTTCGCCAATTTCGATAGGAGTTCTAGGTTGAGAATTTCACACATGAAGGGTCCGTTGGATTAGACCTAGGTCGTGGTCCAACACTTGCCACCTCCGTGTTTATGGAATAAATCGATACACCTTGGTCAAGTTCATCTTGAAAGAAACAAGTTAGGGCTAAGCTTTGTGTATTTTTTTTTAGGAATTTAATCGGGTTTGCTTTGATTTTTAGTGTAGTGTTTGTCTTTGATGATTCCGTTTGAATAAACATTTTAGAAAAAACATTGCAGTTTTGGTAACCATTTTTTTCTCTATTTTTTTTTTTCATTTTTTTTAATTTCTTTGGTTTCCAAAAACTCATAGGAAATGAGAGAAAGTGGAAGAAAGTTTGTTGGCTTACAAGTTAGAAAACAAAGTATTCTTTCCATATAATTTTTCCTTTGGTTTATTTTTTCTGCAGATTTATCTGTAAGTACAGGAAGATTTTACCATTTCAATTTATCCCTTATGTGAATTGTAGCTCTGAAAATCAGCATCCTGATTTATGTGTGGTCATTTTGTGTTCAATTTGGTTAATGGGAAAACTGAGGAAAATGGAGGAAATTTAGATTTTAATAGAAAACTTTGGTATTAAGGCAAATTGTGTTCTGAAAAAAAAAAAAACGTAGCCTTATTCTTTGTTGAAAAGAAAAAACTGCGTTCAGGAAGTTATGTGTGGTTAGTTTGTGATCTTTTCGTTTTGTTTTCTTTCTATTTCTTTTCTAGCATTCTTTATTGAATATTTTTGGGAGCAAAATATAGTACAATTTCTTGAGAAAACATAACTTTTAATCAGTTCTACAGAAGGTTGTTATGATTGTGAATTGATGCTATAAAATATCACAGAAAAAGCGCTAGTGGAGCAAAACAGAGCGTTAGAGAAAAAGGTAAAAGGTTGTTTATGATTATATATCATAATGGATACTGCTCATGGTTTTACGAATTTTGCCAAATGCTGCAGCTCTGAGTGAACTTGGTTAAGTCGACGACCAATAAGATTAAGCCATGATATAGATCGAAGAAAATGGAGTTTGCAACTAAGGCGTGACCCCATAGAGCATCTTAAAGTTATCAGTTACAATTTTAGTCTTGGCCCCAAGGTGGTTTAACCTGCTCAGGATGGAGCATTCGACCTCAACTAAAGATATGATGGATGGGGTTATTTTGGCGCAACTAAAGAGTGGCTGGATGGGGGCATTTTTTGGCCGCAACTAAAAGGGTGGCTTTGGATGGGGTTATTTTCTAGCATAGTAAGAGTGGCTATGGACGGAGCATTTTGTTTGCAACTAAAGGGTGTTGGCTGGATGGGGTTATTTTTTTGCATAGCCCAAAGAGGTTTTGGATGGGGCATTTTTTGTGGCCAAGGGTTCTTTGGATAGGGTTATTTTAAGTCATGACTAAAGTGGCTGGGGATGGGATATTTTTGCAACTAAAGATGAAGTAGCCCAAGGGTGTAAGTTATGGATGGGCAATTTTTTGGGCCTTAAAAAAGGTGGCTATGGATGAGGGCTTTTGGCTGCGACTAAAGGGTGGCTTTAGTTAGGGTTTTATTTTACACTTAACTAAAGGTGGCTATGGATAGGGCATTTTTGGCCTTGCATAGCCTAAAGGGGTTGCTTTGGATGGGTTATTTTCTAACGACAACTAAGAGTGGCTATGGATGGGGATATTTTTGGTACATAACTAAAAAGTTTTTTGGGCGCAACTAAAAGGATATTATAGATGGATTATTTGTAGCTGCAAGTAAATGGTATTGGATGGGGACTTTGCCGCAGCTAAAAGAGTTATCTACGGATGACATTGTTTCCTTGGCACTTAGCTATAAGAGGATGTTGGCCCGATGAAAAAACAATTTGGATTTATCGAAACGTTGTTTTATTTTAAAATTAATTCATTTGGATTGACCCATGGCCGACAAAGAAACGGTGAGATAGCATTGAAAACAAGTATTCAGCAAAAAATATCCGGATTTACAAAATATACGAAAAACTATTGACAAAAAAATGAATAGAGTAGAAAACAAAGTATTCAAGCTCTTGGCGGTGTAATATTGTTTTAAGCTCCAAAAGCTACACCTAAGCAGGCGTAGTATGATGTTGCATTCAAATAAACCAAATAGTGTATGAAGAGATGCGAATGCATCCACGACCTTGAATGTTGTGAGTGAAACCAAAAAATCGCCCATCTTTTCTTCTCAATGCATAATGTCAAACCAAAACTGATTTAGAGTAAATAAAGTGCACCAACAGAAACAATTAAGCTCTGTACAGCTAAGAAAGAAAAAAATAAAACTAAATACTCAAACATACCTAAGATAATAAAACCAAGTAATTCCATCCAAAAGAGGAGCTAAAAGCAGAAATCTGTTTATAACTGCTGTCTAAAAGCAGTAATACCGACTTATTTTATGAACACGGAAATCTGTTTGTAACTGCTGTCTAAAGGTTTATGTACCAAATATTATGTCCTAGCACTTTTAATTTTGCTTTTAGTTTGCGAACCATGTGAGATGTGATGTTTCTTTGAATATCTTGGTGCATAGGAGCAGCAGTAGGGTTTTTTCAGAATTACTTGGGATGATGATAACTGTATATCTATTTAGTGGAAAGGCTTTGTTTGATAACAAAGGAAAATGATGCTGGCCACTATAGATTTATGCTATGGAAATAAAAGGAAAACCCAAAATATTATATTCTGAACTCTTGTTTAACCACTGTTACCATCTGGAAGTAAGTACCGAAATCAGTGCATGCATATTCAAGGTAGTTGGGCAAGAAGGGATAAGCACCACCAGACATTTCAAAGTTAGAATGAAGTTTGTTAGTTTCACATTAAGGCCACTAGTGTTAGGTGTTCTAAATTGATACCTTCTAGGTAGAGAGAATAGCACAATGCGTGGGAATGTTTCTTTTTTGGGTGACTTAAAGGAGAATAAGTGCACTTACAGTGCATGCATATTCCTTTCAAATGTGTCACCATTCGGACAGACCCAGTTTTTGATTTGGTCTATGGGAATGAGAATTGAGAATAGAGAATTGAGTAGATCAGATTGATACGGGAGCCAGCTTGCTCTTCATTCTCCTCCCAATATACCTAATAATTTATAATTGAAATTTATGATATGGATTCTATTTGCAATAGATGATGGTTGTAAAATCAGAGAGGGTTCTTGGGCTAGCCATAATCCATTCAAATTAGATGCGACTTAAATCAGCTTGCTTTAGAAATAAAAGCAAATTAGATCTAGTGGATAAGATTCCACATCTACAGCGAGCTCCTACAATACTAAAACTAATGGATGACAACCAACTCTCAAGAAAGAAAAATCTACATGAAGAGGGGCAATTGATACCAAATGCCATAATGAGAATCTAGATGTAAAGGAAAAATTACCAGGTAGGCTATCCAATCAATGAGACCTAGCTCACGGGGTTACCAACAAGCTTTATTCCAAACCTGCATAATAGAAAGATAGTTTTACTAAGAAAATTCTTGTGTTGATGTGTAACATTTTCCCGTTTTCTTTTTAGTGACCTTCCCAAAATAATTGGTTCAAGTTGTTCTAATTGTTGCAACACATCAACCCCAGATAATTGTGTTGGCGCTAGTCTAAGTTCTGCTTTTCCATTAAAGGACCTCTTATCATGTCTAAATCGATGATTAGTTGGAAGAAATCGACGATGACCCATGTAAAGAGAACACCATGTTATGTCGATAAGAGCAAGTTTATTTATTCTGTGAACCGAAACAAAACGTCATGAATCTCCAGCTGCGAAGGTCGCATGTCTGGGGAAAGTCACTAATTGTCACAATAAGGTCGCATGCATGCAAAATTTTGTTGCAACATCATATGTAGTAACTCCATGCTCCCATAGTTCTTGTAACTCATATATTAAGGGTTGTAAAGTACACACATCAATGTCATTTCCAGGGCCGGTCAGACCGGGGATAAAGCAATGATAACATGAAAAATTATTGTTTCATACACATCCAAGGTGGTAAGTTGTATGGGATAAGAACAACTGGCCAGGTGCTATAGGTAATAGACATGCTATTAAATGGATTGAAACCATCACTACTTAACCCTAGCTTGACATTGCGATGCTCCGATGCAAATGTAGGATGTAAAGAATCAAATGTTTTCCAAGACAAGGAGTCTATTGGATGTCTCATCAAGTCATTAGTAAGCCAGGCCACTTGTGCATGCCACGTCATGTACTGTGGAAAATTTGTGTTGATGACATAAACAATCTTTGAAGCCTTGGTATTGGAAGATGTTGGAAGGAAACCTTAGCAGAAATTTTCTTACCCTTTGAACATGTTCTTAAACCATCTGTAGAGTTATACTCAACATTTTTCCATCTAGAGGTACCACAAATGTTACATTTGTCGGCATTTGCCTTCTCCTTTGTAAACAACATGCAATTTTGTGGGCATGCATCTATCTTTTTGTAATCAAGCCCAAGATCACGAAGAATTTTCTTTACCTCATAATTGCTTGAAAGTATCACCCTCGGGAAGTGCCTCCTTGATATTCTAATAACATTGTGAATGATTTATTGCTCCTCCATTAAGGCACTTCATGTGAATCAATCTTATAATAAATGCAGTGATTTGGTACAGCCGGGGTTATAATTCCTTTTCTACATCCTCCTAAAAAGTTGTAAAACTTTTGCTTCATCGACCGGTTCTTAGGACTAATATGAACATGTGGAATTTCATTTTCTTTGACATATTAGTAGTGTTTAGCATCAATTACATCATGTATCAATCCATTCATATCGTCATAAGGTTCATCTTCAAAGTCATCATTATTTATTTGACTCTTTTAAAGCTCATATTCACTACATGCATCACCCATCGGACATAGTTTTGAGCTATCCCATAGTTTTGCAAATGACTTTGCATCTTTTGTCTATCATGTAATGAACAATTATTTGTGACTTACAAGGACAAGGTAGTTTGTCACTTTGAGGTGCGTTGATGCAAAGGTAAATTCAAGAACTCTAAGACCCTAGTATATTATTCCAATACCCTTGACTTTTGCATCCATGACTTGTCTATGGCATTGCAATTTTTCTTTTAACTACATGAAAACAATTTAAGCATGTCTAATTCGATGCATAATCTTTTATTACAACATCTCTAACATGCTAGTCGGTGGTGGTTCCTATCCATATAAGAATACATAATCCCGATAGAGTTAAACTCTAATATGTTTCATTCATTTTAAGAAAATTTAAGCGACATTTCCCCATCGTTCTCCTAAGTGCTCAAATGGGCAGACATATTAATTGTCCTTGTCCAAATATGCCTGGGAAGAACAAAGGATGACTTCCCAAAATCTCTTAAAAATATCAAATAAGAAATAACCATTAGAATTATGTTTTTCTTATCTTGTCCAATCGGACAATTCAAGTATTTGTAGGCAAACAATTCTTCATTACATACTAGACAAATAGAGAGTTGTCAACGAGATAAGTTCATTGATAAACCAATTCACTTTTGACAACTAATGTCTTTAGTATGCAACAACATAAATTTTACTCCCGATGACACCAGGCAGGAGAATTAAAGGTTATGATCTGTGTTCTCTAATTGTATTTGTTTGAATCAACCAATTCTATCATAGCAATTTAATTTGGATTTGTAGTAGGGGAGACACAAATAGGGTGCACAAAAATAGACATAGTAATCAGGTTATCAACACTAGGAGTTTTCAATCGAGGTATGAACAAATTTGATTCTCTCAAACTAATTCCAACAATATAAATATCCCAAAACATAGTAATCACAATAATAATAAATCTATGGACATAGAAGTACGAACAAGGGAATCCAAGACAATAAATATTTCAAATCAAATAGTTTTAAATATATTTTTAAGTTATCTTTGAAGTGCTAAAAGTTAATTTTTAGGAAGTACATCATTTTAATACATCAACTGAAATGGTCAGAATTTTGTCCAATATTTAGCTATGCTGGGCTTACTTTCTTTAAACGGCCCAGCCTCAAGAATTGGCCCTAAAAAACTCTATAATTGATTATGGGTTACTTCTAATACAAACCCAAGGTAAGTTATTGGGCCAGCTCTACGGTTTTTAGAGACTTTGCCTGACGGGCTGGCCCACGTATGAATAATATGTGCTAGATAGACCAATTAATAGAAACAAAGAGTCTTCACTAAAAAAGGAAAAGATAGAGATAAAAGAAAATATTATATAAAGAAAAGATATATGAATGCTATAATGTTAATAGCTTATATTGGATTGTGATGGTACGCATCACATCATTATAGTGTTAAATAATATCATATCTGCAACACAATGTCTCACAATGCTGACACCTCTTCTATCATTCACTAATAGCTTCTTCACAAAATACATTGCTTATGTAAACTAGTAGCAGAAAAATAAAAAATAAGAAAAACAAATTGATTTTATTATTTAAGGGGAATCGAATAAATCGCGTTGAGCATAGCCCCACAAAAGTGTAACATCTCCAGATTAATAAATTTGATGTCAACATAGCTAGAGCCAAGCAGGTTAAGTAATAAATGAACAATATTATTCTTGCTGAGTACATCTACAGCCACCTGAACAATATTATTACAATAATTTATTTGGCTGATTCACATCCCTCCCAGATGCCCTGCCTTTACAAAATAAACACCATCGAAACCTTCAATGCAATAATGTAAAATCTACAATTAAATTTACTGCCAAATTATATGTATTATGCATTTAGGGGCAAATTAACATTCTAACACTTGCAATAACAATTATGCGCTTTTTTCTAGCACATGCAGCACTTTCTAAGTTTTTTAATAAGAGAAGAATTTCATAAGACATCATGTTTTTAAGCAAATAAGAATATTTCCAATAAAATGCAGCATTAATGTATTTAACCAAAAATCCAACCAGAGAGTAAAATTGATTGGCAAAGAGGAAACACAAGAAGAAACTAGAAAATGCAGCATGAATGGCGCCCAACTGAATCCAAATCGAGCTGGAAAAGAGGAAACAACATAAAGAAACCAGAAAAAATAGCAAAGAACGTACTACAATATCCGATTACCCATTTGATTTCCATCAAGATTCTAGCTATAAAATTCATAAAATCTCGGAAAATAAATCAAATTACAAAAATACAACATTCAATCGACAAAGAGGAAGAAAACAGAACCAAACCAGACTTCGGATTCTCTTAATCGCAACTCGATCCTCAAGCCTTAGGCGAAATACAGTGTCGTGGCCCCACGCCGTCTCAAGCATCGACATACTAATCGGCATTAGAAGGAGACGGTAAGAGAGAGATTGCAAAGGAGATGAGAGGGATGAGAGGCGTGCTTCTAGCTAAGCTCTAGCCTCGATACGGCTGCATAAACAAGAACAATAAGAAAGAGGAAGAACACAGACTCAGAACAAGCTCTGAAACTCTAGCCTTCCAACATAGATCCGAGATGTGAAGGAAGAGAGAGAGAGAGAGCTGCAGCTGAAGGAAGAACTGTGTTTGAGATCTTGAGCAAGAGGGTTCTGGGTTAGGATTTAACCATGGTTAAGGTTTTATATGGTTTATTTATAGAATGAGAAATGATTGGGTACGTGCCAGCATAAGAGGGTCTACATAATCAACGGTGGAAAGTGGTTTTGAGCAAATGATTGGACGATGGATTCTTCGTCTATTTCTTTGACCAAAAGTCAATGGTGTCGGTGTGGGATTCAATTTTTCAGATTCATAACCTGCAGGTTCAATTTCAGATTCAATTCGTCTATTTCATAGCCTGCAGGTTCAGCACGGTAAGAAGGAACTCAATATTCGAAAATTATATTTTTAAAATTATAATTTTACAATATTAGCTACAATTGTTGTTATAGATGCGTGGGTTGTGGTATTGAACTCAATATTCGAAAATTATATTTTTAAAAACAACTAAAATAAGAACAATAATTAAAATAAATTGAAATAAAAATAAATGTATTAATTCAAAACTAGCAATAAATAGATAGATTAAATATATAAATTATTAAAAATTATAAATAATGAAACAATATTTAGATTAATACCATAATAAATCTAATGGCATTATTTAAGACTCGATTCTTCGAGATATTGGCAATTAGAATATGATATATCTGATTCATCGAATCCGTTTTTTTTTTTGTCTAAATCAACATCATACAAATAAACATCATATCGTAACTAATTGATGATAAATCAAACACTATAATAAGATCACAATATCAGGAAAGACTATAAGATCTAAATCTTTATCAAGTAAAAAAAAAAAGATACAAATAGGTGATTTTAGGGAGAAAAAAAAAAGCTAAAAAATCACTCATCTAGTCAAGAATGACAAAAAATCACTCTTTTTTGTTTGAATAAAATGAGCTAAAACAACACAAAATGAGAGAAACAGTATATTAAAATGTTTGTTTCAATAATCATTTTCGATGTTTTACTTTCAAATAAATAAATAATTCATTAGATGTTTTATGTTTTATAAAAGTCACCAATTTGTAAATAGAATATGGCTGCTCTAATAAGAGATTTATATAGTAGTAACTTACAACCGCAACCTCAAGTTTACCGCAACTATAGAGCTTCACTTTTAGTTGCACACTCCACTGCAAGCAACTATGTGAGTCACTTTTAGTTGAGACTCAATCCTAAATACAACTATAAAATCATTTTTAGTTGAGACGCAATCTTATCCGCAACTATAGAATCACTTTTAATTGAGACTCAATCCTAAATGCAACTATAGAATCACTTTTAGTTGAACGTTAATCCTATCCCGCAACTATGTAGCTACTTTAGTTGAGCATCTAATCCTAAACGCAACTATAGCCACTTTTGGGCCAGATTATCAATCCTATCCGCAACTATGTAGCCACTAGAAGCGCGCTCAATAAATATGAAACTAAAAATATGCTTTAGTTGCAAATTTTTGGCCCCAATCCAAAGTAATGTCCCTATAAGTCACTTTCAGAGTGCTATGTTGTGCCACTACTCCCACTACAAATTTCCCTTTACTCATCATTAAGTATGTTCACTCACTCTTTCTCTCTCTGTTCTCATGTTGAAAAAGCCAAAATTGTCTTTAATGTTGTTTTATTTTGGGCTGATATTTTTATGAGTTGTCTCAAATTTATTTTATCATAATATACATTAAAGGTAAAATCCCCAAAGACGAGTAGTAGCAAGGCCTTTGTAACCTACATTGCAACCTACCCAGGTAACATGATATTTAATTACTGTCCTTACATGGTTGCTTAGGCCTTTATACATAAAAATTTTTATATCTTAGTGTTACATGATTTTCTTTTTTATCTTATTTTATGTTATTTTTATTTATTTTTAACATCATCACGTTTTCTAAGTGGGCGTGTTATTTTTTTCTTTTAATTTTTATCCCTTTTTGTTGAATATTATAACTCTCTCAAGAAATTACTCTCAAAGACTACTGGTAAGAAATTAGTGCATTCGAATAGCTATAAGAATATTTTGTGATGGTTAGAATGTTAAGATTACATAATGAAAAAAATGGTCAAATGAATTTATTGAAGATTGATTTCATGAGGGGTGAAATAACATCTCTAAAGGAGTTTACTAACCTTGAGAGGGAAGAGTGCATCCTTCTAAAGATTTCTTGAACATTTTATGATGGTGAAGTTCTATTTAATTATCCTAGATAGCTACATTTTCGTTTTACTACCGGCTTAGGTATTTGAAACATGCATTAACGAAGTTGAGATAGTTCTACTTTTGTTTGTTTAGCTGCTTCTTCATATGACTTGATTAATTATGCTATGTTTCTCATTTTGCATGGTTGTTGACATTCTTTTCTCTTTTTTTTTCTTTTTTTTAAAAAACAAACGTTGTTGACATTCTTGAGACAAAATTGGAGAGGCAGTTCCAACTTGTTATGGATAAAGGAACTTTAATTAGATTTGCATGCTGATGGTCCCAAAAGGTAATAGCCACCACCTAAGGCTGTAAGGAGCTTCACATATGCAATTTAGTTCCATCCTTATTTATTTTAATTAATAATATGACATGGTCGGATCCATCATTTGACTTTTTAACAAGTAGTGCTCAAATTGTGTAAGCAATAAGTGCTGTTTGTTCAGGTATTAATGTAGTTTGTTCCATGACATAGTAATCCCGGTAGCCTAGATAAACTTGTCTATCTTGTTGCAATCTTCCCCTATAGACCCTTTATTTCCAGGTACCCTCTCAAAATCATTGGTCAAATTGGAAGAGTATTGATCAACTAAGACAAACAAGGTACTATTTATTTATTACGAGATATTTATGTTAGTTATTGATCCTCCATCTTTTGAATAAATGTATACTAGAACTTTGGCAATTCAACCAAAAGTAAGAAAAACCTATGCTTGGCAACATTTTATTTTGTTTCCTTTGCTTTAATAATACTATTAGAACATGGCCTTGCTTAATCTTTCTTCCAATAGTCCATACAAGTAGTAGTGGAGCTAGAAAATAAGTTGAGGGGGCGCAAAAACACTAAGACTCAGTTTGGAATTTGAAAAGTATTAGGGAAAAAATACTAAGGAAAATAATTTTCTAATATTTGATTTTACCATGAAGAATATAATAGAAAATCAAATATAATCAAAATTCCTCAAAATTTTAGATATTTTTAAGTTCTTACTCCTTATATAATAAAGAGAAACAAATAAATTGAGTTTAAACTTATTTTTTATTTTCCTCCAAATTTTCTTTCCTTATACTTTTCCACCCTATTTTCTTTTCAATTTTCTTTCCTTAATACTTTTCAGGTTCTATGTAAAACCCGAGAAAAATTTAATTTTTCCTAAAAGGGCGCAAAACAAAGAATTTCGTTGAAACCGGAAATTCTCAGATCTCGATGAAGAAACGAACTACGCCAAATTGCCTCACGAATCTAGTGACCCTAAAAGTTTCCAACAATTTTAGATAGTTTAAAATTTTTACGCACTTCCTGGTGATAAACTCCGCCAAAGGATTTCTGTGCACTAGATTTTTACGAAAAACTTCTATAAGTCGAAAATGGCGTGAGTTAAAGTTCATTTAAAAGAATTGAACTGAAAATAAATAAAATTTTTCGGGATAGAAACGGACCCGAATGAGATAATATAAGTTATGTATCCAGATAATAAAATAATGATAATAATAATAATCATAATCATAATAATAATAATAATTATTAAAAAAAAGAATAAAAGTGAAATCAAATGGACGAAAGGGGGAAGCGGGAGAGTTTGGGCGATTTTAATTTTATTTTTTCTTCTTTTTGCTTTTTTTCAGATCTATGAAAATTGGACCGTAGGTTTTCATCGGGGCTGAAGGTAAAGTTGATCTACGCGATGAGAGCTACGCGTGGACACCAAAATCTTAGAGTTTCGTCAAACTCCACGAGGTAGGGAATTTTTCTACTTGTGTTATTTCTAGCCCAAAGACTATTTACTGGTTTGAATCGCTTAGAGGCCGTGAAAGGCCGGTGAAATTCCCGCTCTCAAATTTTTTTGGATCGAATATATGAATTTTTGTTCCTCGGGATTGTTTTCGACAAATCGCCACTGACTATTTTGAACAGTCAGGCTGAATTTTCGACTCGTGCTTTTGCATACCCATATGCATCTTTCGGATTTTATTTCAAAGCCCCGAACTCGTGGCCGAGGCTTCGTTTTTCTCCTGTGACCGATGTCTCGATTTTGTGGTGTGTTTTGCAATACAATATTCGCGATGAACCGCAAGGGACCAAGAGGTGCCCTCATGCGAGGCGGCCCGAGATTGACTATTTATATATATTACTAAAATGTGTATGGTTGAGTGATTCAAAATGAATTTGTTTATTTGTTAATTAGCCCATGTGAGCTAATTTCTTGGGTGTAATTGATTGTGAATTTGCATAACATGTTTTATGTGATTTAATTATGTTAATATATATGCATGTGAATATATTAGCAAGAATATGTCGGAATTGGCATCATGTATCTATATGCACCGGGGTAACCTAGAAAATTAGGTGTGAGTGCAATAGTTAGACTTGCCACCGCAGCTAGGTGTTTAATGGTGTGCCGTGTATGATTTTGCTAGGATCAACACTGCTTAGGGTGTTGATTAGTGGGCTTCGATTAATAGGACAACGTCCAAAATGAGTCTGATGGCAAGAAAATGGAAATGCTCATTGTACTTCATATGCACCGGGGCACCCCTAGAACACAGGAGTGAGTGCATGAGATGGTGTTTCTTGAGAGAACTGCCCGGGAGGGTTGACCAACAATATATTTATCTGGAGTGTGTCCACTACAACATCTGAGAGTTGTCCATATAATATCAACTGGCCGGAGTCCGCCCACTGATATACACTCCGAGGGTCGTTCATATAACATCAACTGCCGAGTCCCCGCCCAATCGACATACATCGGGAGGGTTGTCCACAAAATAGATTATCGGAGTCTGTCCACTATTTATATCGGAGGGTTGTCCACGGTTAAAAACAAAGACCTTTATTTGGAAATGGTTTTCATTCATGGCAGAATGCATGTTTGAAGGAGTCAGTGAGAACTCGAGGTGTATGGGTGTAAGAGACATGCGGTATCACTCGAAAAGTTATGTTGCCCAAAGAAGACACACGGTCATGTTTATCACATAGATTTCGGGTTGTGTGATAGGAGTCGGGATTGAATTGGGATTGGTTGCCCATTGACACTTGCATTGGGTAATGGAGCCGGTGAGGGCTCGATACTTAGGTCATTGGTAATACCAGTGACAGTTGTCATAGTTGGTGTATGCATGTGAGACGAGTCGGTGAGTGACTCGAGATATATTACTCAATGACAAATTGAGTGATGGAGTCAAGGAGCTCCTGTGACATGGAGTATGTGGTGAGTCGTAGTCTCATTCATGGCATGTAGACATTCGTGCAGACATGTGTATGTTGCAATTTGGATGTGTGTTTGATTATGCGACCATTGAATGTGCACTTAGTAGGCGAGCAGCCCTGTGTGAGATTACTTTACCGGGCTATGCTCACCCCGCCGCGGGGACTTCTTTCGTGTACAGTCAAAGTGTGACGGCCGACTCAAGATTCGACCACATATGAAGAAAGCCGACTTGTGGCTTTGATTTTGTATAACATGTATTAGAATGTGATAATTTTAATATATGTTCAGATAAAGAGTAATTTATTAACTCTTTAACTATCAGAGATTGTTGATGTATTCGTGGATATATTTTATGAGTATTGATGCAGTGGGCCCAAGTGGCCATTATATTACCTCACATGTAGACCCCTTGTGGTCATTGTGAACCGCTTGGGATGTGTGCTTTGTATTTCGGGGCAGAGTTTCTGACAAAAGAGACTCTCGTCGATTGCCGTGAATGCCCGCAGGTTACCCGACATCCACGAGCATTCCGCGGCTGACAAGTTGTCAAATCCGACACCCCGCTTTAAAGCGCCACGCCTTGGTATCGAGCATAGGTATACGACTACCTAGGCTTGAGGGACATGGGCTTAGGCCATTGCTATCAAGGGTGAAATTGATACTAGCGCTATAGCTTGGTATCGAGTTTAGCGCCACCTAACACCAGGGAGTTCGCTGATCTGCCGACCATCGCATGCATGGTGTGCTCGTGGTCGTGTTCGGATATGTGTTCCATATTTGTGATCGTGACAAAGTGTTACACATTGGGTGAAAACTTATACACTGTGATGATGCATATGGGAAATGTGATCGCGTGGTTATTATGCTGGAAAATTTATATGCATGTGATATATTGTATATAGAAGAATGGAATGCTATTAGAACTATAACCTAGGGGTTCGAAATGAATGAACCTAAAGTATTGAATTTTATTGAAATAAATAAAAGGAGTGGTTGGCAAGTAAAGCATCACTTAGGCGATGAACTGCCGTCATGGTTGTTAAGTTCGCACAAGAGTGTGGCTTCTGGCAGTGCATGCACACGCTAGCAGAATTAAAATGAGATTAAATAAAGTTTGTTGCCATTTGACATGTGTAGATGGCAAGTTGAGGCCGAGGACGTAGAGGTTGTCCATGAGGTGTTAGCTGTTAACTAACACAAGATTTGACCGCCAGGCCTTGTCGAGGTCAACAAGGTTGCAAAATACGGCCATTGATAAAGCAGTGCACCGGTAGTCAGGAGGTCCGAGTAACCTTTAGATTTGCTCGCAACATCCTCCGACGCTTACGGGGAGGGATCTCGATGGTGGTAGACCATTGGTTCCTATAGACGAGAATGTGGCTGGAGGCTATGGATATTACCTCCGATGCAGCCAAGATCAAAGCTAGCCGCTCCAATCCAGAGGTGAGTCACAAGTGTGGTGGATCAAAGGGCACTTCAGGATTTAGGAGGCAATGACTCGTGGCGTAGTTCTTCATGGGCTCTTTATGAGTACATTTTTTCTACACGCTAGACATTTTCTGCCAAGGCCCAAGAGTTCCTAGAGCCAAGGCAAGGAACGACATGACGCTGATGGAGCACATGGCCGATTCATTGAGTTGACACTTTGGTGATGACTCATGTGGCCAGCCGCAGGCGCCAAGGTCAAGAGATTTGAGAATGGACTGCTGTCCATTCGGGGCATCAAGGGCCTTCACCTACAGGACATGGACTCTATGGTTGGGACAACTTTGGCCACAGAGAGAGAGATGGAGGACGCACAAAGCATTCGAGATGCGAGTGTCGGTGGGAAGAGGAAGGAGGATCAGCCTTCTTCGAGTTTGGGCTTAGAGGTTAAGGCCTCTAGGAAAAGCCATTGTATGGGAAAATTTTCTCCTAGGATCTAGGGTGAGAGTTGGTCAGATATGGTAGACACATCGGGTTTTGATGTCATTCTTGACATGGATGAGTTGACAACCTCCTAAGTTGTCATGATTGTGACCTCGAGGCTGTTATCACAATCGACACCTGCCTTGGAGTTGTAGAAGGCAAAGATATGCATGTGAGTGATGCTAAGATAGGCATGAATTTCGGGACGAAATTTAAGGGGGAAGAATGTAAACCCAAGAAAAATTTAATTTTTTCTTAAAGGGTAAAATAAAGAATTTCCTGCTGAAAACTGTAATTCTCTAGTATCTCCCGATGACGAAACGGATTGAGCCAAGTAAATCTATCTCGCTGAATCTAGTGACCCGTAAAAGTTTCATCAAATTCCAGATAGCCTTAATATTTTACTGACTTATGATAACGCGCTGATTTCAGGAAGAGATTTTTACGAAATCCTTAAGTCGAAATGGCGTGAGTTAAAGTTCATTTAAAAGAATTGAACTGAAAAAGAAATAAAATTTTTTGGAACAGAAACGGACCCGAATGAGGTATTATAAGTTATGTATCCAGATAATAAAATAATGATAATAATAATAATAATAATAATAATAAAAGCATAAAAGTGAAATCAAATGGACGAACGGGGGGAGGCGTGAGAGGCTGGGCGATTTTAATTTTATTTTTTCTTCTTTTTGTTTTTTTTCAGATCTATGAAAATCGGACCGTAGGTTTTTATCGGGGCTGAAGGTAAAGTTGATCTACGCAATGAGAGCTACGCGTGGACACCAAAATCTTGAAGTTTCGTCAAACTACAAGAGGTAGGGAATTTTCCTACTTGTGTTATTTCTAGCCTAAAAGCTATTTAATGGTTTGGAATTGGCTTAGAAGCCGTGAAAAGCCGTAAATTTCAGTTCTCAAATTTTTTGACTGAGTATATGAATATTTAGAAATTTTTGGGATTGTTTTCGGATAGTCCGGGCTTAATTTCGGGACTGTTTTCGAACAGTTCGGGCTGAATTTTCAAGACTGTTTTTAGACAATCATGACAGAATTTTCAGGACTATTTTCAGCAGTCCCGGACTGTGTTGAGGTTTGGTTTTGCTCCCGAGACTGATGTCTTCGGTTTGCGGGTGTGTTTTGTATCACAATATTTGGTGATGAACCGTGGAAGGGACCAAGAGGTGCCCCGTTTTATATGGGTCTCGAGATTTGGGCCATTTTGTGTGTTATTACTAGAAATGTGTGTATGCTGAGTGATTCAAAATGAATAAGCCAAGGTTATAATTAAATTTCCACGAGCTAATTTCGTGTAATTGATCAGAATTGCATAACATGTTTTATGTGATTTAATTATGTTAATATATATGCATGTGAATATATTAACATGAATGTAAGTTGAATTGGCATCATGCATTCCATATGCACTCTGGGTAACCGAAATTAGGTGTGAGTGCATAGTTGAGATCGACATTGTGTTAGGTGTTTAATGATGTGTCGGAGTACATCTGGCCAGGATCAACACTCTGGGTAGGTGTTGATTAAGGCTTGACATAGACAACGTCCAAATGAGTCGCACGTAGTTAAGAAATGGAAATGGCTCATTGCATTTCATATACCGGGGCACCCTAGAACAATAGGAGGAGTGCATGAGGTGGTTTCGAGAGAATTGTTCCGAGGGTTGACCAATAATATTATTTATCGGAAAGTATGTCCACTAAGCAACATCGAGGGTTGTCCATATAATATCAATCATCGGAGTCTGCCCAATTGATATACATCGGAGGGTTGTCCACAAAATAGATTATCGGAGTCTGCCCACTATTTATATCGGAGGGTTGTCCATGGTTAAAAACAAAGACCTTTGTTTGGAAATGGTTTTCATTCATGGCAGACCACGTCATGGAAATAATGGTAACTCGATACTATGGGTGTAAGAGGAGATGACGCAGTCACCCGAAAAGTTATGTTGCCCAAAGGAAAACACATCACGGTCATTTATCACATAGATTTCGGTTGTGTGATAGGAGTCTGATCGGGATTCTTGGGGATTGGCTGCCCATTGACACTTTGTATCGTAATGGAGCCTGGGTGGAGGGCTCGATACTTAGGTCATTGCGGCTACCGAAGTGGACAGTTGTCATAGTTGGTGTATGCATGTGAGACGAGTCGGTGAGTGACTCGGATATATTACTTCAGACATATTGAGGATGGAGCCTGCAGAGCTCCTAGCTATGGGGCATGGTGAGTCGAGTCTCATTTATGGCATATAGACATTCAGGTAGACATGTGTATGTTGCACTTGGATGTGTGTTTGATTATGCGACCATTGAATGTGCACTTAGGTGGGGAGTAGCCCTTGTAGAAGATTATCTCTATTGGGCTTTGCTCACCCCGTCGTGGGACCCCTTTCGTGCATAAAAGGTCAAAGACAAACACCCGCATTCGGACTACACATGGAAGAAAGCCGACTGTGGCTTTGATTTTGTATAACATGTATTAGAATGTGATAATTTTAATATGCTCGTATAAAGAGTAATTTATTAACTCTTGAACTATTGTAGATAGTTTTGGGATATATTTTGTAAGTATTGATGTAGGGGCCCAAGTGGCCATTATATTACTCGCATGTAGACCATATGTGGTCATTGTGAACTGTTTGGGACATGTTTTGTATTTGGGTAGAGCTCCCCGTACAAAGGAGACTCTGCCCGATTTTCGTGAATGTCGAGTAGGTTACCCGACATCCACGAGTATTCCACGGGTTGGCAAGTTGTCAACGGACACCCCGGTTTTGGGGCGTCACATTCCAAATGAAGCCTAGGCTCCATTTGGAACCCGGAAAGTAGTAGGAAAAAAAAATAGAAAGGAAAAGTGGAAGGAAATAAAATTTTGAGGAAAATAAAAAAATATGTTTAAACCTAATAAATCAATTCAACGTGTTTATTCAAACTTATTTTATTTGTTTCAATCTATTATGGTTAAAGGTATGATATTCATATTAAACCTAAATTATACAAGCTTGAGCTTTTAGAAGTGTTGGTTGTTTAACATGGTATCATAGCTTTGTTTATAACACATCTCTGCAATTTATTCCTCATTTATTTTTGTAAGTTCATAGATGAATCTATTTTACCGAGTTTGACTCTCCACATGTACCTGGAGCCTAAGAGCTGAGTGGGTGTGTAAAATTTTGAAAAATTTTATCGATGATTTTCTTTTATATTTTCACAAGCAGTGTTCAGAACATGAGAAAATCATTTTCCTTAGTATTTTTTTTTCTTTTTCTAGAACTTTTTGGGTTCCAAATGGAGCCTAAAATTGTGTTTGGTTCATAGAAAGTAACAAGGAAAAAAATGATAAGGAAAATGATTTCCTCATGTTTGGATATCTAATGAAAAATGTCAAAGAAAATCAAATATACATTAATTTATTTAGAAACTTAAGTATTTTAAAATTATTTAATATTTATAATGACAAATGAGGATAAACAAAATGAGTTTGATGTATTAATTAATAAAAACAATACATTAGATTTATTTTTATTTTTATCTTCCTTTCTAATTTTTCTCCCTATTTTTTATTTACATTTTCTCTCAAATTTTTTGAAGGATCCCGACTCGGATTAACCTCATGAACCCGAGGGGACCTCCTAGCACTCCAATGGATATAGAAACTTTTCCTCAAAACAATCAAATAAAATCCATGGAGCGAACCCCTTTACAATCCTTAACATTATCTTTAGAAAATAAAAAGTGTAAAGTAAGTTGTAAAATATATATATTTTTTTCTTTCTTTTTCAAACATATACTTAGATTTTTCTTAAAATCGGCCGTAGTTTCCGTTTTCCGACTTTCCCAAATTTACAAAAACCTGTGGAAACATTTAAAAACACTTCTAATCTTTCAATTCTCAACTCCGCTGATTCCTCGTCCACAACCTTCACCTGCCACAATATATACATATACATTTATTCACCTAATCGTCAAAAACATTCTCCTGGAACTTCTTCAATTCCATGCACGCTTGATAAAAAGATCGGGCTTGAGCCGGACTTAAGCCGACCGCTCTTAATGCATTCTCGTCTAATCGAGGATCAAAGCCCGCGCAGTTCCTTTCTTCAAAAATATATACATATATACATATATACATGACAAAATATCAATATATACAATATGAAAAAATATATATACACGCTCACATGTCGTTCTCGATGGCTTCCGACTCATCGCGCAGAGGGTACTTCATCAAGATTGTCTTCAGTCCCGAAAATGTTTTTTGAAACATATGAAAAGAGTTAGAGCGAAAAAGGAGCCCAAAGTGGAGTGTACATTTTCATTGGGCAGATAACATTTTCAGTATATAACAAAGTAATAAATACTTATATAATTAAAAACCATTTTGCTTTAAACTTTCTTTCTAATGGAACCCAGGAGTAAACACATCAACGCCTGCACTGACTGAGGGACAGTTCAATCCAATATAACCACTACGCCTGAGAAACTCACATCTCGTATAGGGTTCCAAATTACAAGACCTTATCATGTGTAAGAATATTACACTAAAAATCTATTTCCCCCTCCTCCTGGTCAAGAACCTAATCGTGTTTCCTCAAATCCTTACACGTTTAAGGTACTGTAGTCGATATCAGTCATAACAAATATATGGGTTGTGTGGTAACCATCAAGAAACATTTCTTCAAAATACATTTATAAATCCATTTAAATCCTTTACTTATCATTAAAAACACATATGCTTCTTTTACACATTTTTTAAACTTTCATAATACTCTTAACATATGCATACATATTTAATATACATATATATACATTTATGATGAACTTTTTCATTTTAACATTTAAAAATTTTTCACTTTTAAAACTCACTTTCAAAAAATCGCTTTATTGACTCACCTCTTTGTTTCCCAAAACTTGAGCAATAACCCACTACTTTCCCGCCTTTGCTTTTTAGCCTACACACTCAACTAACACGGCAACATAACGTCACAAGATAGCTGCAAACTTAACGTACTTCACACGCAAGTCACTTTATGGTCACACAACATTCATATAAAGCCAAATTAACAATTTACCCTTGAGCACTAAAAAAACCTAACAAAAAAACCCACTCATTTTGGCAACCTGTTTCCAACAATACTCTATGGACTTTATTACCCAAAATTTATTCAAACAGTCTTCAAAAATTATGAAACTCTCCAGATCATTCCTTTATATATCCAATGACATCTCTTTAAATTTTCAATTTAAAATTCCTTCTCTAAGACCCTCAACCACATGACACAAGTTACAGCATGTTTTTGATGCCAAATTGTTTAGTTCACTGAATCACCCACTGTTATCCTTGATTTCTGGGGTCTTAACTCCATAAATTGGAAATTGTTTCTTCACTCATTTGAAGCCGAGGATCAGGTCTAATTAACCCACTTGATCTCAAACCATAGTTATTGTATTTTATATATATAGATGATTTAAATTTATAGAACAGAATCTGCACATAGCTCCACTTGGAAATATTTCTGCTAATCAGTTAAAATTTGCTTACACTTCCTTCAGATAACTTCTTATTCCCTCTAGAAGTCTATTTTACTCAGAATTTTGAATCACTCAATTTGGATGAGTGAAACTCCACTTATGACCAAAACACTACAACCATACCCACAACAGAGCAAAATCAGTGAGCTACACGAGCTCACCTTTCAGTCCGTATTTGGGAGCCCTAGAGCTACAATTTGCTCTTGGTCCCTTCTATACATTTGTATCCCTATCTCTTATGGTTATTTACCAATTGGAATCAATTCATTTGGATGATTCTAACTTAATCTATAGCCAAAACAAAAACAGGGGTTTTACAAAATTTTGACAACAATTCCTTTAAAAACCCAACATTCTCCTTTGTTTTTTTATAACCAATCCTCAAAACCGTAATACCTCAATAATCAATATGAAAGTCATTCAAAACCACTCCATAACACTTGTATTGCGGTTTGGAACTCCATACAACAAAAACCCGAGGGTAAAATCTTATAAATTCAACCAAAGGTCCACTAATTCTTCTAAAACCCATATAAATATGATGATTCCATGTTTATTTTACACCAATTGGGGTTTTATCCACAAAACCTCAACAAATCAAAGGTTTGTGTGATCTCTCAACCAAAACCCTAGGTTTGGAACAAACCAATTTCCATACCAAAGCCCTAGGAATCCAAAATACACTTGATTCTAAGACAAACATACCTTGATCTTCTTCTTCTCCTCCTCCTTCTTCCTTCTCTTCCTCTTCCTTGCTCTTCTCTCCTCTCCAAAACGTGAGCCCTAACCAAATGAGACCAAAATATCATTTTGGTTTGTCTCATGGCTATTTATAGCCTCAAAATTCTCCAATTTGCAAGTTGGTCCATAATTCTTTAATATTGCAATTGTAACTTGTTTTATTTCTATTATGGCCCATCTCTACTTGTTTAATGATTTCCATATCCTTTATGAATTACAATTTAACCCTTGTTTTAATACCACAAATTCCGGGTTCCATAAATTATCATTTCCTAACTTCATCTCCAAAATATTACAATGTGACACTTAGTACTCTTATACGCCCCTACAGTTTCATGTACTGTATACTCTCTCGGAACGGGGCGTTACATTTTTTGAGAACCGAAAATAGCCTAAATTAATATCAAAGAGGTCAAAAGTAAAGTGCACACATTAGCAAGTCATGCATACATTAGCAAATTTCATATGCTCATGAATGTTAAGTTCCTTGGAACTCTGAGTTCTATTGAATGAGGATTCTTGAAAACATCAAACTTCATCTACTTAATAAATATAAATTATTTCATTAAACTAACTTTATTTCCATATTGATAGTAATAGAAGACCTTATATGGTGGCTTTGATGGGCTTAACACACTCTCTCGTAGAAAGATCCTCCACTAATTACTAATTGAAGAACATTTTGTATTCCTACTCATAGAATATATGAAAACTTGTTGGGAATCTATACAAATGTAATTTTGGATCAATGGATATATAGATAACTTTTTTTTTTCTTTATCCTTATGACTTTGATATAGTTTTTTTCTTATCTATGTGACATTCATATTAGGTGCAGATTTTCAATAACTATGAGGTATTATATTAGGATTTATAACCAATAAAATTAATGTAAATATGACTTTTAATGTAAGAGAGATGATGACACTTATAAAGAATGTCATGGTTCTACCACAAGAACATATAAAAAATTAATGATGTTGAGTAGACAATGACGCTTTAAATGAGTGTCATCGTATACAAATATATACTATGGTAGTCTACACCATGACACTTTAGGAAAGTGTCATTGTAACTGTTCGATGACGCATTAAACATGTCATTGATAAACTTTTTCCTTGTAGTGTGGGTCTTAATTGTTTGACAATTTCTGGATATTTCACTTTTGGAATTTACACAAGGAGAGTGTCATTCACCCGTTCAAGGAAACAGCCTTTGTCAAAGAAATTTCTCGCAAATTTAATAATAGAATCACCAACTATGTCCCACATGCGCTCAAAGAACCCAACATGAAACCCATCTTTTCCCGAGGCTTTAAATGGATCCATATCTTGCTTAATTTCTGCATTAGAGAACGGTACATGGATACTATTTAACATTTGCATAGAGATTGGAAGGAGCTAGCCCTTTAAGGCAAGAGACTCATTACAATCAACATCCTTGCTGAAAAGTTGCTTATCGAATCTTTGGACATGGTGAGCCAGGTGTCTATATTAGTCAACCATTCCCCACTTTCCGATTTGAGAGCCCCTATTTTATTACGTGAGCTTCTCACTACAGTCGAAGCATGATAATATTTCGTATTCGTATTCCGATCACCCGAACGAATCCAATCCTCTCTAGATTTTTGGTACCAGAGGATCTCCTCTTTGGGCCAAAATATCATTAAGATCTTTTCTAAGCTTGGTGTCAAGCTTTAAGAGATGGTTGTTACGATGATTCGTAATAAATTTTTGAATTCCTGCAATACGAGCTAATATCCCTCGTTTCTTCTTGTAGATATTTCCAGTCTACAATAGTTATAGCAAGAGAAGCATTATTAGTTAACAAACAATTTTCTTTATTCAAAACCAACTAAACAACCTTATGGAATTCTGAATGTTTAAACCAAGCACCTTGAAAATGAAAAGGACGATTCATTGCCTGTCTTTGATTCCCATGCAGCTTGATTAATAGCGGAGAATGATTAGAATTGATTTTTGGGAGATGTGTAACTGAGGCTGCAGGAAATAAGTTTCTCCATTCCACATTACACATTGCCCAATCTAGACGAGATCCCTTGAAAGTATGGTCATACCTACCTCATGTCCAAGTAAACTTAGAACCCGAGAATCCCA
Organism: Tetrastigma voinierianum; assembly: GCA_016808115.1. NCBI lineage: Eukaryota > Viridiplantae > Streptophyta > Magnoliopsida > Vitales > Vitaceae > Tetrastigma > Tetrastigma voinierianum. The sequence continues at coordinate 983,329 of JAEQBH010000608.1, forward strand.
TATCAACAAGACCCTGATGAAACACCTAGTCATTGAAACTTGCACTTTTATGACAATTCCGGTGGGTAGGCGAACTCACCTCATCAGCATAACCGAGTTGTAATCTCCAACTGAAAGCCAAGGTCCCTCCGTACTTAAACTTGTGAGATCCAAAGCCTCCCACAGACTGTGTCAAAATTTAAATAAAAGCTATTTATTTTTTTATTTATTATAATATATAAAATATTGATTTATAATGACCAGTGAATCATTAATTGATAACTTTTTTTGTTCAATGACGGATTCAGTTTTGAAAATATTACATTTTAAAACCTTTTTCCTTTATAAAAAAAGACTAAAAAACATATAAACCTTATATAAACAATTAGAGAGAGATACACAATGATATTTAAAGTTAACATTTATAAACATCTTTATTCAAATTTGACTACCAAATATTTTAAGTCTATAAGACTAATACTATTACCTTTTTAACTAGACAACCGGCAAGAAGAACCACTCAAATTGGTACGTGTGGGACTCTTTCTCCCATGTTCCTTCCAAACTACCCAAATTAATTGGTACATTCAATGTCTAACACGAGTTTACAACCAAATTGACATATATACGACTTATTTAAAAAATAATATCTAAAATACGATGTTTAAAAAAAAATTTCAAATTCTACGGTAGTTTTTGCTGATTAGGAAAGAGATAGTTGAAACTCATGTTGTGAAGAAACAATTTCTTCAATATCTTCTTTTGAAAAGATGTTTTCTTTTCGGTTTATTTATTTCTTTAATCTAGAAATCGTCTTTTCAAAAGACGATTTCTTCAATATTAAAAATCGATTTTGAAAGTTTTATTTATAGAAATCAATTTAGAAATCGTCTTTTAAAAAGATGATATCTAATATTGCAACAATTTTTTTTTTTATAATTTGATAATAAATTATTATATTATAATTTAATGATAAAGTTATTGTAAATATTTTGATTTTTTTTTGAAAAATAAATATGTTGATGTTAATATCAATTGAATTTATGTTTGTCAAGATTATTTTAAATCATTTGTTAAAAAAAAGATTATTTTAAATTATCTTTTGAAAAAAATTATTTTAAATTATAGTTATTATTATAAATATATTTTTATTTTTATCTTTATATTTTTAATATTTTAATGATACATCATTTTATTACTAATTAAAAAATAAAAATATATAAATATAGCATACAATGATATAATAAATTTATATATATATATATATATATATATATATATATATATATATATATATATATATATATATATAATAAAATTAATTTGTTTTTCTTATATAATTTATTATATAAAATAATTATTCTAATTATGATATAGTATTTATAAATAGTAATATTTTTAAAAAATATTTACTATTTGATATTAAAATAATATTATTTATCAAATGGGATATTAATATAAAAAAATGAATATTTTGATCGTTATTTCTCATTATTTTTTCTACAGGATTAAGAAACAACGATTATTAATTTTATATCCATATTTATATAAAACTCATAGCATTTCCTTTAAACTTGGTTTTGTAGGACTCTTGATGGAAAACAAGTGATTTGGCAAGAAATGAGCAACATGTTTCCAAAAAGAGAGTTAATCGGGTGTCTCATAACACGTCATTGGGAAGATGAATTTTATGTACCATCTGAAAGATTAAATGGTTCAAATCCACCCATGGTTGCTCTAACTTCTTCGTTTTAAAATTAAAATCTATCTTTAGTTTTGAAAATATTTTATTTTTATTTTTATTTTTTAGACTTCATTTTCAATTTAAAATGAAGATAAAAAAAATGTTAGGTTTAGCATTGTCAATATCTTCGTCTCTAGTGTTCTACATGAAGATAACTACTTCAAAGATCAAGTTTGATGAATATTTGATGGTTTAATCATTAGGTCACCCTAAAGGCAGTCCGGACTAAGGCAATCCCACATAGTAGGAACGTGCCAGTCACAAGAGAGTCCGGACTATAGTCAAAGCTGTCTTAAGACTCTAAGTAGTTTAAGACTCTTGGATGCCACGATACTTAGGAGGAAGATTAGGCTTAGGACTTCTATGATCAAGTGGGAAATGATTTAAAATCAGATAATCCCCCTAGAAGATAAGCTTGGTTGTCAAACTAGAGTTGGAAAACAAGTAGGTCTCCGCTCTAATGAGAATTTCTTGATCCCTAAGTCTCCTAGTCCCGTTGTGACAACCTGATGATAATTTCAGTAAAGAGATAATGTTGAAATTCATAATTAGATAATGTGAGGCTTTGTCACATGCTTATGTTACATGATCTGGTGCATAAAAAAAGAGTTACTCAGTCTAGGACCTTGTTACGTGGTTTGATGTAACAAGAATCATGATGGTGAAGGATTTTACTAGAAACATGACTTAGTCTCAGCATCCAGTCCGAACTGGAGTAGGAATCTACTCAAGATAGGACTCCTCTGGACTTATGACTTATGGGAAGAAGTGGCAGAACGTACTAGTACTTATATGCATCCTACAGAAAATGGAAAGTCCTTCAATGGATAAATCCAAGCATCAAACTAGAGTTGGAACTGAATTAGGTCTCCACTCTAAAGAGGAAACTTGGGCACCAAGTCTCCTATCTAGGGATAGCTTAAAAAAAAGAAGATAAGTTCAAGAAAAGCATAAATGCATGGAGCTCTGAGTTGAGGTGCGTGATAAATGATCCAAATTTTATCAAGACTTCCAAGACTGAATTTCAAGAGCTATAAATTTAAGGTTTTGCATGCTCAATACTGATTTTTGATTAGATCTTTAAGAAGAACGAGATTCATCCAAACATGTTGAAGGGTGCGGAGTGCAGATATTCAGTTGAGGTATTGCATGTTAAAAGCCTTTCATCTTGTGTGAAAGATGACATTTTAATGATTCTTCATCTTATGTAGAATTGATGTAATGTGGGCATGGTATGTGTGATGCTATTGAGAGGGGAATAGAGGGAGTTTATTCTAAATTCCACTATGAGTGATTAGGTTAAAGAATGGTCGTGGGCAGAGATGGAGTCTCATACCACATAAGACTAATTGTAACCTTGAATTAAACAAGTCGGACTTCTAACATCTAGGCACATCCCCATGGATGTAGGTAGTTGTCGAACCGCGTAACCATATTGTGTATGCTTTACACTACAAGAAATTCACAGTTTACCGACAAAAATTACCGACGGATTAAATTATGTTGGTAATTAATGACAGAATATCGACGGAACAAAGCATATTATTTTTTCCACATTTTTGCTACCATTTACCGACGGAATACCTATAAAAAATTACCGACGAAAGTGTGCGGTAGGTAATTTTCGCGCTGTATGTAGGCGCCAACTTTTAGGTACCATTTACAGACAAAATACCTACGGAAAATTACCGACGGAAGTGTTCCGTAGGTAATTTTCGCGCGCCAACTTTTAGATACCATTTACCAACGGAATACCTATGGAACATTACCGACGGAAGTGTTCCATAGGTAAATTTTACCTATAAATTACCTATGGATTACTTAATGGATTTACCACGCATAGTCTTCTCGTAGGTAAATTCGCGCATTATAAAAATTCATGTTTCTGCCTTGACGGAAGTGTTCCGTAAGTAAATTTTACCTATAAATTACCTACAAATTACTTACGGAATTTACCGAAAATAGTCTTTCGTAGGTAAATTACACTATAAAAAATTCACAAAGCACACATAAGTGTTCGAGACCAGACGAGGTAAAAAAAAATTTTGATATTAAAGATCTCTTCATGCTACATATATATATATATATGCAAATAAATTTAAATCATATAATATTTATCTTTGATACTTTTTTTGAAATATTTATCTTTAATACTTGATATTATTAAATATAAGTGTAATTATAATAATATTTTAAATTTTATAAAATGAAATAATTTTAATGTTTAAACCTAATATATCCAAAAGAATTAAAATTAATTATTTTATTCTAACTATATATATATATATATATATATATATATATAATATTTTCAATTTATCTAACATTAGTCATTATTGCCTGGTGATGGATCCTCCATGTTTTCCCAAGTTCAGCCTGAGTTCAAAACCCTCGAACGCAGAGATTTTCTCGATTTTGGTACATTGATAGCAATCCCACACGGCTTTGGCTACAAAACCAAGGTCTTTATAAACAACATCCACACATATATGGATGCATAAATTGATCCAATGAGGCCCAACTCAAAATAATAGGGACTTTGAGTATTTAGGCTTGGGCTTATTATGACATGGGGGTGATTAGGCCAAATTTAGTGACCCGTATGCCGAGCCTGCATCAGCCCGGGATTGCAAACAACAAAAACCGCCGGGTCGAAAGCAAGGCTCGATGGCCCAACCGTCTGGCTTAGGCGCTTGATTCCGGCTCTAGTGTCCGCCGGCTCAAGGAGGAACCGGAAAGTTCACCGGTCGATGGTTCGACCGGTCGGACAGGCCGGTCCGGTCCGGTTTTAAAAACATTGATAATAACTATCAATCACCTAATCGACACTCCACAAATCACTCCACAAAATTGGTAAAACGGGTAAACACCAATTAACGGAACAGTCTAAATACAATTCAATAGGGCACAATGGTATCAACAACCCTATATACTTCTTCCAGTAACAGTTCGAACCACTGGCACCATACCAAACCATGCAAATAAAACCAAGAACCAAACCTAAAATCCAAAGAACAATACATTATATCTCTACACCTGGTATCAAAGCTGAAGCGTCACCTTCACTTAACAGCGCGATTCGGTGGCTATCGAATGGTTCGTGAGTTGAGATGGATTTGTTGAAGGAATGTGAATCTACAAGTCGTCCTTCCCTACTTCATGGGACAAACTACGAATATTGGAAAATTTAGATGCCTGTCTTCATTAAATCTCTTGATATGAAAGCCTGAAGATCAATATTGATAGGATGGCGTCCTCCAACCAAGATAGATGCTGATGGGAAAACGGTGGACAAGACTAAGTCAAAGTGGACTAGTGGAGAAGACAAATTAGAAACTAGCAATTGGATGACTCTCATTGTTATCCAATATGGTGTGGATTCCAGACAATTTGGACTCATCGCAACTACTGTATTGACAAATGAAGCTTAGGGCACTTTGTAAGTAATCCACGAAGCAAGCAAAGAATGGGAAGATCACATTAGTGAACTACCTACACTCATCACCCTCTTGAAAAACACAATAGTAGGAGGTCAAAAGCAGGAAGTTCCAGAAGAAGTCTTAACAAATGTTCATACTCGCCCAGTCCCTGATCCAGTTCCTAAGAATGTTCGGTCTCTCTATGGTAATGATGAAGAAGATGATGAAATCTCTGATGAAGAGCTAGCACAATCCTATACAATGCTATATGAAAATTGGGTTGATGTAGTAAAAACTAATGAGACCCTTCGAGCCCAAATCGTTCAACTTGGAAAAGAGAAAGGAGCTCTAAAAAAAAGGCGGCTATCCTAAAAAAGGAAATCTCTAAGAATAGTATTGCACAATCCGAACTGGAAGAACTAAAAAAAAGGGTAAGAATGCTGCACTTTTGAACCACATCCTTGAATCAAATTTTATGCATGGCGAAGACTCCTAAGGGACATGAAGATTTAGGATACAGGAAGGGATCATCGTGACTAAAGCTATTGCACGGAAAAATGCACAAGTAAAACCCTCTGGTTCTAGGAATGATGTTCGGGTTAACCCAATTAAGACTAACCCTTGGACTGGCCCATCTAGTTCGAACAAGAGGAGACTAAGGGCCATCTGGTGATACTATTGCAAGAAGATGGGGGCACATAAAACCTCACTACAAGCACTATAGAGTTGACCAAAATAGGATACTAAAGGAAAATCAACCGACAGTTAAGCAAAAGTGGGTGGAAAATGGAAAGGCAAAAAACTTTGTGGTGCTCACCTCATTAAAGGCAAAAGCTAAACAAAGATGGTATGTTGATAGTGGAAGCTCTCGACACATGATCGGGAACAAGCACCTCTTAAAAAACATACAACAATATAGTCTTAATTGTGTGACCTTTGGAGATGGCGTCATAGGAAGTATTTTGGGGTGGTTCATTGAATATTCTAGGGATGCCAAAATTGGAAATGTCCTACTTGTCGAAGGACTAAAAGCCAATCTAATTAGCATTATTTTACTTTGTGATCAGAATTTGTTCGCAAAATTCACCAAGGACAAGTGTTTTGTTCTTGATCAGAGTGATGGATGCATTATGGAAGGAAGCAGTCTTCAAATAACTGCTATTTTCTATCTAGTTCCTGTTTGAACACAACCTAGAATGACCTCGGTCTCTAGCAATGACAGTTGGGACACATAAGCCACAACAACCTCAAGGACAATATCACTACAGAGGCTATCAAGGGAGTCACTAATTTGAAGAATGTACCTGAAAGGATGTGTAGACCATGTTAGTCATGGAAACAAACCAAATATTCTCACACAACATGGTAACTGCCCTCTACAACTAGAGTGCTAGAACTACTCCACATGGACCTACTGGGACCTATGCATGTGGAAAGCATTGCTGAAAAAAGGTACATGTATGTGTGTGTTGATGATTTCTCCATATTCTCATGGACAAATTTTCTTAAAGACAAACAAAAGGCATTTAATGTGTTTGAAGAACTATGAGTGAAACTTGCAAAGGAGCACAACCACATACTACTGAAGATCACCATAATAAGGAGTGATCAGAGGAAGAAGTTTGAGAACTCCCTTTTCAGACATTTTTATAGCAAAAACATCATTAAACATGAGTTTTCAATGTCTAAAACATCGTAGAAAAATGGGGTAGTGGAAAGAGAGAACTGACCCTCCAAGAGATGGCACGGGTCATGCTGAAAGTCAGGAAAGTTCTAGTCAAATTCTAGGAAAAGGCGACAAACACGACATGCTATATCATGAATCAGGTTGACCTACGGCTTGGAACTCACATGACTCCTTATGAGGTATGGAAAGGTAAGAAACCAAATCTGAAACACTTTCATGAATTTGGTAGTCCTTGCTACATTTTGAATAACATGGAACAAAGAGGAAAGTTCGATGCTAAGACTGATGTAGGAGTCTTTCTAGGTTACTCCTCAAACAGTCATGAAGTCAATCAATGTAAAAGTTGATGATCACCTACCGCGGTCTAGTTGCCCGAGGTCAGAAGTCTCTCCCATCGATACTGCCCTTGGTGGATTTGACTTAGGAGGAGATCAAACTCTTAATGTTCCTAAGGATGTTTGAACTTCAGATTGTGTAGAAAGCAACTCAGTCTCAGAGGATGTTCGAACTGAAGTAAGAACGGACCAACATCTAAATGACCAAATCTCTAGTGGAAAACTTAACAATCAGGCTTGAGAGTATAGAAGAATCACTCTACCTCTAACATCATTGGAGATCCTAAAGTTGGTGTTTAGACGCGAGGGAATTCCAAAGTAAACTATAGAGAGATGATTGGGCACTTATGCTACAACTAAAAAATAGAGCCAATGAACGTCAAAGAAGCTTTGAGTGATGAATAATGGGTAAGTGCAATGTAAGAAGAATTAGCCCAGTTCACAAGAAACAGAGTATAGAACTTGGTGTCTTAGTTCAGCAAGAAAAATAACTGTATATCCATCTTCACGGTAAAAGGCTTGGATGCATCACTGCTCGGTAATTGGTGGAGCTACAAAGACTTTGTTATGTCCTCGGAAACGGCACCAAAAACTTATTCGGTAATTGGCATAGCTACCAAAGACTTTTTTAAGTCCCCGAAAACGACGCCAAAAACTTGTTAGCTATTTTCCTCAAGCGCACAGGTCGCACAAGTAATATAGTGGACTAACAAGTCTAGATATCGATCCCACGGGGAAGGTGTGGTTTTAGTAAGGATTGAGTACCCCCACTACTTACGTCATTCACTATTTGAGAGACTCGATGGTTGGGTAAAAAAGGTTTTTAAAACAAAATAAAATAAAACAAAGTAGGGTATAATCAATATCCACTTACAAGGACTGGGTTAATATCAAAGAAAGCGCTTGAGGAAAGATACTGGGGTTGATTGCTTCCATTGATGCATTTGATTTATATTTATGAGGTACTAATTAAGCGAATATATACTTATGCTTGTCCAAGGAACGCGGTATGAGGTTTACACTTTCGCGGTCTCCCTCACCTCTCTCTCACACCAAATCCCTTATTCTCTTCGTCCATTTAGGTCATTGGAATGTATATACTTTTCTAAGGCAGTACTTTTCTCGGGAATCCTATTGGTCATCTCTCAGTCCATACAATAGGACTACCCGGACTATGCTCGGATCAATTACCTTTCGGTCCATACGATCCTCACATAATGATGAGATGGTGCAACTCCTAATGAAATCCACTTAGTACTAGGCATTCCTAATTCCCTAAACTTATTTGATTAGGTTAATTAATATTTCAATTAAATAATTCATACCTTAAGAGACCGGGGACCAGATTTTACGGTGTAATCCAAGGGTCATCAAGGATGCCCTTGTATGGGGATCGAAGACCAAACTCTTAGTATGGATTAATTAGTTAAAACCATAATAATCCTAAGAACTACACCAACTAACATTCACACAAGTATGAATTCACAAAACCATTCTAAAAGATGTGTAAATTAAACATCAATTTAAGTAATCAACCCTAGAGGAAAGTTTAGCTACTCATTACAACCCACAAATCTATCAAAATCATGTCTATTACATCCATAATAATGAAAGAGATGAGAAGAGAGCGAGAGTTAGAGATACAAAACAAATATGAGATGAGAAATGCTCTAAACTTAGCTCCAAGGTTGAATGATGTCCTCTAGTTGATGGGTTCTTCAATATTACACCAAATACAAAGTAGACATGAACAAAATCAAAAACCCTAAAATGGCTCAAGAATAAGAGAGGAAAGAAACCCTAAGGAGGGTGTTCTCTCTCCCAAAACAGAACCCGAATTAAGTCTAAAATACATATATTTATATGGTTTGGAAAATGGGCCAAAAATGGGCTAAAAATGAGAGGTTTGCTGTTCCAGCCCGATGTTCTTCTGGCGAAGGGCATATGTCTTCAATCTGAATAATCTTCCTTCGCCTTGGCAAAGGCAAGCTTCACCAAGGTGAACCTAGGGGTGTCTTCTGATCAATACCTCCTTCGCCTCGGCAAAGGATTCCTCACCTCAGCGAAGGGTATCTTTGTCGAGGCGAACTCGAGGCTTCTTCTTGCGAAGCCTTGTTTTTGCCTCGACGAACCTCCTTGCCTTGGCGAACCAGTGCTTTGAACAATAGGTTTTTCCTTAGCTTTTTTCCATTTCCTTGCTTGATTTTCCTTTTAATCCTGCAAAACATAAGCAAATGGGGTATTAGTGTAATCTTTAGGAATATAGGTGTGAATCTAGCATTTAGGTTACATAAACACCTGGAAAACATGCTATAAATTCTAGTATGACTCACACCTATCAAACACCCCTAAAATTAACATTTTTCTTATCCTCAAGCAAAGAAATAACTCATTTTCCTTATTCAAAACTAACAAACACTTTGAGAATGAAATTGAGATAATACATGATAGGTTGCCTCAAGGATCTAACCTTCATACAACATAAAGAAAACTTTGAGATATATTTTATTTTATTTTTTAAATATTAGATTGATCATGAGTTGAACAACCTAAACCAATGTTCTCAAGTGTGTGTGTGTGTAGTCTTCCCCTCTCTGGTTAATTGTAGTTCGGATGGAATTAGGTGAGTTTGAGTGGAATGAGATCTCTTACTCACATGGTGAGTGTGTTAGACTCCATAGGCTTGTTGGGCATATAACTCTCCACTAATGTAGATGATACACAACTCTTAGGATCAATTAGGTCTTTATATAGCTTGTAGTGTATGACTTAGGTAAGGGTAATTAAATAGATCATTTAGGCTTTAGTTTACCCAACACATACACGTTTTCCTTTTTTTTTTCTCCACTAATTTTTTCATCCTTTTTCATCTTTTTATCTTTTCATCCCCCAAATTTAGCTTATTGCATCTTTTTATCTCATAGCTCCCTCAAACTTGCATGATTTTCACCATCCTCACAAGAACACCAACAATTTTATTTTTTAGAATTACAAGGCATGGAGTAGTGCAATGTTCAACCCTTTTAAGCTTTATACCTACCCCATGTAACGAGATTTAGGTTAGTAACTCCCAGACCAGTTGGCCTTAGGGTACTAGGTGTAGAACACCCCTAAGAACTTAACTTGCTCAAGGTAGGAAGACTACAAGGCCAAACTTACTCCTCCTTGCTTTATTCCTTCTTTTTCTTTCTTTTTTCCACCCCAAAACCCCCTTTTATTTTCCATTCATAGCACATCCTCTTCAACGAAATCCCCAATCCACACTACATGTATTCATAGGATATCACTTTGACACTCACATGTTAGGGTAAACATAGGTTTTTGATTGAAGGGTCTTCAACAATGTGACGCCCCAAAACCTGGGGGTCCATTGATCAATTCACAACCCGCTGAATACTTTCGTGGAATGTGTGGTAACCCACATTTTTCACGAAATCGGCAAAGTCTCCTTTGTAATGTGTGGAGCCTACCCAAATACAAACCTGTATATAACCCTGTCCCAAACATCAATATCAATGAGTACAAACAGCCGCTTGGGCCTAATATTAACACCACGTCGCTTCACGCACGCCCCCGTACCTCGTAAAATAGTATCCTCGACAGATGCTCAAGACTTGCTATCTACCTGCGATATGCAATGCCTGTAAACACACACCAAAAAGCAAATGTACGATCCCACCGAATGTCTAACTGATCATCTCCTATCCCGAGTCCTCCCTGACTCCCTCACACTCGCCTAAGCCTCGTATGAGAATTTTAGTTTTTATTTGTTTGTGGACAACCCTCCGATGTATATATATCAATTAGGCCATCTCCGACGATTGATATTTACGGATTACCCTTCTCGATGCATCATTTCAGTCAAGCTCCGATGATTGATATTTGCAGGATCACCCTCCGATAATTATCATTTTTAGACAACTCTCCGAAACCATTTTCTTGGGATTATTCATGCACTCACTCATCGCCCTGGGTATCACAATGCAGGTGGAATGCATGATGCCAATTCCATTACAGTTTATAACACATGTAAATATATAAACATGCATATATTCATTGAGCAAAGAATACACAATCATGTTATGTAATTTCGCATTCATCACATCAAATTAACATGGGTTAATGATGCCAAACACGATAAATTTGGCTTGATACCACTCTCGACTAAATACATTAATTCACAAATTTATTTTGTGAACATTACTATTCTCAGAATAGTGAACCCTACACATTCTCGAAAATCACACCGTCTGCTCACTTTATGAACCTCGAGTTTCACGTAAGCCATTACCGGCCTCTATATATTACCGAAAGCAATTCACATTTATTACATAATTTCCAATTTCCATCACAAACAAATTGCGGAACCCGCATCTGCATTCCATTTGAGGTTTCAAAATTATATCACCTCTGGGATCGACAAACGGTTTCACGGCTTTTCATTCAACTCAAACATTAACAAAAGATTTAATTAAAAGCACAGCCCCAGTAGGAGAAACCCTACCTTCTGAGTTTGACCTAAACTTCCTAAAACCGGAGTCCGTGCGGCAGCCTCTCCGCGTAGAACAACCTTCCTTCTTACCCCGAAGAATTCCGACGGTCGGATCTCCCGAAAATCTAGAGAGAAGGAGGTCCTTCTCTCTCTAGAAAATCACCATTTCCGTTTTCTGCATCTTCTCCCCTGTTCCAGCACGTTTTTGCCTCTTTTTCAATTGGAGAAGAGACACTATTCCTTATTTTAAGATTTTCCTCATTTACATCAAATTCAAATCTAATTATTTGTCCCTCTTTTCAGTTTGGACAAGATTATCTTGCCGCTCATCTATCCTTTCCACTAGCGCCACCCCATGGAACACGAAGATGTGCCAGGCGTGAACTCGTCGCATCAAAATCGGTGCGATACATTTCTCGATACGCGATACGCCGAAAAACGGGGTCTCGACTATTCGAAATTCGACGAAATTCGACATGGTTGCTAGATTTTGATAGATTTATTTTAACGCAAGGAAACTGCCATCATCTCGAGATCCGCAGAATGGCTCTTGGCTGCACCGAATATTAATTTCAGAATCAAAATTCATGATTTTACTTTCTTTCCATAAATCGGATTTCGCCTTACATTCTCCCCTCCTTAAAAATAATTTTGTAAGACCCGAGAAATTCCAATTTCTGGAATAAGGGCAAAATCGTAATTTCGATTACAAAATTGTAATTTCGGTTAAAAATCTGTAATTAATTCTCTAGATCTCTGATGACAAAACGGATTTCACCGTTGGAATCAGTTCCTTCAAAATCTAGTTAAGACGTAAAATTTCGTAATATTCCGAGACAATGAGTTGGCAGACATTTTTCGATAAGATCGTTTCACACAGAAACAAATTTCGACGTTAACTAAAGTCACATATACTAGTGACTACGTACTCATAAGTGATACGAAGACAAAAAATGATGAAACCTGATACGAGATAATGCCAAATGTCAAAATTGGGAAAAGAAAGACGAAATGATCATTTTGGAAATTTATTAAATGAGAATAAGACGAAACACTAAATAGTGTTTGTCTTCCTCAAATGTCAAGAGCCAAAAATGTGGGGAGCAGAATGTTTTTCCAGTAGCCATTTTTTTGAGAGGTTTCCTTTAGAGAGAGAAACTTCTCTCTAAAAATACGACAAATCCGACCGTCACGGCCTTCTGACAAGAAGGAAGTTGTTCTACGCGGAGTCGCTTCACGCTGCGGCACTAGATTTATGGAGCTTCTCAACCTGGGTTATGCAGTGCTTCTCCCTACTCAGCTTTTATTCCTATTTTAAGTGTTTGTCGATGTTTGAGTCGAATGAGGTCAGGAGGGGTTGCTCGACGGCCCCAAACTCGTGACCGACCGATATAAATTACGAAACTAAATGGAGCGTACCGTATATGGGTACGGTCTGTTTGGGCGTGGTTTGTGTTAATTTGTGCATTAAATGTTTGCTTGAGATGACGTACTGGAATGGTCGTGATCATGGGTTCACTAAGTGAACCGTTGAGTTGTGATTTTTCGGGAATAGTAACCGAGGGTTTCACTATTCCCGAAACAATGTTCTACAAATATATTTCATTAAAATATTTGCCAATGTAGTTGATTTTAAAATAAATTGTTCGCGGTTTGATCATTAGCCCAAGTGAGCTAATTTGAGGTATGAGTTGTATAATTACATAACATGATTGTGTGATTTTTAATTACGCGAAAGATATTCAATGCTTATATTTGCATGTGATTAGATCAGGATAACCCGTGATACATGCATTCCATATGCACTGGATCACCCTAGGATTTTAGGAGTGAGTGCATGAGATGAGTTTATAAAAATGGTTCGAGAGTAGTCTAAAATATTAATTATCGGAGGGTACCATTAAACTAAAAATATCAATCGCCTGAGCCCGCCCACCGATATTCATCGGAGGGTAGTCCATTAAACAATTAATATATCAATCGTCTGAGGCGCCAATTGATATATATACATCGGAGGGTTGTCCACTAATAAAACAATAATTCTCATACAAGGATTAGGCGAGTGTGAGAGAGTCGGTGAGGACTCGGGATCTGAGTTGGTCATGTAGACATTCAAGTAGGATCATGCATTTGCTTGAATGTGTGTTTAAATTGAACATTGGGTACGCCACTTAGTAGAGCAACCCTACTTAGTATGATTCTCCCATCGAGTTTTTAGCTCACCTTGTCGTGGGACCCCCTTTTTTCAAGTACATGGAGCGTGCGAGGAGACGGTTCGTCCTAGAGGCTGAGTGCTAGAAGAAAGCCGGAATGTGGCTTGTTGATGTTTACATGTATTAGAACTCTTTAAGTTTAATACATGTATTGTTTAAGAGTGAAAATATTGTAACTCTTGTAACTATGGGTTATATAGTTGGATCATAGTTGGTATGCATATTGAGTATTGTTTATGGGCCCAAGTGGCCGTATTACTCATGTGATTTGGTATATTGGATATATATTGCATATATTGGATTGTTTGGGATGTGATACGTGTGTGACTGCATTTGCAGAGCTCTCCGTACAAAGGAGACTCGCCCGATTTTCAAGTGAAAGCCGGTAACCCGACATTCACTTGTATTCGGTTGATTCTGCAGTCAACGAACCCCTGCTCTCAGGCGCCACAATTTTGGTATCGAGCTTAGTATACGAATACCTAGGAGCCTGCTTGGGTATCCATCACCACTTGGGTGGTTTGATGTGGGAGTATAGGTGTGTGGAAACCTAGAGAATGAGGGCTTGGGCTTAGGCCATATCGTAAGAACATCGTCACTAGGTGCGGTTCGATGATAAGTCTAGGTAATGAGAATAATTTAGGAAATCACTCGACAAAACTAGACAATTACTGCAACGGTGTTAAAGCGTTTTGTGTGACGGATGAAATATTGTGTGATGGTGTTTATGCTTATGTTGTATGTGTGTTGTGAAATGTTTGTGTGCTTAGTGATTAGCAAGTACATAGGAAAAACATGATGTGTTAAATTTTTGAAGTTTTACGCAGGTAAAAACTGAACAAAAGAAAATAAAATAAATTTTTATAAATTTATTTGGTTTATAAAGAAGTGAAAATAAATTTCACAAAATTTTTTGGTTATAAGGAGGAGAAAATAATTTTCTAAGATTTTACAAGTAGTAAAATTGAAGAAAATGGAAGAAAATAAGTTTTCATAAATTTATTTGAGTGGAGAAAATTTTTCAATGAAAAACTGGAAAAAGAAAATAAATTTTATAAATTTATTTGGTTATGAGGTGAGAAAATAATTTTCTAGGATTTTACAAGGTGTGAAATTGAAGAAAAGTGAAGAAAATAAATTTTTAAAAATTTATTTGAGTGTTAAAGAGAATGAAAAAAAATATATTTGATTTTAGTGATTTTTAGTGATTTTTCCAATTGCTGGAAATAAAAAAAAATTTATAATGAAAAAACGAAAAAAAAAAATTTTGTGTTAAATTGAGCCGCACTTCAACAAAGATGTGAGATTGTATTGCAAGATGGGTGTAGTTGGCTAAGAAACTGTATTGCAATACAGTTTAGTGGGCTGAGGTGTATTGCAACATAGGCTAGCCCAATTTGTATTGCAATACAATAGAGTCAGACAGGAGAAGAGGGCTAGGTAAGGTCGGATCAGACAGATACAAAGGCCTGGGGGCCTGCCACGACACGGCCTAAGGCGCGAGGCAAAGGCAGGCGGGGCCAAGGTCGGCCGCAGGGCGTACCAAGGCGGCGAGGGGCGCAGCGGCGAAAGGTGCGTATGGAGTGTGGCAAGGCAGCGGCGCGTGGCAAAGCGGAGGCGAGCGCGGGGCGCTGTGGCAAGCGTGCGCCGGGCGTCGCGTGGCCCGAGCTCGCGGCCGGCCAGTTGTGCACTTAAGGCACTCCTACCGTTAGCCCGCCCCGACTCCTGCATTTTTCCTCAGTCAAATTAAAATGAACACTGCTCATCAGAAATAAATTTTGAAAAAAAAAATCTGAATTTAAAAAAAAATTAAAATAAAATCAAATAAAATTTGATAAAATTTTCGAAAATTAAAATTTTCGAAAATAAAATTTTGTTGAAAACAATGTTTTAAATGAGACTGATCGCCTCAGACACAGAATGCAAGGACAATGTGTATACACCGATTTATGGTATGAAGAGTATCTCAGGCGGTGTTTATGCCTTGTAGATACCGAATTGAAATCAACGTGCCATGTTGATTGATGATGGCTAAGAGGGCGAGCACGTAGAGGACGCCCACGGACCGATCGCACCACCGACATTTGACCAAATTGCCGACATTTGATCGCCGGCCTCAGGAGGCCGTGAGGTGTTGCACGATCGCATCGCACAGGCTAGCATAGCAGGTAGACAGGAAGATCCTAGTAACCTCCAGAGGTTTAGGGCGCATCATCCTCCGACATTCACAAGGGGAAGAGTTTCGATGGTGGCCGACCATTTGTTCATGCAGATCGAGAAAGTGTTAGAGGCTATGAGATTACCTCTGACGTGACCCGGATTAGACTAACTGCGTTCTAGCTAGAGAATGAGGCCCAAATATGGTGGAAATGGGCAAGGACCTCTAGAGACCTTAGAGGAGCCGTTGTACGTGAGTCTCTCCTAGGGATTAGGGCGAGAAGAGGGATGATATGTCAAGGTTGCGAGTTGGAGATCTCGGGGACTCTACTCACAGTGGACCTGAGGATCATGGACATGTCAAAGTTAGATGTCATCCTGGGGATGGGCTGGCTGATAGCTTACAGGATCGTTATCGATTGTGAGCGTAGAAGGGTTACCGCCACAATACGTGATTCGCATTTCATGTGGTATTTCATGGGGACAAACATGATATTTTCGGGCCTAATAGTGTATACGAGTCCAGTGTTAGGGATAGTTACGGTTGGCTAGCAGCCTCAATTCTAGAGGACGAGGAGAGATCGACTTGGATCTACCTCGAGTATGCAAATATGTGATATTTTTCCGTATGAGCTACACCGACTACCTCCACCGAGGGTAGTAGACTTCTAGATCGAAGTTACACTGGTATCTCACTCCATCTCTATGACTCCGCATAGATGGCAACTTGAGCTGCGTGAACTGCAGTCCAATTTACAAGAGCTATTGGACAAGGGTTTATTAGACCTACACTTCACCAAAGGGGGCGCTTCGTCTATTTGGCGAAGAAGAAGCAAGACCTTCGACCGTGCATTGACTATAGGCGCTGAACAGAGTTATGATCCGAATCTGACCACACGAGATTGATGATTTATTTGACCGCTGAGAGAGGCGAAGCCTACTCCAAGATAGACCTTCGTGACCGTTACCATCACGAGGGTTAGGGAGACGTATTATCCCTAAGACAAATAAGTAGGACGCCACTACTGGCACTGAGTTTACTAGTGATGCCTCGATCGACGAACGCGCCAAAGAAAGATTCATAGATCTCATGCATAGGTATTCCAACCCTATTTAGGATCATTTGTCGTGAGTCTTCGTGATGACATTTGATCTACTCCTAGTCGAGTGGGAGCATGAGTATCACTTGAGGATCGCTTTACGCTTGTTAAGAGACCATCACCGACGCTTAAGATCGCAGTTAAGCAGTTTTAACTTACTCGAGGTGAGATTGGGACACGTGGTGTCGCACCGGGAGTGTCACGACCTAGAAAAGGCCGAGGCAATGATGATTGGGAGAGACCGAATGTCCACCCGAGATACGGTTTCGGGATTGGCTAGATATTACGAGAGACACGCAGACTCGGGCCGGTTGTCCATTCGGGACAGATCGTAGGACTTCGCCACGGACACGGACTCCATGGTCGGGACAATCCGACCATAGAGAGAGAAATCGAGATACTTGGAACACCTCGGATACGTGTTGGTAGCCAGAGGGAGGTCACTTCTCCTAGTTCGGGGAAGAGGCGTATGATCCCGCTTCACACTAGCTTCGTGGATCTAGTAATGTGGATTACATGAGTGACTCGGATTACCCCTGCAGACGTGGATCCCAAGACTTTGGGACAATGCACCTGGCGAATGTGAGGACAGAGAGTATACAGTTCATTCCTCCACACCCTAGTGAGGGCTGGGAGGAACTAGTCTAGCTCGGGTGTTATATAAGCACTCAAGCAACACAGATAGGCCGAGGGCCAGAGGTGGGTCTAAGTCGTGATTGTGATCGTATTACGCAAGAGAAGCTGCAGTGGACCCAGGTGGTAGACATATTGGTCGCTGATGTCGTTTGACATGGATGAGTTGGACAACCATCGGGTTTTCGTAATCAGACCTTAGCCGGTTGTCATAACCGACACGGCTCGGGACGGCTTAGGAGGTTAAGGCCTTAGAGAAGCCAGTATGTATGTTCTTCCTTAGGATGTGGTGAGATTCACCTGACAGTCGAGATTGCGAGTGAGATCTCCGAGATTTTGCTCAGGCGGAACCGGGATTGGGTTGTCACAATATAGCATCATTGCATTCATGTGCACGGTGACATCGCGTCAGTCGGTGTGGGTGCATCAGACAAGCTATTCACCACTCTGCGAGGTGCGGGGTGAGTTTGCCTTAGACTACGCCCAATGAAAACTCATAGTTGAATCAGAAATGTAAGAGGCTCGAATCGAAGTCGAAGAGTTATGTACCAAGATGAAAACACACTAACATGGTTATCACGCAGACCGCAGAGTCGAGTGATAGGAGTAGGGGTGACTCGAGGCTCGATACTCCTTTTGGAAAAAATCGCTGGCGTTGTCGAGCTCTGCATGAGGGTCTCTAGATATGGATGTCATTCATGACATGGACTAAGCTGGATGTCCATTAGGATTGTCGCTGATTGTGACCTTGGGAAGTTCAAGGTTTACACACCAAGTAAGGGCTATGCAGGATACACGCAGCGGGTTATATACATATGCTGAGATTATGTCGCGGGAGCATGTCCTGGTCAAGGGTAGAGGAAGCATTTTCCTGAATTCGCCTACAACAACAAGCATGAGAGTATGCTACGATGGCAATCGTATGAGGCATTGTGTGGAAGGCCATGTAGGTCACCGTTAGGATGGACCGAGGTGGGAGAGAGATCCATCACGGGTCCTGATCTGATTAGAGACACCTTGAGAAGAATTAATGATGATAGCTGCCTTTCTCACGCCGTAGCCTGTAGAAGAGTTTGCGCGGATGTGCGACGCCGACTCTTAGAGTCTGAGGTTAGTGATCGCTTCTTAAAGGTGATGCCCAAGAGAGGAGGATCGCCCAAGAAGCTAAGCTATCGCGAGGTTCACTGACCCTTCGAGATACCGAGAGGGTAGGCAAGCCGCGCACGGCTGACGAAAGTATCGCCGAAGATGTCGTGTGTCCATGAGGTATTTCACGTCTCCATGCTCCGGGAAAATACTCCAAATCTAGCTCATGTGGTGGATTGGGGACAGATTGAGTTTGACACCGACTGACCTGAAGAGGGACCAAAGGTGCATTTTGATAGCCGTGGATCGTTTGCGACGCAAGACCGTGAGGCTAGTGAGAGTGCTATGGCAGCACTGTGGAGTGGAGGAGTCAACGTGGAGCGCGAGGACACGATGCGGGCCACCTATCCCTTTTTGTTTAGGATGAAGGTACGCTGGCTTAATCGTTGGCATTTAATGACTAGTTTACATGCATGGTACAGCAGACGCCAGACATGCATATGAAGTGATAAGGATTGTCCCGAATTTCGTGATCTAAATTCCTTTAAGGAGGGAGAATGGAAGACCCAGAAATTCCAATTTATGGAATAAGGGCAAAATCGTAATTGACATAAAATTGTAATTTCGCTAAAAATCCGTAATTAATCTTTAGATCTCGATGATAAACGGATTTCACCGTTGGAATCGTCTCAAAATCTAGTTAGCACGCAAAATTTCAGAATATTCCGGAGACGTTTGAAGTTGGCACGCTTTTTCGAAAAAGATCTCATTTCTCGGTGTCAGAAACAAATTTCGATGCAACGAAAGTCACATATAACAAGTACTCATGTACCATAAGTGATATGAGAAGAGAAATGACGAAAATGGATGGCCGAGATAGTGTCGAATGTCAAAACTGGGAAAAGAAGGACGAAATGGTCATTTTGGAAATTTATTAAATGAGAATAAGATGAAACACTAAATAGTGTTTGTCTTCCTCAAATGTCAAGAGCCAAAAACGTGGGGAGCAGAATGTTTTTCCAGTAGCCATTTTTGAGAGGTTTCCTTTAGAGAGAGAAACTTCTCTCTAAAAATACGACAAATCCGACCGTTGGCGGTCTTCAGGACAAGAAGGGAAGTTGTTCTACGGAGTAAATTTCTACGCAGTAAGTACCAGATTTATGGAGTTTCCTCAAACTCCAAGAGGGAAGCCCTACTTGAGTTTTATTCCTATTTAAGTGTTTTATCGATGTTTGAGCTCTAATGAGGCCGTGAGGGGTTTAAATGACGGCCCCAAACTGGGACCGACCGATATAAATTATGAAACCAAATGGAGCAGCCGCATAAGGGTACGGGCCGTTGGGGCGTGGCTTTGTGCACTCTGTGCATTAAATTAGTTTGCTTTTATGGTATCAAATGAATGTCAGGATTGCGTGTCTACTAAGTGAACCGCTGAGTTGTGATTTTGGTGAATAGTAATCAGGTTTCACTATTCTCAAACAAAGTTCTACAACAGTATTTTGGTGAAAAAATACGTGTTTGGCCTAGTGATTTTAAATAAATTGCTCGTATTTGATCATTAGCCCAAGTGAGCTAATTTTGAGGTATGAGTTGTATAATTACATAACATGATTGTGTGATTTTAATTATGCGAGTATATTCATGTTTATATATTTGCATGTGATTAGACTGTATTGGAATTGGCATACATGCATTCCATATGCACTGGATCACCCTAGGATTTTAGGAGTTAGTGCATGAGATGAGTCTAGAGAAAACGGTTCGGAGGGTAATCTAAAATATTAATTATCGGAGGGTAGTCCACAAACTAAAAATATCAATCGTCGGAGCGGCCCAATTGATATTCACCTGAGTCCACAACAATTAATATATCAATCGTCTGAGTACCAATTGATATATATACATCGGAGGGTTGTCCACTAATAAAACAATAATTCTACGCAAGGCTTAGCGAGCGTGAGAGAGTCGGTGAGACTCGTGGATCCGAGCCGTCATGTAGACATTCAAGTGTGATCATGCATTTGCTTGAACGTAAGGCTAAATCGGGAACATCGCACAAAGACTTAGGTGTGGTGAGAAGCCCACTTAGGCGATTCTCCCATCGAAGCTTTAAACACCTCTGGTCAGGACCCCTTTTACGTGTACAAGGAGCGCATGAGAGAACATTCGGCCCTAGAGGCTGAGTGCTAGAAGAAAGCCGGAATGTGGCTTGTTGATGTTTACATGTATTAGAACTCTTTAAGTTTAATACATGTATTGTTTAAGAGTGAAAATATTGTAACTCTTGTAACTATGGGATATATAGTTGGATCATAGTTGGTATGCATATTGAGTATTGTTTATGGGCCCAAGTGGCCGTATTACTCATGTGATTGGGTATATTGGATATATATTGCATATATTGATCAATTGGGGATAGGATACGCAGAATCGACTGGTAGAGCCTCCAGACAAAAGGAGAGACTCGCCTGATTTTCCGGGCGGGTGTCGGTAACCGACATTCACTAGATTCGCTGGGTTGATGGGTAGTCAACGGACTGAGTTTCGGCGTCACAAATTTCGGGGCCCGAAATTCGTGTGACAATCACTACACAACACATGCATATGCAACGTGCACTCTACCATGCATGTAAACTAGTCATCTCAATATTTAAACGACTAAACCACATACCTTCATCCCTAAACAAGAATGGATAGGTGACCCGCATCGTGTCCTCGAGCTCCCACGTTGACTCCTCCACTCCATAGTGCCGTCATAGCACTCTCACTAGCCTAACGGTCTTGGATCGCAAAACCTGATCACGGCTATCCAAAATACACACCGGTTCCTCCTCGAAGGTCCCATCAGTGTCAACCTCGATCTGTCCCCAATCCACTACATGAGCTAGATCTGGCGTATACTTCCGAAGCATGGAGACGTGAAGCACCTCGTGGACACCTGCATGCTGGGCGGTAACGCCAACCGGTACGCAACAGTGTCTATCCTCTCGATTATCTCGAAAGGTCCAATAAATCTAGGGCGACAGCTTACCGCGCTTGCTGAACCTGACCACTCCTCCTTAGGCATGACCTTCAAGAAAATGTGATCACCAACCTCGAACTCTAAGGGTCGGCGTCGTATATCTGCATAGCTCTTATGTCGGCTCTGAGCCGTGAGAAGACGCCGTCAGACAAGCCTCACCTTCCTGAGGTGTCTCGAATCAGATCAGACTCGTGGATTGAACTCTCCCACCCTGGCCCAACATAACGGATCTACATGGCCTCCCATACACCGCCTCATATGGTACCATCTCGTGATATCAGCTACTAACCGGCTGTTGTGTTTAATTCCACTAAGTAAAAATGCTCATCCCAGCTACCCTTATGATCTAGACGCATGCTCGCAGTACGTCCTCTAACACCAGATAGTCCCCCGCACCGACCATCCGGCCCGAGGGTGGAAGCTGCATCATCGTCACCATGCGTCATAGCCTTTTGGAAACTCTTCCAAAAGTGCGCTGTAAACCTCGGGTCCCTATTCGACACTATGGATACGGGTACTCTATGTAGCCGGACTATCTCTCGAATGTACAACCGGCAGAATCTCTCCAGGGCGAAGGTCATCCGCACAACTAGGAAATGTGCTGACTTCGTGAGCCGGTCTACTATCACCCATACCGCATCATGCCTCTGCGGAGTCCATGGAAAGTGGGTCACAAAGTCCATCGTGACGTGCTCCCACTTCCACTCAGCCACCTCCAATGGTCGGCGAGCCCCGCCGCTTCGTGCTCAAATTAACCTCGTTGACACGTGAGACACCGTCGAACAAAATCTCCAATGTGTCACTTCATCCTGCTCCAGTAATATCGACGACGAACCTTGCAGACATCTTCGCGCACCCGATGCACGGCAAATCAAGAGCAAAGGAAACTCCTTAAGAATCTCCTCCTCAAATCTGGCCAACTCAGAACCACTACCCATTCCTTATATCGAAGACTACCATCCGTTGAACGTCCAACCCGTCACCCGCACTGACCGTGACTCGGTCCCCGATGGACACTATCTCGCCCCGCCACTGGACTCAATCACTGCCAACAGAGACGGTGTAGCCATTAAACTCCCTAAGGTACCCTAAGTCTGCCACAGATCGTGTTTCAAACCATTCCACACCCGAAAGCATCCTACTCCCGAGAAGCTATACTAGCCAACGCTCCTCGTGACTTCCGACTGAGTGCATCAGCCACTACATTTGCCTTACTCAGATGGTAATGCAAAGTGAAGTCATAATCCCTAGGAACCTATCCATCTCGCGTTGCCTTTACACAGGTCCCGCCGCGTGAAGATATACTTCAGACTTTTGTGGTCTGAGTACACCTCAAACTCCTCGCCGATAAGTATGCGGGCGCCCAAATCTTTAAGGCGAAGACTACGCGCGCCAACCCATGTCGTGTGGGTAATTGGCCATGATTCTTTCCAACCTGGCTGAACCATAAGCCACACCCTCCCGGACTACATCAAAACACATCCCAATCCGGCCCTCGAGGCATCACACTATACTCGGTACCCTCGTCCCGTCCGGACTATCAAGATGGGAGCCAGTAAGTCTCCTTCAACTCCCCGAATGCCTCTCAGACGGCCATCCCACTCAAACTTGACCTCCTTCCGGGTCAACCTAGTAATAGGTGCTACTATCCTGGAGAAATCCTTAATGAGTCTCCCATACCTACCAATCCCAAGAAACCACGTGATCTCGAAGACCCGACACTCTCTCCCAACTCCCTCACCGCCCTCGACCTTCTCCGGGGTCAATTGACACTCCGATGCCGACACCACGTGTCCCAAAAATCTCACCTCGCAGCCGTAACTCGTGACTCATCGATTCGCGCATACCGATTGTCTCTAATGCACACATCCTCAAGTGATACCATGCTCCCACTTTGGATCGAGATCACATGTCATCCATGAAGACTATGACAAACTAATTCAAACATAGGTTGGAATATCCTATGCATGAGATCCATGAATGCCGTTGGCGCATTCGTCAATCCGAAGGGCATCACCATAACCACAAAGTGCCCATAACGCGTCCTAAACGCTGCCTTAGGGATATCCGTCTCCCTAACCCTCAGCTGATGGTAACCAGTGTGAAGGTCTATCTTGGAGTAGACTCGCTTCTCAACTGGACAAACAAGTCATCGATTCCTGTGAATGGGTACCGATTCTTGATCGTGAACTTCTGCTCAATTTGTTTAATCAATGCACAAATGGGGCGGTCTTGTCCTTCTTCTTCGCGAACAGGACCGGAGCGCCCCATGGTGAAGTGCTCGGACTTATGAACCCTTGTCCAAGAGCTCCTATAGCCGGACTCGAGTTCCCCGCAACTCAACCGTGCCATCCTATGGAGTCATAGAGATGGTGAAGTACCAGGCGCACTCGATACCGGTCTACTACCCTCTCGTGGAGGCCTCCGTAGCCTATCCGAAAAACATCCACATACTCGCACTACCGAGGTAGATTTAAGTTTAGTCTCTTCATCCTCTAGGGTAGTGCTCTGCCAGCCAACCCGCTTAATCGTCCCGACACTGGACTCGTATACCGCCTAGGCAATGCCGTTTGTCCCCGAAATACCACACGAGTACCGTCCCGTGTGTAAAGCAGAATCCTCCTACGCCTCAAACTGACAAATGACCTTGTGAGTAGTGTTGTATCAGCCCAAGCGGTCGTTTGTACTGGTGGATATTGATGTTTGGACATGTTATATACGCTTTAGATTCGTAAGAGAGCTCCGTACAAAGGAGACTGATCTATTCAGAAAATGCTCCGGGTCACCCGACATTCACGTAGTATTCATTGGTTGACTTCCGTAGTCAACTTGACCCCGGGTTTTGGGGCATCACAAACAAAAAGGGACAAGGGTTTCATTCTTGGCTTTTCTTAAAATAAAATGGCTAATATGGCTCAAATTGGGTGACTATGGATATATGCATAAAAAGGTTGGCTAGAAAGGCTCAACCGACCCAAGGATGGCCTATATCATTTCCTAATTGTCGTGGTTATCAGATTTTTACTCTTGAGCGATAATTGAACAAGTTCTAGAGTCTTTAGAGATCAAAATATGAAATGATCACCTAATTCTTTTCTAAACCAAGAAAAATTGACCATCAAGGGTAAATGGCTTGTAGCAAGATACAAAAAATAAGGGGTTACGTCTACAACTATGTGGTCAAACCATTATGTTTTATGTTCAAATATCTTTCATTTTCTTCATGTGAGAGAAGGTTCAATAGTTATTCATCATAGACATCACAATTATCTGAAAACCAGCTCAACCAAAACAAAAACAACCTAAAAATTTTTAA
The DNA here is from genome assembly GCA_016808115.1 of Tetrastigma voinierianum. Classification (NCBI taxonomy): domain Eukaryota; kingdom Viridiplantae; phylum Streptophyta; class Magnoliopsida; order Vitales; family Vitaceae; genus Tetrastigma; species Tetrastigma voinierianum. The sequence continues at coordinate 1,008,512 of JAEQBH010000608.1, forward strand.
AAAAAATCCTAAAAACTGAAACAACTAAAAGAAAACACTAAAGATAAGATACTTGAAGTTGGAGAACGAAAACTTAAGGGAAGTATCGCTACTTCAAACTTATAAAAGTATAATCTGCCAAGAAACAGAAAGATAAGAATAAAGGACTCCCCTAGATGATCAAGTGTGACCATTGGGCTTAGGTGTGGCTGGTCTTGATGAAACTCCCTCAATAAGATTCAACTTCAATAACCTAAAAAGGAAAAACAAAATAAAATCAACATGTAACACATGCTAAAAAAAAACTAAACAAAAACAACTAAAGAAGTAAATGGATAAAAATCCTTATTATGGAGGTGCCTCCCAAGAGTCGTCCGTTTACACCCAAATGACCTACTGGGAAGACCGAGATGTTTGTTTCAATTTCATCCATTGTGACCAATACTCCCTCTTCATCCTCATCGCTCGTGAGGATGACTTCCTCCACCTCCATTATGGATGATGTAAGCTTAAATGTCAACTCTTTGGTGGGGAAAGAGTTGGCCTCAAATTTATTGTCCTCTTGAAGGATTTTAGGTGCTTGCTCCTCAATGAGCGGAAATGAACTCTAACTTCTGCACTCCTTATTCATTCAAGCATCGGTTTTCTTGGTGGAGGTCAAACTTCATTTTCTACTCATCAACAAGGAGTGTCATTTCCCAATTTTCAGCATCAATCCACACTTGACTTGTGGCAATGGAAGGTCTTTCAACATTTGAAACTTGTCGGTTCTCTTCCATGCCAAAAGTTAAAGAATTTATGGGGAAATAGAAGTCTTCAACCTCAACTAAGACATTTTCAACTATAAGCTCCGGATGTTTCTTTTTAACTTGCTTCTCTTTCAATAAAAGCTCTTTGTCAATAGCAAGCTCATTCTTCTCAACCAATGTCGGGTCTTGCAATTCTCCCTCAGGAAGTAAGGACATTTTGTCATATGTTAATATATATATGCATGTGAATATATTAGCATGAATGTGTTGGAATTGGCATCATGCATTCCATATGCACGGCACCCTAGAATATTAGGAGTGAGTGCATGACATGAAATTGAAAGTTAAACGAAAATGGTTGTGAAAGGAATTTCAATGATGATTTTTTGGAGAATTGTGTTGGGAGATGGTCCAACAATTACACGTTGGAGGAGCCCATGAATTGTTTCTCGAAGGTTCTCCAACACATTCGCCTCGAGGGTAGTCCAATACTTTTAATTAAATCGCAGGAGTTTTCGAGAACAAAAAGCTTTTGTTTTGAAAACTGGATATTTTTACTCACATTCGGCTTAGGCATATGTGAGTGAGTCGGTGAGGACTCGGGACATGGGATTGGGCATGTAGACATTTGAGTAGGTTCATGAAACTGCTTGAATGTGAGTGTTTGCCATGCATGTGCACTTAGGTGGGGAGTAACCCATGTAGGAAATTTTCTCTACTGGGCTTTGCTCACCCTGTCGAGGGATCACCATTTCAGGTACAGGGAGCGATCGGGAAGGCGACACTCATTAGAGACCGTTTGAGAAGAAAGCCAGGTTGTGGCTTTGGTAGTTATTTTGTATAACATGTATTAGAATTGTAAATTTTAATATATGTTGAATTAAGAGTAATATAGAAACTCTTGAACCATGTAATATATTTGGTTGGGATATATTTTGATGAGTATTGATGTAGGGGCCCAAGTGACCATTTTTACCCAGATTACTCATATGTGGACCATGTGTGGTCATTGTAAACTCATTGGGATTGTTGCACTGGGGTAGAGCTCCCGCACAAAGGAGACTCGCCCGACATGAGTCGTGCTCCGTTCACCCGACATCCACGATTATTCCGCGAGTTGACGGGTCGTCAACCTGACACCTTGCCAAAGGCCACGGCTTGGTATCAGAGCTTAGGTACACGAAGTACTAGTGGCCAGGGACTTGGGCTTGTGTCACGGTCTTAGGAGCTTGAGACTTAGTATATGAAACCTAGGGATTGAGGGACTTGGGGCTTAGGCCATGGTCATTGAGGTGGCGAACATCACCACTTGTTGGCTCGATGTTAGAGCTTAGTATGTGGGATTACCTAGACAAATCACGATTGCACTAGGAACACTACATGCACCGTGGTTTTATGTAATTGTGTGATTGTTGTGATTGATGTGTGAATGGTGTGCATAACATGAATTGTTATGTATTGTGTGAATTGTGTGCTTAGGTAAATAGCACATAGGAAAAAATAAAATGTTGAACACTAGAGTTAGTGTGAGAACAAGTGTTCGAGAAATTTTGGACAAAATAGTCCAGAATTAAATGAAAAAATTCGGATGATTGCCCAGCTTTTGACAAGAATGTATCGGTTTTGTGGAAAACTGAAAATTATACCGCTTTTGTATAAGAAAAGGGTTCTACGAACCCTTAAAATTTTTTTGAGCTTCAGGGATAGCAAGAGTTCGCTTACCGTCTTATGGAGTAGCAAGGAAGGCTACCGGAGGAAAAAAAATGATGACGAAGAAATTTTCTAAGGTTTACAAGATGTAAACTAAAGAAAAAATGGATAAAATAAATTTTTATAAATTTATTCGTGTAATCGAAAATCGAAAAATGTATATATATATATATATATAGGTATATATATATATATATATATATATATATATATATATATATATATATATATATATATATCTCTGTGTGTGTGTGTGTGTGTGTGTGTGTGTGTGTGTGAAAAAAAAAGAAGAGAAGAAACAAAGCAGAATTGGTTGGGCTATTGCCCAACTGTGTCACGATACAATGGAAATTGTATCGTGACATAGCCTTCTCGGGCTTCGCAGTTGAGCTTTGAGCATGTCACACAATCGATTGTAATGCGATGCTTTTATACGCTGGGTCGGGAGCGTGTCACGATACACCGCTTGTTTCGTGAAAGGCTGAGGACTTGACTGGGAGTGAGGGTCACGATACAATAAATTGTATCGTGATAGGAGAAGGCTTGATAGTCGGGAATCAGGTCACGATACAAGAATCAGATCATGACAAGCGACAATAGCCGAGATGCGGTCACGACAATCGGGATTGTATCGTGATTGTGTGGGGTCGAGAGGCATATCGCCGGCCGTGTCGCACACAACACACAGCCAAGGCTACGATACCAGGCCGGCAGCCTACGACACGTCACAGGCGTACGACACAAGGCCAATGATACTACCGTTTAGGTTCGCACATCTACCGGGTCGCAGGTCATGACACTGAAAGACCGCACTCAACCTCGGGCGCACCACGCGCGCAACTGTGGTCCAAAGGCATGTACACTGTGCACTTAACCTAGTTTTGGGACTCAATCAAGCCGAGTCACTGCTTGGGACACTGCTCATGAACATCGCTCACAAAATTTTTCGAAAAAATAAAATGAGATAAAAATCTTAAATGAAATTTTCAAAAAATAAAAATTTTGATGTTGAATATGATTTGATATATTGAATTAATTAAGTCTTGTACCCACTCGACCATAGAGAGAGAGAGATCGAGATGCTCTAACACGGATGTGTGTTGGTAGCAAGAGGGAGGATCAAATTCTGTCTGGGTGGGAAGAGTGCGTAAGACTTCGTCACACGAGTTTCAAGACTGTGTATTAGATCAAGTATTTAGTCATCAGTATGTATGATGCTATTTCGCCGATGTACTTAGGCATGAGACTCGATCGCCTCTAGAGACAGTGGATCCCGTGGATTGGGACAAATAAGAAATTCAGCGAATAAGAAACGTATATATATGGCCACACCCTAGTACGGGTCGAGAACTAGTTTCACGGGTGCTATACAAGCACCTTCTCGTGGAAGACCCGAGAAATTCCACTTCTAGAAAAAGGGAAGGCAAAATCAGACTTTGCTACGAATTGTAATTTCGTTAAAAATCCGAATTTATTCTCTAGATCTTGGATGAAGAAACAGATTGCACCGTTGGAATCGTCTCCTCACACCCATAGCACGTAAAATTTCGTCGACCTCGAGATACGGAATTTACACGCTTTTGAGGCATCGCGCTCGTGTCAGAAACGAATTTCTTCGATGTGACGAAAGTCACATATAACAAGTAATCATGTTCCATAAGTGGTATGAATAGAGAAATTATGAAAATGGACGGCCGAGATAGTGTCGAATGTCAAAACTAGGGAAAAGAGGGACAAAATGATCATTTTGGGATTCGATTAAATGAGGAAAGGACAAAAGTTTGAATAGTGCATCTTCTTCTTCCTTTAAATCAAGACAAGACGTGAAAAAAAAAAAAAGAACCAGTAGCCAAACAAATTCGCTTTTTGTGAGAGAGAACCTCAAGCTTTCTGTAACATCTACATCCAACCACTCCAAGAAACGGACAAGAATGAAGTCATTTACACGGAGAGGGCTTCGTGTGGGTACCGGATTTAGGGAGCTTCCTCAAACTCCTTGAGGTAGAAGTTTCTCCCTACTTGGGTTTTATTCCTTCTTTAAGTACTTTGTCGACGTTTGAGTCGAATGAGGCCGTGAGGGGCCTTTTGATCGATCCCAAACCTTGGGACCGAATTGATACAATTTTTGGAACACCAAATGGAGCAGCCTGGATCGCCACTTCGCTGATTGGGTTGTTAAATCTTGAAATTTGTATTAAATCATGTATTGGTTTCTGATGAGGTCGGGAATGGCTGAATCATGGTTCACTAAGTGAACCGATGATTTGTGATTTTCTCTGGGAATGGCAACCGAGGTTTCACTATTCCCAAACGTTGTTATTGCAATAATTTTTGCGAATTACGTTTGGTCGAAGTAATTCAAGTAGAATTGCTCGTGGTTTGATCATTAGCCCACGTGGAGGTAATTCTTGATGTGATGAAATGAGAAATTACATAACATGATTGTGTGATTTAATTTTTATGTGAATATACGTAATGCTATATATTCAGACGCTACATAGATCAGAATCGACCGCATCATGCATTCCATACGCACCTATCACCCTGATCTATTGGGAGTGAGTGCATAAGATGAGTCTAGAGAAAATGGTTCCTGAGGGTTGTCTAAAAATGATAATTATCTGAGGGTAAATTATACCAAAAAATATCAATCATCTGAGACTACCCAATTGATATACATCGAGGGCAGTCCATAACAATATCAATCGTCTGAGACGCCTAATCACATATACACACTCCGAGGGTTGTCCACAAACAAACAAAATAATAATTCTCATACGAGGCTTAGGCGAGCAGCAGGAGTTTCGCGAGGACTCGCACGAGATGATGAGTTTGCACAGTAGACATTCAAGTAGATCATGCATTGCTTGAATGTGTTTATTTTGGAACAGACCGCACTTATAGGAAAGTAGCCCACTTAGGCGATTCCACTATCGAAACATTACTCAACTGGTCGAGGGATATTATTTTACGTGCATGAGCGTATGAGGCACTCGCCGTCCTGTAGACCGGGAGGCTAGAAGAAAGCCTAGGTTGCGGGCTTTGATGATTTTATACATGCATAGAATTCCCTAATTTTGATATGTGTTGTATAAGAGTAAATTATTAACTCTTAGAACTATCGGGCATAAAGGTATGTTTTACGATATTGTTATGAGTACTGCTATGGGCCCAAGTGGCCGCTTTACTCATGTGATGATATATCGACTGCTTGCACAAGTTTATACGTATTGTATTTGGGTAGAGCTCCCCGTACAAAGGAGACTCTGCCCGATTTTCTGAAGTGGCGTCGGGTAACCCGACATCCACTTGTATTCCGCGGGTTGACGGGTAGTCAACGAACCCCGGGTTTAGGGGCGTCACAGCTTGGTATCAGAGCTTAGGTATACGAATACCTAGGGAGCTCGGGTTGGGTATCCATCACCACTTGGGTGGTTGTTGTAGAGTATAGGTATATGGAAACCTAGAGATAGATGATTTGGGCTTAGGCCATAGTCGAGTAAGAACATCACCACTAGGTGTGGTTTGATGTTCGGTTTAGGTATGAGATTACTTGGTGAAACTGGTGACAAAACTGTGACACTGCATACACGTTGCTTGATGTGTTTCTGTGTGATTTGGATAATTATGTTAGTGTGAAAATATGCATAACATGAATGATGTGTGATCATGGTCAGATGTGTTGTGATTGTGTATATATAGCGATTAGCACTTAGTGTGTTAGGAGGATTTATGGAAACAAATTTTTATTGATGTTACAGAATCGAAAAGCGAAAATAAAAATAAATTTGAATAAATTTATTTGAGTGTTGGATAATGAAATCAAATTTTAATAAATTTGAGGTTGAACACTAGGGTTAGTGTTATATAAGGAGGCTTTGAGGAAATTATGGACCTTTTTTCCGTAATTAATGAAAAACAAAATAAATTTTAAGCAATTTATTTGGTTTATTGGAAAATGAGAAAAGAAAAAAAAAAAAAAAATATATATATATATATATATATATATATATATATATATATATATATATATATATATATATATATATATATATATATATATATAGTATATATATATATATACTGGTGTATATATATATAAGGTGGAGGAAATTTTTTTACAGTGTAAAACTGGAAAAAGAAAGTAAAGAAAATAAATTTCATAAATTTATTTGGTTATGAGGTGAAGAAAATAATTTTCTAAGATTTTACAAGTTGTAAAATTGAAGAAAATGGAGTAAAATATTTTTTTATAAATTTATTTGAGTATTATGGAAAATGAAAAAAGGTATATATATATATGAGTATATATATATATATATATATATATATATATATATATATATATATATATATATATATATATTTTTTTTTTCCAATTGATGGAACAAATGAAAAAAAAAAAAAAGGTGTATATATTTTTATATTTTCCAGTAGCTAGAAATGTGAAAAATGTATAGAATGAGAAGAAATATTTTTCTAAAAGTTTTACAATGTGTAAAGATAAAGAAAATAAATTTCATAAATTTATTTGGTTATGAGGAAGAGAAAATAATTTTCTAAGATTTTACAAGTAGTAAAATTTAAGAAAAGGGTAAAAATTTAAATACCCTTATAAATTTATTTGTGTCCAAGAAAATGAAAAAAAAAATTGATTTTAGTGATTTTTCCAACTCCACTGGAAATAATCAAAAAAAAATATTTATAATAAAACTAAAAAAATCAGGCAGAATTTGGAATTTTGCTAACAGCTTTTACTCCCTTGTATTGCAATACAAATGTATTGTACAAGATGTGTAGTTGGTTGGGAAGAAAGTGTATCAAGTAGAGGTGTTAGGATTGTATTGTAGCATAAAGGGGAAACGAAAATTTGGTATTGTGGAGCAAACAATTGTATTGCAATACGCGGAGCGCAGGTTCAAAATCAGACAGAATACGCCTTAGTGGGCAGTGTATTGCAATACAAACTATATTGTGAGGTGCAGGACAGGAGGCGATTCGCCGTGTCGCAAGGCGCAAACTTATGTCGCGACATCGACGCCGGGCGTAGGCGCTGGCGGCGATCGGGCGCGGCGGCGTGTAGCAAAGCGCCGGGCGTGGCAGGTGAAGGCGGCGGCGACGCGAGGGGCGAAAAGGGCACTCAAGACGGGCGCGCGGCGCGCGACACGGCGCCAAGGCGCCGCTGACACGGCGTCGTGTCGGCCACTAAAGGGCCGGGTCGGGCGTGCCATCGGGCCGCAGGGTCGTGCACTCTGCACTCGCACTATTCCCGAATCACCTCGACATTGTTCGTGAACCCGCTCATGAACACCGCTCATCACAAAAATTTTCGAAAATTTTTTTTTCGTTAAATTAAATAAAAAAATCAAATAAAATCAAATAAAATTAGACAAAATTTTCGAAAATAAAATTTTTGTTGAAAACAATATTTAAATGCACTGGACATTTCGCATTAATTAAAATGTAAGGACAATGTGTATACACCGATTTAAGTGTATGATTAGTGTCTCTGGTTGTGTTTATGCTCTTGTAGATATCAGATGAGATTTAATCACATTGAATTGTACAGATGGTTGGGGTCGAGACGAGGACGCAGGGCGCCCACAGGGTATTGGTCAGCACCACCTGCTCGACGCCAGGCTTACCGAGGCTATAGGTATTACGTGCCAATGCCATCGCACGTGCCGGTATACAGTAGACAGAGGTCCTAGTAACCTGTGAGGTTTAGTAAGATCATCCTCCGATGTGTAAGAGATCCGATGGTGGTAGACCATTGGTTCGGCACAGATCGAGAAGGTGTTGTGAGTAGCTGAGATTACCCGACACTGGTCAGGATTAGACTACCGTTCCAAATGCAGAGAGTGAGGCCCAAATATGGTGGAAATGGCAAGGACCCCAGACCTTAAAGGAGCCTTAAGATGAGTTCTCTCTATGATTTATAAGAGAATAGGATGTGATATGTCGAGGTCACAGTCGAGATCTCGTGACTCTACTCACAATGGACCCGAGGATTACGGATATGTCGTAGTCGATGTCATCCTCGGGATGGATTGATTGATAGCTTGCGTAGTCGCATCGATCATGAGCGTAGGAGGGTTACCAAACGCACGCAAGACTCCGCACTGCGGTGATATTTGTGGGGGCAAGTACGAGATTTTGCCCAGCAAGATACGAGTCCGTGTGTCGTGACGCTAGCGGGTCGGGCCAGCTGAGCCCACCGAGGACAAGGACCGCACTTAGATCTACCGAAAAGGTGCTAATATGTGGATGTTTTTCCGGCGAGCCACTCGTGGATCGCCTCTCTCGATGTGGACGCACTTCCTGTGACAGCGCTACACTGTACTTCACCCATCTCTATGACTCGCATAGATGGCACTAACAGTCAGAACTCGAGTCCGGGCCCAGGAGCTATCGACAAGGGTCCATTAGACCGAGCACTTCCACCATAGTGCTGCTCCTGCCGATTCATAAGAAGAAGCGGCGACCTTCGACCGGTATCGACTACGTGCAATAACAGATTGTCAATCAAGAATCTGCACTCCATTCATCGAGGATCGACGATTTATTCGATCACAATCGAGAGGAGCGACTACTCCAAGATGTGCCTTCACACTCCGTTACCATCAGCCGAGGTTAGAGACATATATCCCCAAGACGCCAGACGCTACACGGGCACTTCTGAGTTTACTTGATGCCCTTTTGATCGACGAATGCGCCAATGCAGATTCATGGACCTCATGCATGTGGTATTCCAATCCTATTTAGACTGGGCTGTAGTCTTCGTGGGATCATGAGTATCACTCGAGGACCGCTTTTACGCTTGTTGAGAGACCATTAGCCGTACGCCAAGTTCGCAGGCGCGAGTTCTCACATCGAGGTGAGATTTAGACACGGGTGTCAAGATCGTATGTCAATTCACCTAGAGAAGGACGAGGCCGTGATGAGTTGGGAGAGACCGAATGTCAATCTTCGAGATACGTAGCTGGGATTGGTCAGTCACAAGAGATTCGAGAATGGGCTGAAGTCATTCCATCTCAAGGTGGATCGTAGGATTTCGCCACGGGGATACGGGACTCTATGGCTTGACTCCGCCCGACCATGCAGAGAGAGAGATCGAGGATGCCCTGAGCACTCCTGATGCGTGTTGGTAGCAGAGGGAGGATGTTTCCTTCTACTCGGGGAAGAGGTAGAAGACTTCCGCTTCACACGAAGTTTCAAGATCCAGTCCAGGATCGCACGCGAGAAGGGATCGCCTCTAGAGACAGTGGGATCCCGTGACTTCGGGACGCGAATCCCGCTTAGTCAGAACAGAGAGTAGACGATTCATTCCCTCCACACCCTAGTACCCGGTCGAGGAACTATTTCGCCGGTGCTATACAAGCACCCTTAAACACACAGCCGGGAGGGGCCAGGAGCGTGGGTCAAGTCGTGACAACCAGTCAGCAAGAACTGGGCCGCAGGACCCAGGTGGTGCATCTATCGGGTTGTCAGATGTCGTGCATGACATGGATGAGCTGACGCCCATCTAAGTTGTCGCATCGTGGATCGTGAATGTTGTCATACCCGACACGACCTGATTTCAGTTTAGAGGTTAAGGCCTTTAGAGAAGCCAGAATAGATGTTCTTCCCCTAGTGCAAAGGTGAGAGTCGACCTAATGCTGGGATTACGAGTGAGAGATCCGAGATTCTCGCTTCATGGTGGACCTTGATCAAGTGTCACAAAGATGACATCACATGCTAGATGCACCTGGCATTTGGCCATTCACCACTCTGGGTGAGTTCGCTGAGTTTGTCTTTAGACTACGTCCCACGAAGACTCATACCATCTCAAAGAACGTAAGACAATGAAGCAGGTCATGTAAAGCAAAAAGGGGTCAAGATCCCCCAAGGTGAGAATCCTGATGTGGTGTAAAGACCCTGGAGATACCCAAATTTCGCGGTGAATGCAAGAGGCTCTCGGGCGTAAGCCAAAGAGTTATGTTAATCAAGATGAAAACACACTGCCAAAGTTATCACGTAAACTTAGAGTCGAGTGATGTGAGCCTGAGTGACTCGAGATTTGGATTAGCCCCTTGGCAAATTGGCATCAGTGTTGCCGACCCAAGCAAGGGCTTGGTATACGGATGTCATTCACGACATGGACTAGGTCAGATGGTCCATTGATTGTCACGATCAGGACCTCGGGAAGGCTCTGGCCATACACACAAAGTAAGGGTTGTGTGTGGTTACACGTCAGGTGGATTATATACAGTGTTAGAGGACACGCGAGCATACCGCCTTAGGTCTTAAGGGCAGAGGAGCACCCGCCTCTAGTAGAATTCGCTTCACAACAATAGTTATCGCGAGTATACGTGATGGGGCGCCATATGAGGCATTGTACTGGGAGGCCATGTAGATCACCTGCTATGTTGACCGGAGGTGGGAGAGAGTTCCATCAATCGGTCCCGATATGATTAGAGACACCTTCTCGAGAAGGTGAGCTTGATACGACAGCTGCCTTCTCACTCGCCGAGCCGGCGTAAAGAGCTATGTAGATGCAATGACGCCGACCTTTAGAGTCTCGAGGTCGCAGGATCATGTCTTCTCAAGGCATGCCCCAAGCAGGAGCCGTCGTGTTAGGTGTTTATGGGAAGTTATCGACGAGGTTTATCGGACCTTCGAGATACTCTAGAGGATAAGCGCGGCTATGCGCACGGCTGGCTTTAGCCCCCAAAGATGTTAGGTGTCCACGAGGTATTTTCACGCCTCCATGCTCCTAAGTATACCTGCATCCGTACCATGTGGTGGATCGCACGCATCGAGGTCGATTGACCGACGGGACCTCGATGGCACCAATATGTATTTTGGAAGCCGGATCGTTTTTGGCGGTGGCTGCAAGACCGTGAGGCTAGTAAGAGTGCTATGGCGCAATTAGTGGAGTGGAGGAGTCAACATGGGAACTGAGGACACGACGCATTACATATCCCTTCGCTTAGGATGAAGGCACGAAGTTCGCCGCTTAATAATTAAATGACGAGTTTACGCAGATGGTAGAGTGCAATCGCTGCACATGCATGTTAGTGAGTATGATTGTCCATAATTTCGGGACGAAATTCCTTTTAAGGAGGGGAGAATGTAAGAGCCGAGAAATTCCAATTTTTGGAAAAATGGCAAAATCGTAATTTCGGTTAATAATCATAAATTTATTCTCTAGATTTCGAATGATGAAACGGATTGCATCGTTGGAATCGTCTCACAAAATCTAGCTAGCACGTAAAATTTCGTCAAATTCCAAGACAATAAATTTACATCGCTGAGGCATCGCAGAATGTAAAAGCCGTAAAACGAATTTCGATGCGAATGAAAGTCACATATAACAAGTACTCATGTTCCATAAGTGGTATGAATAGAGAAATGATGAAATGGATCACGAGATAGTGCCGACGTCAAAACTGAAAAGAGTGACAAAATTGTCATTTCAAGATTTTTGATAAATGAGGAAAGGACAAAGTTTGAATAGCGTATCTTCTTCTTCTTTAAACCAAGAAAAACGTGAAAAAGAAGAACAAGAGTATAACAAATTTGCTTAGAGAGAACCTCAAGCTTCTCTCTAAAATATCGGGCGATCCGACCGTCGGCAGTCTTCGGGACAAGAAGGGAAGCTGCTCTACGCAGAGAGGGCTTTGTGTGGGTACCGGATTTAGGGAGTTTCCTCAAACTCCTTGAGGTAGGGGTTTCTCCCTACTTGGTTTTATTCCTTCACTTTGTCGATGTTCGGGAGTTTAACGAGGCCGCGAGGTTGACTCCATTCCAAACCTCGGGACCGAATTGATAAAATTCTGAACACCATAAATGGAGCGTACCGCATCCGCCACCCGCTTGATTCGGGGTTGTTAAATCTTGAAATTTTGTAATAAATCATGTATCGCCTGACGAGGCCTGAATGGTCAGAATCATGTTCACTAAGTGAACCGATGATTTAGATTTTCAGAATAGTAACCTAGGTTTCACTATTCCCAAATAGCTAGTCATCAAAATAATTTTTGTGAATTAATATGTTCGGGTCGAGTAATTCGGGCAGAATTGCTCGTGTTTGGATCATTAAACACGTGAGCTAATTTTGATGCGATTTAACGAGAAATTACATAACATGATCATAGCGATTTAATTTTTATGTGAATATATGCATGTTTATTTACATGTGTTATGATCAGAATGGAATCGCATCATGCATTCCATATGCATCGGGACACCCTAGACGACAGAGAGTGCATGTAAGATGAATCTAGAGAAAAATGGTTTCCTGAGGGTTGTCTAAAAACGATAATTATCTGAGGCAGATTCATACCAAAAATATCAATCATCTGAGACGGCCCAATCGATATACACCTGAGGTAGTCCATAACACATCAATCGTCTGAGACGCCCAATCGATATATACACACTGGAGCATTGGTCCACAAACAAAACAAAATAATAATTCTCATACGAGGTTTAGGCGAAGCGCAGGAGCTCGCGAGGACTCCCAGGCACGACGCCATGAGTCAGATGTGCAGAATATCCAAGTAGGATCATGCATTTGCTTGAATGTGTGTTTATTTCTGGAACATTGCACTCCACTTGGGTGTAGAGTAGCCCACTTAGGCGATTCCACTATCAGCATTAGCTCACTGGCTGAGGATATTATTTGCTGTGCATAGGAGCGTGCGAGGGACGGCTCGTCTTGCAGACTCCAGGTTTTTGTGAAGAAAGACGGGTCAGGGCTTTCATGATTTATACATGTATTAGAATTCTAACACTCTGATATATGTGTTGTAAGGAGAGTAAATTATTAACTCTTAGGAACTATCAAGAAGTTGGTATGTTTTACGATATTGTTATGAGTAATCGCTTACGGGCCCAAGTGGCCGCTTTTACCTACGTATCATATATCGACTGTCAGGGGATGTGTTTATACAGTATTGTATTCGGGGTAGAGCTCCCAGAGAAAGGGAGACTCACCCCGATTTTCCGGCGTGAAGGCCGCCGGATAACTCGACATCCACTTGTATTCATGTCGACGGCAATAACGAATTCCCCGGGCGAGGCGCTACACCTTCTAAGAAGATAGGGCCAAAGGCCAGAGTGTGGGTCGAGGTCAGGTACATGACTCACAGGCCGGGATTTCTAGTCAGGTAGGGCAGACGATATGTTATTTCTGTCGACAGCTTGGGCATATGAGACGAGGTTGCCCTAGGAGGCAAAGGTCTCATGGTACTACAAAGGAGCATACGTAATGTACCGATATGTATAAGGTACGCTTTCACTCTCGCACTTGTCGACCAGAGTAGAGTTTAAACTGGTTGCACTACATTCATTCATCACAGACCAGGTGATAGATTTCGGGCTTAGAGGTCGAGGCTTCTCAGAAACCAGATGATGTTCTTCCCTAGGTGTGTGAGAGTCGACCTGGATAGACTCGGATCAGAGTTCGAGATCTCTAAGATTCGCTTCACGGTGGACCCTGATCGTGTCACAAAGATGGGCATCATCAAGGCTCATGTGCACTCCGTAAGATCGCCAGCCGAGCCCAAAAGCGGGTGCATGGTATGGTCATTCACCACTCGTGAGCGTGGGTCAGTTTGTCTCAGGACTATGTCCAATGAAAAACTCATAGTTCGAATCAGAAACGAAGAGTAATTAAAGTGTGTCATAAAAGCTAGTTAGCGGGGGCCGTTAATCTCTAAGGTGAGAAGCCCTGAAGTTAGGATGAAGGAGACCCGCGGTAGTATCCGAAAGGTCCTGTGTGGGTGTAAGAGACCCGGGGAGCTATCCTAAATTTCTGTGTGGGTGTAAGAGACCAGGGGAGAGATCCCAACTTTCTGTGTTGGTGTAAGAGACCCGAGGAGATATCCTAAATTTCTGTGTGGGTGTAAGAGACCCGGGGAGCTATCCCAAATTTCTGTGTGGGTATAAGAAACCTGGGGGAGAGATCCCAAATTTCTGAACCCGGGGAGATATCCCAAATTTCTGTGTGGGTGTAAGAGACCCGGGGAGCTATCCCAAATTTCTGTGTGCGTGTAAAAGACTCGGGGAGAGATCCCAAATTTTTGTGTGGGTGTAAGAGACCCGGGGAGGTATTCCGAAATTTCTGTGTGGGTGTAAGAGACCCATGGAGTTATCCGAAATTTCTGTGTGGGTGCAAGAGACCCGTGGAGATATCCGAAATTTCTGAGTGGGTGTAAGAGACCCGTGGAGATATTCGAAATTTCTGTGTGAATGTAAGAGGCTCGCAGCAGGGGTCGGGCGAGTTATGTTGCCCGAGAGAGAAAACACACGGCCATGTTATCACGGTAAGACTTAGAGCCGAAAGTGATAGGAGTCGAGTGATCGAGACTTAAAACACACTACCATGGTTATCATGCAGACTTAGAGTCGAGCTGATAGACGGAGTGACTCGAGATTCGATACCCCCTTCGAAATCAGACGCGGGTAATAAGTACGGCAAGTACGGCTGATTTTCGATTTCATTCATGACATTGACAGCGTCGACTACCATCGGTCACAATGGTCGCGACCTCGGGAAGGTCGACGGCACACCGCTGTGGGTCAGGTAGGTTACGTCGCGGATTATATACAGCGTTAGAGGACATACCGCGAGCATACTCGGATCATAAGGGCAGTTAGGAAAGCATTCTGCCCCTAGGTGGAATTCGCCCACAACGACAAGACAGCAGTATACGATGGCACCATATGAGGTATCAGAGTGGGAGGCCATGCAGATCACCGATATAAATGGGACTGAGGCGGCAGAAACATCACTTATCCCATCTGGTTTAGAGATAACCTATAGCAGCCACACAATAACGCCTTCTACAACGCGAGTCAGAGATGAAGGTGAGACAAACACGCCATCTATTTATAGTGTCGAGATCGCCTTCTGGCTGGTGGGCGCTCTAATAGGAGGGTCGTTCAAGTAGCGCGAAGCTATCGCCTAGTTCATCGCACCCTTCGGTATACTTCGAGAGGGCACCGAGCGCACGGCTATTTTACCGCCAAGATGTCGTGTCCACGAGGTATTTCAAGTCTCCATGCTCCGAGATCACTCCAACCAAATTTCATGCAAAGTGGATCGGGGGAGATCGAGGTCGACATCACTGACCTTCGAGGAGTGGACCAAAGATGCATTATAGATAAATGGATCGTTTGCAATGCAAGACCGTGAGGCTAGTGAGGTGTTACGGCAACATCGCGGGAGTGGAGAGTCAACGCGAGTTATGACATGATTACGCCACCTATCCCTTCGCTTAGGATGAAGGTACGTGGCTTACCGCTTAATATTTAAACGACTGGGGCTTTACACGCATTGCGAGAGTCACGCATATGCATGTGTTTCGTAGTGATTGTATAGAATTTCGGGACGAAATTCTTAGAAGAGGAGAATGTAAGACCCGAGAAAATTCCAATTTTCTAAAAAGTGGCAAAATCGTAATCGGTAAAATTCAAATTTGCTAGATCCTGGATGATCTAAACGGAATTCATCGTTGGAATCGCCTTCGCCAAATCTAGCTACCACGTCAAATTTCTTCGACTCCAGACAATTTAATTTCCAGACGCTTTTCAAGGCACCGGCATCGGTGTCAGAAACGACACGCGACAGCGACAAAAGTCACTATAACATGTACTACGTGACATATGTTACGAGTAGAGAGAGGACGGAAATGGACGACCGGTGATAGTCATTAAGTGTCAAAACCAAGAGGCTTTGATAATATGCGAATTTCGAAGTTAATAACCATAAAAGACAAACGTGAATACCGCCTTCTTCCTTCAAAAAGACCAAAACTTAGAGCGGCCGGGACGACTTACGCGAAGACTAGCATTTTTTAGAGAGAGAGCACCTTCTCTCAGATTCAGCCGACGGACCATTTGCTCAACTGAAAAAGAAAGTCGCTTCGACGCCAAGGAGAAGCACGAGCTGGGCATCGACGCATGGAAATCTACAACTCCAAGAGGTAGGATCTTTCCTACTTGTGTTAATCCTTGTTTAAGAACCATGTAAATGGTTAGGAACGCTAAGCTTGTTTTACGTGAACCCGTCTCAAAAGTTTTCAACCGTTCTAAAATTCCTATTTTCATGTGGTCGTAAATAATAACCCGAGGGGCTTACTATTCATGAATAGTGATGTGAATATTTTTGCGTGAATTCTTTAAGAGATGTCAATGATTCAAAATGAATTTGGCTGATGTTTGCTAATTAGCCCATGTGAGCTAATTTCGTGTAATTGGGTTGAGAAATTACATAACATGCTTCAGGTGATTAATTATGTTAATATATATATATATATATGCATGTGAATATATTAGCATGAATGTGTTGGAACTGCATCATGCATTCCATATACTGGGGCAATCTTGTAATATAAGAGTTGTTTACGATATGAAATTGAAAGTTAAACGAAAATATTTGTGAAATGAATTTAATGGATGGATTCGTGAGAATCGGTTTTTGGGAGACTGGGCCTAACAATTACACGCTGAGGAGCCCATGAATTGTTTCGAAGGTTCTCCAACACACTACTTCGAGGGTAGTCCAATTACTTTACTCGAATTCCAGAGGAGTTTTCGAGAACAAAAAGCTTTGTTTCAAAATCGAATATTTACCGTATCCTAGCTTAGGGCATATGTGAGTGAGCTTCCAAGGGAGGACTCTGAGACTGGATCGGGCATGCATTTCGAGTAAGGTTCATGAACCGCTTGAATGTGAGTGTTTGCCATGCATGTGCACTTAGGTGGGGAGTAACCCATGTAGGAAATTTTCTTACCTGGCTTTGCTCACCCCGGGTCGAGGATCACCATCTCAGTACAGGAGCGATCTGAAGGCGACACTATTGTAGATCTGCTGAGAAGAAAGCCAAAGGTGTAAGGCTTTGTGTTATTTTGTATAACATGTATTAGAATTGTAAATTTTAATATATTACAATTAAGAGTAATATGTAAAACTCTTGAACCATGTAATATATTCGTCAGGGAGAGTATTTTGATGAGTATTGATGCAGGGGCCCAAGTGGAAATTTTTACTCATTTTTATTCATATGTGGACCCTGTGTGGTCATTGTAAACTTATTGGGACAGGTTTGTACCTTGGGTAGAGCTCCCGTATGCGAGATTCCCCGCCCGATTTTCATGAGTGGTACTCCAAGTTACCCGACATCCACGATTATTCGCGGTTGATAGGTCATTACCCGACACCCCGCTGAGGCGCTACAAGGGTACACAAGAAACGTGGATGCCTCGAGGGCTAGACTGATGTGTTGATGCACCGAGAGGGTAGTAGCTTATGGTTCTTGCCGGGCTGAAGAATCATAGCGCGCACTACCCCACACACGACATGAGTCGCATCGTAGTCTCGCCTCAAGAATCGGGCGCCACTATTTATATGGCGGCACGCCGAGGTGTACTCATACCACAAAAGTCTGAAGTATATTTTCACGCAGCGGGACCTCAACATGAGGCAACTGAGATGGATGGAGTTCCTAAATGATTATGACTTCACTTTGCATTACCATCCTGGTAAGGCAACGCTGGTAATGATGCGCCGCCTGGTTCACTAGGGAGCATCAAGTAGTATAGCTTCCCGTGACACACCCCCACCCCCTTCTAGCGACAGGTGTGCCGGCCACTCCACAGATATCCCCAACCGTTACCTCTAACAACTAGAAATTTCTGTGAAGCGAAGTCGTATTGCTTACTTAAACCTCGTATAATTTTTTTTCCTTTTCTTCACTTATGATTTTGAAAAATCTTGGCAGCATATCAGCTGCATATAGGACATGTTCCAAATCCTGTATACACAAAATTACACTTTCCTAAATATGGCAACCAGCAATCTCAACACATTCTCACAAGACTACACTATGTACATACATATGTTCCAATATACAATTCAAAGTATATCCTTACAAAATATTCTTAATTACAAAGATTCTGCAATAAATGTCGAGAATCCTCAATCATCGAAGGTCCTGAGTGCTCAGACTGAAAATAGTTTTAAACAAAAAATAATGAGCTAAACGAGGTCGGCAGAGTGTATGCTTTATAAAATGTTTTGCTTTTTCTAAAACATCTCAAAACTCGTAAAACTCTCTTTATAGAATATTTTCTGCTTTGCTCGCTTACCCAAAGTTTCAAAAACTTTCAGACTTGCCGCTTAAAAGTTTCTAAACTTTTCTCAAATCTCTCATTACCGGGCTTTACCTTACTTTGCTTTAAAAGTTTATAAAACTTTTTATAAACCTCTTGCTTTAAAAATGTATAAAACATTTCTCAAATCTCTTGCTTGCTTTGCTTTGAAAGTTTATAAAAACTTTTCATAAATCCTGTCATTGGCTTTAAAAGCTTCTAAAACTTTATAAATATCTTGCTTTAAAAGTTTCTCAAACTTTTTATAAACACGGAGCCCTGGGCTCAACCGCATGTTTTTAAAAATAAACGGAGCCCGGGCTCAACCGCTTGTTTTAAAAATCACCACAGAGCCTCGGGCTCAACCGATCGCTTTTGAAATATAAACCCGGAGCCCTGTCAACCGCTTGCTTTAAATCTCTACGGGAGCCCGGGGCTCAACCGTGCACCAGTGGTTGATTTTTTAAACTGTATATCATGCTTATAAATCATCAATCACTGGAGGCCTCATCGCTGTTGTACCCTGTTAACACGGAGCCCGGCATCGATCGCGCTGCTATCGGACTCGGGTCCACTTCCCAGCGGAAGGGCTTCGCACACTTCACTCCACCTTTCCTGAAATATGGTGGACCGGCCCGGGTCGCCATCACCATAATTTAGTTAGAGCTCTTAACCTTATATACTCCCCGTATCGCGCTACGCTCTCCTTTAAATGCCAAGGATGCATGACCTACGCTTGTCGACCGTGCAAAATTAAATGCATGTATGATATCCTAACTCCACCGCACGCACGGAATAATTCTCCGACCTGAGGCTTGTTTGCTTAGAACTAGGGATTTTAGTTAGGCCTGTTTTCACAAATATTCTCTTTGCTTGCTTGCTCTTTGAAAAATGGTTTACAATTCAAAACCATTTGCTTGCTTTCTTGAAACATGGTTTAATAATTCAAAACCATTGTTTGTTTACTTGCTCTTTGAATTATGGTTTTTCAATTTAAAACCATTTGCTTGCTTTAAAGATGGTTTGATAATTCAAAACCATTTGCTTGCTCTTTGAATAATGGTTTTACAACTCAAAACCAATAAATACCAGTGTAAAACAGTTTATAATAATAATACACTAGAATTTGAGAAAAATAGGTTTAGAACACTCACATTTTCTGCTTACTAAACATGAGCACGATTCCACAATTTTCTCGCCTTTGCTTTTAACCTACACACTCAACCGAATACGGCGAAATATTAATCTCCTATGTAATCGCATAATCTTAACGTACTTCCTAGCATTTAGTCACACTTAACGAAGCTTCGCCTCGGTGGCGAGGTACGCTACGTTTTTCATCAAGTTCCAATCTTATTTGAACCTCTCTTAATCATTTAATAAGGTTCCCATACTAACGGTGCATGAATTTAGGCTTAAATACACAAAAACTACACAATCTGGGCATTTTGGGCAATAATTCAGATCAGACACCTCCGACCAGACTCGCATGTGTTGCATCTCTATCAAAATTCACATTGCTGACTGCACCGATACAGTCAAGCTTCGCTGTAAGGACGCAGACACTCGTAATTGCATTCCCGGTACAACTTCGGAAATTTGCCCAGATTTGCTTCTTTTTGCCACTTTTGGTACCCACTCTCTTCATACAACTTCCCCATTCCTTAATACCTCAAGAATCATCATGGAATTCATCTCAAACCACTCCATAACACTTGTATTTGTGGTTTAGAACTCATACCACAAAACCCTAGGTGAAAATCTTATGAATTCAACCAAAGGTCCACCAATTCTTCTAAAACCCATATAAATATGATGATTCCATGTTTATTTTACACCAATTGAGGTTTTACCCACAAAACCTCAACAAATCAAGGGTTTATGTGATCTTTCCACAAAACCCTAGACAAAGGAGCAACAATTCTCCATGGGAATTTCATACCAAAAACCCTAGACATCCAAAATACCCAAATTAAACATAATTCCATACTTGATTTTCTTCCCTTTCTTCTCCTTCTCCTTCTTCCTCTTCTTCCTCTTCCTTTCTCCCTTGCTCTATTCTCTCCTCTCCAAAACGTGGAGCCCTAGCCTTTGGAGACCAAAATGAGACTTTGGTTTGTCTCATATCTCCTTTATAATCCCAATTTTCACTTAATTGCAAAGAGGTCCTTGATCACTTTAATATTACAAGACAACTCTTGTTATTTCTATTATGGCCCATCTCTACTTTGATTATGACCTTCATGTCCCATTTGATCAATTACTATTTTACCCTTGTTATATTACAACAATTCCGGGTTCATAAATTTATCATTTCATATTTTCATCCTTAAAAACAACTCCCAAAAATATTACAATTTCACTTGGTGCTCTTATATGCCCCTACGCCATATGTACTCGTACACTATCTCGGACGGGCGCATCCCGGGAGTGGCTGATGCTCGAGACTGTAGAATACACTACAAGATCACGAAAGGTGCTCGGTGGCAGCTACTGGGAGTTTGGTAGCTACACCGGGTCAAGGAGCGCAGGATTATCCAAGTGCATGACGCAGATGTCCATCAGACCGGGTACACAGTACAAGTGACGAGGGCTGGACCATTCACGCAGATGGTAGTCTTCAGTATAGAGGACGGGTAGGAGTTCCCCAGTTGATCGATTTGAGAGAGGAGATTCTCAGGGAGTTTCAACGCTTCGATTTGTCGCGGCATCCGCGGTACCGAAGATGTACCAGATTCACGCCAGATTACTGGGAGCTGAACGGTAAGAGACACTTAGTGTGACTTTGTTCGACGATGTCTCACGCGGTCGAAGAAGTTAAGGTCGAAAGCACCGTAAGTCACAGGCTACTCTAACCATTGGGAGGTAATGCCGGAAGTGAGCACATCACAATGGATTTCAGACCATTGCCACGGACACCGTTAGACATGACGCGTATGGGTGATAGCTGACCGACTCACGGTCGGGCACATTTTTCTAACCGTGTCGATGACCTTCACATTGAGATTCCCGCCGGGGCTGTACATTCGAGAGATAGTCCTGGCCACATAGAGTACTGGGAGACAATAGTGTCTGATAGAGACCCGAGGTTTACGGCGTACTTTTTGGAAGAGAGTTTCAAAAGGCTATCAGTACACTGGCCAATCTTTAAGTGAGTATAGCTTCCACTCAAGCATGCACGGTCACCGAGAGGACCATACAAATAGGAGGACATGTCGCAGCATGCTCCCGGATCATAAGGGCAGCTAGGAAGAGCACTTTCCCTTAGTGGAATTTGCCTACAACAATAGTTATCAGGCGATGGCACCATATGAGGCATTGTAGCTGGGAGGCCATGTGACACCGGAGCAGGCTCGGACTGAGGCTGAGAGAGCTCCATCACCCGGTCCCGATCCGATTTAGAGATGGCCTCCGGGAAGGTGAACTGATACGACAAATGCCTTTCTCACGACCGAGCCTAAGTAGAAGAGCTATAGCTCGAGCGTACGACGTCGACCCTTAAAGCCCGAGGGTCGGATCACGCTCTTCGCGTACGCCTACAGGAGTGGTCGTTCGTGAAGTGCTGAAGCACACAGGTTTATTGGGCCTTTCTAGATACTCAAGAGGGTAGGCATTGTAGCGAACCGGTTGGCTTTACCCCCCAGCATGTCAGGTGTCCACGAGGTATTTCACGTCTCCATGCTCCGAGGTGGCTACTCCAACCAAATTTCATGTAAAGGATCGGTGAGAGATCGGGGAGGTTGACACGGACGGAACCTTGATGAGGGACCGGGCGGTGCACATGGATAACCGGCATCGCCTTAAGGTCGCAAGACCGGAGGCTAGTGAGGGCATGGCGGCACCGTGGGAGGAGGAGTCAACGGGGAGCGCGAGGGACACGATGTGGGCCACCCATCCCTTCTTGTTTAGGGATGAAGGTACGTGGTTTAGTCGTTTAATACTTAAATGACTAGTTTACATGCATAGTAGAGTGCACGTTGCATATGCATGTGTTTTGTAGTGATTGTACAAAATTTCGGGACGAAATTCCTTTTAAGGAGGGGAAAATGTAAAACCCAGGAAAATTCTAATCTTCCCCATTTGAAAGCCAAAAATGTGCAGAAGGTGCAGTGGCTGAGGTTTGTGATTTCTAGAGAGAGAAAGTGTGCCTTCTCTCTAGATTTGCGGCCGTTCGGACTGTCGGTTCTCGACGGAGTAAGAAGTAAAGTTGCTCTATGCGGCGAGGGCTACGCTTGGGCACCGATTTGGTGGAGTTCCAACAACTCCAAGAGGTAGGGATCTTTTCCTATTTGTGTTATTCTTTGGCTAAGAGTCATGTGAATGGTTAGGAATATTCTAAGGCTTGTTTTAGTTGTAAATTAGGTCTCAAAAGCTTTGGACTGAGTGGAGAAAATTCCTATTTGTGTGGCCGTGAAGAGTGCCAACCCGAGGGTTTCACTGTTCACGTGAATAGTGACGAGATTTTCTTGGTGTGAAAATGTGTGTTGTAAGTGATTCAAAATGAATTGCTTGTGTTTGCTAATTAGCCAATGTGAGCTAATTTTGGTGTTATTGATGGAATTTAATAACATGATTTGTTTGAATTAATTATGCTAATATATATGCATGCGAATATATTAAATACAGCTGATCGGCATCATGCATTCCACATGACGCACCCTGTATATTAGGAGTTTGTTTGATAACATGAAATGAAAGAAAACGAAATAAGCTAAGGAAATAATTTCAAGGAAGATTTTTCAAGAATTGCCTCGAGAGTCGCCCAATAGATCACTTCGGATGAGGACCAAGGGACTGCTTCTGCAGCTGCTATCCGGAAGAATTCGCCTCGGAGGGTAGTCCAATATTTTAACGAAATTGTCAGGAGTTTTCTAACAAAAAGCTTTTGTTTCATAACCTGATATTTTACTCGATTCGCTTGGGGATGCGAGTAGCTTCGATGACTCTGACACGACGGCCACGTAGACATTCGAGTAGGTTCATGTAATTGCTCTGACGTGATTGCTTGCCATGACATGTGCATCTTGTAGCTGAGTAACCCATGTGTGAAATTATCGCTACCCGGGCTTTGCCTACCCCTTGGCCGAGGGATCACCATTTCAGCAATGTGGAGTGTAGCTGTAGAGGACGACGTCACTAGAGGCCGCGCTTAGAAGAAAGTTTCGACCGCGGGTTTTGGTAGACTTTTGTATAATATGGGCTAAAAATGGTACATTTTAATATATGTTAGATTAAGAGTGATTTATTAACTCTTGAACTATTGTATATAGTTACTATGTATTTTGTGGGTATTAATGCAGGGGCCCAAGTGGCCATTATTTTACTCGCATGTGGACCCTGTGTGGTCATTGTAAATTGTTGGGACAAGTTTTGTACCTCGGGTAGAGCTCCCCGTACAAAGGAGACTCTGTCCTCGATTTTCATGAGTGCGCCGGGTTACCCGACATCCATGCAGCATTCCGCTGCTGACGAGTTGTCACCAGACCTCGGCTCAAGGCTACACGCCTATCTCACTAGTAGAGTTTATTGCATCTCTGCATCAACCCTAAACTTTGAAATGTTTGAATGATTAAACCTTAATCACCACACTTGGAACCGGGAGATCTCTACTCTCCAATCTATCAAGTGTCACTCTACTCGAATCTCCAAGAGCCTTTATCTCTCAATCTCATATTCCCGGTAAGAGCATGCTAATGTTTGTCAAACATCACCATGTAAATAAATCATAGAAAATAGAGTAAGTATACATCAGATCCATGAATATACTGAATGAAACTGCATTAAAAACTAGTCCATATGAATGTAGCAAGGGTACAACAAAAACCCTAGAAATAAAACTAAAACATCATGTTGTTCATTACAATCATTGAGCTTTTAATCAGTAGGAGTTCGAGAAAGAAAATACAAATACAGGAATCACATGATCTCTCGAATGACCTTGTGTCGTCTTCCTCGCCTCGTCCTTCTTCTCCTCCTTTTTTTTTTTCCTTTTCTTCCCCCTCTTATTTGAAATTATCGCTAACAAAAGTCCCAACACTTCACGCGCCCAATGGCATTATTCGTTGTTCGACTTCAACGTTAACGCCGAGATGAACCGCAATCGGAGATATCCGGTTGTTTGATCGCAGTCGGTTTCCGCGCTTCTTCCCACGCCCAACAAACGCGCACCAAACATAGTTTGAGTATCTCGGCGGCATCCGATTATTAATTAAAAAGGAAACAACCAAAGATGATAAACCCGCAAGTTGATGATGAGCGGCTGGCTCATCCTCCCGAGATCAACCCGTTACATTTGGTCAACGTCAACGATCCAGATCCGGGTCACGCCCGGTACGAATATTTAAGCTAACGCACAATAATATATACCACAATTATAGAAGATGAATTTGACACTCATGTGAGCATTGTTGATTTGAATGTGATGTTTGTTCCCAAATTTGATATGATAGTATATAAAACAAAACAATTTCAATGGTTCCCTGCTTGCCATAAATAAATTAAAGATAAAGAAGCTCAGTATGCTCTTTGAAATGTATTAATTAAGCAATTATAGGAAATGTATAGTAACAATGTTTCTTGTGGTTAATGTTTTAGTTTTAAGTAAATGATGTGCAAGACATCATATGATGTAATTTCTATGTTCTTATTTTCAATTTGAAGTTGTATTATTATTTCTAAGAAATTAATGCATTAATAAATTAAAATCTTAATGTTTTATTATGTAACTCCAACCAACTATCTTCATTTTAAATATAAATAAAAATAATAAAAATGTATTATATCATTGTCAAAAAATAATTTTAATAAAAAATTAAATTATTTTAAATTTATTTATTTTACAAAAATTATAAATTATTAAAATAAATTAATACTATAAAATGAATATATTAAAATTATATATGAAAATAATTAAAATTAATAAAATAATAAATAATAAAATAATTATATCTTGAAAATAAAAATATGTTATAATGAAAGAATAATACTATAATAATAAATAATGAAAGAATAATACTTTAATAATAAAATAATAGGGGAATAGTGTTGACTAAAATGTGGCTCTCATCATTTCTATATTTAGAGATTTTAACATCCAATCTCCAAATATGGAGATGCACTATTCACATCTCTATTTTTGAGATGAAAATAGATAACTACTAGAGTGTGGTTTTTATCCCTAAAATCTTAATATTTAGAGATAGAGTAAAAAATAGAGCATCTCCAACCATTCTCCATTTTTAACTTCATCTCCATATTTGAAGGTTTTGATCCAAAAAATGCACTTCAATTATACTCCATTTACATCTCCATATTTGGAGATGCACTATTCACATATCCAATATTTACATCTTCATATTTGGATATGTGAATAATGCATCTCTAAATATGGAGATCTACTATTCATATCTCCAAATTTGGAGATGTGAATAGTAACTACTATTCTCTTATTATTTTAATATTATACTACTATTCTTTTCTTATTTTATTCTTATAATAATAAATTAATTATTTTTATAATATTTTTATAAAATATTTTATTTTAAGATATTTTTATTATTTATTATTTATTATTTTATTAATTTTGAATTATTTTCCATATACACTATGGTAAAATGATTTTAATAAATTTGAATAATTTAAATTTTTTATTAAAATTATTTTTTTGGTAATGATATAATACATTTTTATTTATATTGTATATAGAAGGCAATAATATTGTAATTAACTAATTCAATAATTTCTTAGAAATAAAAATACAACCTCAAATTGAAAATAAAAATGAACATAGAGATTACATCACATGATGTTTTGCACATCATTTTTTTAAACTAATACATTTGAGCTACAAGAAACATTATTGTTATACATTTCCCATAAATGCTCAATTAGTGTATTTCGATGTACATAATGAGTTTCTTTATCTTTAATTTATTTATGACGAGCAAGGAACTGTTAAAATTGTTCTGTTTTATCTACTATTATATCAACTTTCGGAATAAACATCACATTATAATCAACAATCTTTCCTTAAGTTTTAACTAGTCTTCGCATATCCATAAGTATCTTTATTATCACGTCTTGGCATAATATCATGAAGTATGTGTTTCTCTGTACATGATTTCATATCTGATCCATTCAAACATGAGTATTTCAAGGTGAAAAAATGGAGATTCAGTGGTTATAATGATGGTAATTTTAGTAATTTTAATGAATATGACAGTAAAAATTATGAAAGTGATATACCACCGTATTAGTTTTCATATTATATTTTTATCATTAGGTTAATGTAATTTTATTATATAGCTTTTATTAATGTTGTTTTATTTTCTAAGGTAACATGAAGCTCTATAATATAATATTTATTAGTTTAAAATGAATTTTTAGGTTTTTAATATTTTTTTATTTATTAGAATTATATTTATTTTATATAATTTCATATATCATATTCCTAAAAATATTCTAATTCGATAAAATAAAAGTTTGAATAATGAAAAGTGATTTAGAGTTAAAAATATAGATTGGTGGTTGGAATTGAAACTCCAAAAAGGGTCTCATTGTCTTCAAATATGGAGAATATGTCAATTTGGAGTTGGAAATGGAGATGCTCTTATTTCATCTCCAACAATGGTTCTTTATTTTTAACTCCAAATTGACATATTCTCTATATTTAAAGATGATGAGACTCATATTTTAGAGACTCAACTCCAACAAGCTATCTCTATTTTCAACCCTAAATCACTATTAATTGTTCAAACAATAATTTTTAAAAATAAGAATATTTTTAAAATATGATATTTGAAATACTTTTATTTTTATTTAGTATAAATATAAATTGTATTAAATAAATAAATAAAATAGGTAAAACAAACCTAAAATGCTTTTTAAACTAATAAATTATATTTTAAAGTATTATATTATATTAGAAGATAAAACAACTTTAAAAAGACTACATAATTAAATTATATTAAAATCATAACCAAATTATAAAAATCAAATACACAAATTAATGGGTTTATAATCAAATTTCCCGCGAAGTTGGCTTTGTTGTCTTCCATGAGAGCTCATTCTTGCTGGGGAATGAATTATTGTGATTGTGTTTCTTTTTATTTGTGAAAGTTGAGATGCTAGCTATCACACTCCAAACAAGTGGACTCAGTTTTTGGTTTATTACTTTATTTTACGTCAAGCAGTTGGCCATCTATGAGGCTGAGTTAGACGGCCTAGCCTGAAGGCAAAGAGCATTCCTCTTGTGCAGTACAATACCAGGTTTCACATCCATGTCTATGTCATCTTTGCTCATTCCATGAGGCATTTCCCAGTCAAATGAGTATAGAAGATTAGCTAGTGCGAGCTCCACCGTCACAACTGCCAGATGAATCCCCCGGACACAAATTCTTCGGCCCTTTCGAACGGTATCAGCTGATAATCCTGTCCTTTGAAGTCAACAGAGCTACCCAAGAATCTTTCAGGTAAGAACTCTTCTGGGTTTTCCCAAACTTCAGGATCTCTCCCAATGGCCCATGCATTCACATAGACTAGTGTTTTGGGTGGTATGTCGTAGCCGTCTATGCAACACTTTTCAAGTGTTTGCCTGGGGAGTAGCAATGGAGCCGGGGGGTGCACTCTTAGTGTCTCCTTCACCAAAGCCTTCAGGTATGGCAGTTTATGAAAATCATCTTCATCTACAAAACCTTTATTTCCAAACGCACTTCTCAATTCTTCTTGAGCTTTCTTCATCACTCCCGGATTCTTCATCACTTCCGTCATCGCCCAAACTAAAGTGGCTCCTGTATGCTGTTCCCGCCACAAATATGTCCTACAAAAAAGAAAAGCAAAATTGAGAAGATGGATATCTTAAGTAAGTTTTAAATTGAGAAATTAATTAATTAACTGACCATGAGCACTGCCTTGATGTGATCCCATGTGAGATCCATTGAAAATAACCTCTCCCTCTTTATTCTAAGCAACACGTCGATGATATCCTCTCGCTCTTGTTTTGCTCTCTTGGGATCTAGGTGCTCGTTGATGATTTCCTGGTAGAACAAATCCAATTCCTTGAAACTCTTCTCGAGCCGACCAATCATACCAGTGAATTTATCAACCCACCACCCATAAAAGTAGTCATGAAAAAGAAACCAGCCGCCATGGCTCAATTTCATTCAGCACCCCATGAAACCTACTTCTTTCACACCCTTCATCATCGCCGTACCTCTTATAAGCGATCCGACAGATTATGGTGTTGGTGAGCAACATCAGCGTCTCACTCAAGTTGGTGAGTTTGGCGGATGAAGCAGATTTAGATATTTTTTCAATCATTCGGGAAACCTCGTCTTCCCGAATCGAACGGAAGGATAGTGCCCTTCTGGAGGTGAAGAGATGGACAACGCATATCTTCCTCATCTCCCTCCAGTACTCACCGTACGGTGCGAAACCCAAGTCCAAGCCATTGTAGGATATCTTTTGCATGCCGAGCAAAGAAGGCCGGCTGGAAAATTCAAGATCGTGTGCTTTCAAGGCCTCTTTCGCCATTCCGGCCGAAGAAATCACCAGGGCAGGCAAACAGCCGAGACGCAAGGACATTATGGGGCCATATTGATTAGAGAGCTGCCATAGGGAGACATGAGGAGTTGAGCTATCCATCTGGTGCAAGTTTCCAATGAAGGGAAGACCAGGAGGACCTGGTGGAAGATGCATTATTCCTCCATTTACTTTGTATTTCCGAATTAGAAAGAAAAGCAAGAGGGGTAGAGCTCCAAGGAAAAGAAGTAAAGCCATGACTTAGCTAGGGTTAATTTGGGGTGGGAGAGGATTAGAGAAATGGTGAGAGATGAATGTCCTTAAATCCACCTCTTCCATGAAAGGGACATCTTAAATGTTAGATTAAAATAGCAAATTAATTATAAATCTAAGGGTATGTGTCTTGTTTTCTTTTCGCAAAAATAAGAAGAACAATGAACATGTTTGGTTCCTCTTTTCTTTTTTTTCTTTCTTTTTTTTTTTTTTTTTTTAAAAACACACAAAACACAAAAAATAAATAAATAAATAAATTCAGATAATAAAAACAATTTCCATAAAAAACCAAAATCATATTCTTTGCCTTTTCAAAATTTGTACTAAAATGAATAAAGATGAGCATATTAATTTATATGCAATATATTTATGCAAACTTGAAAAACTATTTCTCCTTAAAATTAAACAAACTAATAATTAAATTTACATGTAAGAACATGACTCATTTCACTCAATGATGAATATAATTAAACAAGTGATAAGAAATATTACTTAGTGAAAGGATTATTGATTATTTCATTATATTTATCATACTTTTTGTTATTCTAGTAATAGGTTATAATATTGGTTTATTGTATTATTATTATTATTATTATGAATGTAATTAAACAAGTGATAAGAAATATTACTTAGTGAAAGAATTATTGATTATTTCATTATATTTATCATACTTTTTGTTATTCTAATAATAGGTTATAATATTGGTTTATTGTATCATCATCATCATCATCATCATCATCATCTTCTTCTTTTTCTTTTTCTTTTTTTCACCCCTCTCGTTAATTTTAATAATTGAGAGATAGAGAGACTGTGTGATATTTTTGAGTTGGAGACAAAACAGATTGTGGCAGGGCTAAAACCCACTTGGCCTCTTGGCCACTTGGTGGACGACAGATGGTTGAAAGAGAAGTCTCCAGAAATAGGTCATGACCACAACGTACAGAAATCAGAATAGAGATCTTCACACAATCAATATCATGGTACATGAGTGTGAGTATTGGACTATACAATGGTGTGATTCACACCGTGTGGATAGGTTTTTTTAAACAAAATCAAAAGGTATCCTTAACACATATTATCCTTCATTAAAATTTGTAGTAATTTACATTATTTTGTTTTAATAACTTTTCCATTATACATAAATATCACATGTAATCATGATTGTAACAATATTTTCTCAATAATTTATAAATACACAAAATAATTTAACACCCTCAGGCCTCAACATATTTATGAACCTATCTATTAAAAACTTTGACTATAAAATAACATAAATTGAATAGTTTGCAAATCTTTCTTGCACCACTTGACTTGTACTTCTCAATTTTCAGCTTCACACGTTCAATATCATGGTACATGAGTGTGAGTATTGGACTATACAATGGTGTGATTCACACCGTGTGGATAGGTTTTTTTAAACAAAATCAAAAGGTATCCTTAACACATATTATCCTTCATTAAAATTTGTAGTAATTTACATTATTTTGTTTTAATAACTTTTCCATTATACATAAATATCACATGCAATCATGATTGTAACAGTATTTTCTCAATAATTTATAAATACACAAAATAATTTAACACCCTCAGGCCTCAACATATTTATGAACCTATCTATTAAAAACTTTGACTATAAAAAACACAAATTGAATAGTTTGCAAATCTTTCTTGCACCACTTGACTTGGCCTTCTCAATTTTCAGCTTCACACGTTTTGGAGCATCTTTAAAGTTCACAGCAAACTCGATCTCGACCTTTTCTTAGAATTTATATAATTAAGAAAGAAAATAAATTTCACTCAAATTCAAACCAATGAAAACACAGAAATGAATGAATGAAAACAGAGAAACGAATGAATGAGTTGGAACCAAATTATTCTATTTTTTGAAAAAATATCCAATTAAAAACAATTTTGAATTTAAGGTGAAGGAGAATGTTCTGATCATCCAAACACTGTCTAATTGGATTAAAAGAGGGAGAGCCTAAAAATTTGAAAATGGTTGATGGCGTCGCTTCACCTCAACTTAGAAGCATTTTGGTTTAGAAAGGAAGGAGCCTTTGATCCAATGGCTAAGAAAAGATCCAACAAAAGGATAAATCGTTTCCCCCAAATATAGATCGATTTCAAGAATAAGACCTTAAAAAAAGGAACTTCTTAACGTCCTTAACTCTTTAAAAATAGTTTAAGAAAAATTGCAATTTAAAATACTTGATTGATTCAATATCATCTATTTAAAACCTCAACATTTTATGTTAGGCTGAGGATGAAAATATGGATACTTGATATTATCGATGAATATTTTTACATAAATATCGGTAATTAAAAATTATTCAAATATATTTTAATTTATGTATCAAAATTATTTTGAAAGTTTAGCAATGGTGATATCAAATAGTTTTTTGAAATTTTTTTGAAATTTCTTTATTTTATATATATATATATATATATATATATGTTATTAAAAAATAAAATTATTTTTTATATATAGTATTTTCAAGAAAAAAATACTAACACAAAAAATATAAAGTGATAATAATTTTTAAGAAAATCATTAAATGAAAGAAATGAAATATTTGTTGTAAGAGTATAATTTAATTAAGATAACTTTGTTCAATAAATTTAATAAATGAAACTTAATATATAAAAAATAAAAAAAAAGACTTATTAAAACATTTTCAATAAAATGAATGGTTGGATATAAAAAATACTTTCTTCCACTTGTTTTGCCAAGGATCGAATCCCATAAAGGGATCCCTTAGTCTGTTATCGTTTTCGATATCAATAAATCCTATAAATATCCCTTAATCGGTCTCAATCGATTACGATTGATGATATCCCTCAATCGATCTCAATCGATTACGATTGATGATATCTCTCAATTAATTATCGATTAAGAATATTATGTTGAAGTCATTCGATAACCAATATATCAACTATATTTTGTGGATATAAATTGATGTATTGATGATATTTTATTGTTAGGTTATAAGAAATTTCTATATCTTGAGCAGTTCAATAAAAGATTTGGAAAATGAAATTATGAGACATTTATGAATTTTTATCTTCCTCACTAAAAGCTTACAATGTATTTTAATTAAAATAAATATATTTAATAATAATAATGAAACAATCATAACGCTTTTATTCAATCAACATCAAAATACGACAAGCGAGTATTAGCCACAATTGGTGGGATAAGTCACATGACTTGCAGCAGGACCAATGAATTCCTTGTCATTAGTCATCAAAACAACTCTACAATAAATAAATCAATAAATCATGTACGTTCGGTTTAAGCACGCCTCCACCCATAAATCTTGGTTTACAATAAATAAATCAATAAATCATGTACGTTCGGTTTAAGCACGCCTCCACCCATAAATCTTGGCTTTCAATTGGGTTTCGTTGAAAAAATCTGGAGCTTATATAGTTGAAAAACGTTAGAACTTATATAAATTCGAGCTTATTATAACTCTTCATTTTCAAACTTTTAAATTATAGTATTTCCGTCTTGAAATTCGGATTATTTATCAGTCAATCGGCGAGCTTATTCGACAAGCTTCGAATTATTGACGTCTCTCATGAAAATCGGGCGTAGTCTCGGCATGCGAATTTACGAATCGATCACGCGCGTAATATAACATGCCGATCGGCCATCCGATTACATGATATCTATAACCCGAGTAAGCGACCTCTTAGGCCCATCTGTAACTTTCGTCAGCGAATCACATGTCCATTTATATCCGATAGTTTTGAGGTTAAATTTTACTCTTATAACACATATATTAAAATTAGAGAATTGTCAGTAATAAATGCAATCATCGCTTTGTGGCGTAATCAGAACTTTCTTTTAAAACTTCGGTCTACAGGATGGCGATCTCACCGCTGCGGCTCGCATGCGCGTAAAATAATATCCGTCGACGGGGTGAGAAATGTTGTCTTTCGATGGTGGAATCGCGCACAAGTGGAGGCTCTTCTCATTTAAATCGTATCACTGATGTTACGAAATAATAGCGTTAATGAATCGTGATCTGCGAAAGTCTGGCTGATAAATCACCTGATGCCAGAGTCCTCACCGACTCCTCACACTAGCCTAAGCCTGTATGAGAATTATTATATTGTTGTGAATGACCCATAGATGTATATATATCTGATTAGACCGTGTAGATGATTGATATTATTTATGGAATTCTGCTCCAGATGTGTATATCGATTGGGCCGTCGTGACGATTGATATTTTGGTATGGGCTTTTCCCAAATGTTATCATTTTTAGACAACCCTCGAAACCATTTTTCTGCAGAAGCACAAATACCGTGCGCTCGCTCCTACCCAGTCTGGGTGTTCAGTGCGCCATGAAATGCATGATGCCAATTATTCTGATCCTGTAGCATTACAAATATATAAGCATCTTATATTCGCATAAAAATTAAATCGCTACAATCATGTTATGTAATTTATGTTTCATGGCATCAAAATTACCTGCGTGGGTAATAATTCAAAGCAGAGCAGTCCCTCTTGAATTCTTCGGCCAAAACAGTGATACCAAGGAATTTATATTATAGAATAGTGGAAATACTCGAGTTACTTTTCGAGAAAGAATTCTGCGTCATTCGGTTGACTGTGAGCCACAGAAATTCAGCGGTCATTTACGGGCTCATACACATCAAAGCATCATTTATAGCATAGAACATCACGGATGCCCAAACAGCCCCACAACCCACGGACATAAGAGAGGGCTAAAAAAGGAAATTCTCACATTTCGGTCGAGTTTTGGGACCGATCAAGCGACCAGCTCAGCGGCTCAATCAGCTCCAAACATCGGCA
The DNA here is from genome assembly GCA_016808115.1 of Tetrastigma voinierianum. NCBI lineage: Eukaryota > Viridiplantae > Streptophyta > Magnoliopsida > Vitales > Vitaceae > Tetrastigma > Tetrastigma voinierianum. The sequence continues at coordinate 1,042,706 of JAEQBH010000608.1, forward strand.
TGATTTCTTAAGCGAAAGTAAAAGCCACAGTAGGGAGAATACCCTACCTCACACAGTTTATTAAACTCCTTAAATCCAGATGCATGCGTGAGGCGCTCTGCGTGGAAATAGAACTTTAAGTACCGTCCTGAGGAGGCTAGGTAGATTAGGATTGAATGTCCCAGAGAGAGTGGCGTGTTCTCTCGCTCTAAAACTCTTCAGAATTGCTCCTCAACGCACTCCCCTGCAACCCCGTTTAGTCTCCTAATTAAAGGAGGAAGATGAGTACTATTGAGGTTTTTGTCATTTCCTCATTTAACTATTTCAAAAATGACCATTTTGTCCCTCTGTTCCCAGTTTTGACATTCGGCACTATCTCGACCGTCCATTTACATCATTTATCTACTCATGCCACTTATGACACATGAGTACGTGTTATATCACGGCACCGTTTGCATGGAAATCGTTTTACGGCGCCGACTTATGATACCTCGAAAAGCGTGTAAATTTGCATTTGTGGAATTCGACGAGGTCGACATACAAGCTGATTTTGAGAGACGATTCTTGATTTTGTCCATTTCGTCATCAGGATCTAGAATAAATTCAGGGATTTTTAACCGAAATTACAATTTTGTAATAGCCGAAATTACGATTTTCTTGAATTTTTTAAAAATTGGAATTTATCGAGATAACCACGATTCTCCCTCACTTAAGGAATTTCGTCCCAAAGGTAGGGGACCTTCAATCACTATCACTCACACACTTTTGTACAGCGTGCACTCTCACGAAGTAAACATAGCAGTCATTAAAATCTTAAGCGACTAAATGGCGTCTTCGTCACTGCCAAATAAGAAGGGATAGGTGGCCATCGTGTCTCGCTCACGTTGACTCTCTGCTCCATGGTGCTGGCACCATCTCAGCTCGTGGTCTTGCGTCATGGCGTCGCGGTATCCAAAATGCACCTTTGGTACTTCTCGAAGGTCGTCGGAGTGTCGGCCTCGATCGTCCCCGATCCACTTCCACATGGTACGGATACGGCGTATACTTCGGGCATGGAGCGTGAAGAACACCTCGTGGACACGACAAGGTTGGAAGTGGTAAAGCAACCTTCAGTGCTGTATAGTGCCTATCCTCTCGAGTATCTCGAAGGCCCGATGAATCTGCAGTATAGCTTCCCAGCGCTTGTCGAACTGTGGCTCTCTCTTAGGAATCACACCTTCGAAACATGATCCACTAACCTCGAACTCTAAGGGTTGACATCGTACATCAGCATAGCTCTTACTGTAGGCTCTACGAGGCGGAGTGAAAAGCACTGTTGGCCAATATCGGCTCACCTTCCTCAGGGAGTGTCTGGGAATGATCGGGACAGTGATGGGCTCTCAGCCTCCCGGTCCAAACATAGCAGTGATCTATATGGCCTCCATTACAATGCCTCATATGAAATTGCCATCTGGCCCATACCCACGATAACTGTGTTGTGGCCAGGAATTCCGCCTAAGGGCAATTGCTCCTCTACCCTTATGACCTAGAGCACTTTTTCATGACGTGTCCTCAACACACGTATATAATCATACGACGTGTAACCACACCACTGACCACTTTGGGTGTGTAAGCAGCCTTACGAGGTCACAATCAGCGACAATCAATGGACGTCCAACCTAATCCATGTCATGAATGACATAAAAAACTATCTGAAACCCTTCTTGTTCGACAACACCAATGCAATTTCCAAAGGGGTATCGAATCACCGATCCTCTCGACTCTATCAGAATCGACTCTCGCTTTATATCCTAGGGAAGAACATCTATATCACAGCTACTCTAATGACCTTAACCTCTAAGCCCCGAATCTAGGCGTCCTTGCGGTTGCCAGTGACCGTTAAGATTCAGTGCAACGGCAGATGAACATGACTCATCCATCTGTGACGACATCAACAGCAATATGTTTACCACCTTAAGGTCCGCCACCTTATTTCACCTTGACTCGATGCGTCACGACTTGACCCACCTGTTTGGCCTATGCATTGTTGGGAGTGCTTATATAGGACCCCAGCGAAACTAGTTCCTCTAACCAGTACTAGGGTGTAGAGGAATAAGCATATACTCTCTGTTTCTCTGTTGGTACTTGGGCTGTGTCCACGGCTCACAGGATCCACGTCTCAAGAGGCGATCCATCTCACATGCTGATCATTGCAGTCACGAGAAACTCATGTGAAGCGAAGTCTTACGCCTCTTCCACAGAACTAGAAGAAAATTTGATCCTCCCTCTTGCTACCAACACCGCATCTGGCCCGAGGTGCTCAAGAGCATACTCGATCTCTCTCATGGTCGGGGCCGTCCGGCCAACCTGGAGTCCACGTCGTGGCGAAATTCTACGATCTACGCCTCGAATGGACAACTTGACCCGTTCTCGAATCTGTAATACCCAGCCAATCCCCGAGAAACTACGCGTCTCAAGATTTGACATTGATCTCTCGCATTCATTATAAGCCTCGACCTTCTCTGGGTGGCCCGACACCCGCGTGTCTAAAAATCTCACACCGGTAAGCCAAAGTCGCACTTCTTGATCTTGGCATACGGTGATGGTCTCTCGACAAGCGTAACCGCGATCCTGAGTGATGCACTCATGCTCCCCACTCTGGCCCGGGAGTAGATCAAATGTCATCCGAGCTCGACAAGCCCGATCTGAATAAGGTTGGAACACCATGCATGAGGTCCATGAATGCGTGGCGCGTCGATCGATCAAAGAGGCATCCTGTGAAACTCAAGGGTGCCTCGCAGCGTTCATATTTGTCTTGAGATATCTGTCTCCACAACCACCGGTGATGTTAACGGTCTGAATCCTCTTGGAGTAGACTCGCACTCCTCTCCCATTGATCAGACAAATCATGATCCTTGGCGATGGTGCAGATTCTTTGTCGTAACCATGTTCCATTGTCGATAATCAATGCGGTTGAAGGGTCTTGCCCCTTCTTCTTAGAAGAAATAGAGGCAGGGCGCCCGTGGTGAAGTGCTCGGTCGATAAACCCCGCTTTCAATTCAATAGCTCCACGTAACTGGACTGCGAGTTCCTGCAGACTCATTTGGTGCCGTCTATGCGAGGGTCCATGAGATGGAATTTAATCTTAGGGTGTAACTTCGATCTTGAAGTCTCGACCCTCTATGGAGGTAATCCAGGTAGCTCATTTGGAAAAACATCCACATACTCGCAAATTACTTTCCCGAGGTAGATCTAGTCTGGTCTCTAATTAGATCCCTCCCCAGGGTAGGCTCATTATCGACTTAGTTAGCGTCGCCTTTTTGGACACAAGTAAAGCATGCGGGGCTGAAATGTCATACTTGTCCCCCTGAGAATGCCATACGAAGTCTTGTCACTGTATAAGCGGCCAGCCCTCTACGCTCTGTCCGATAAGCGACCATATAAATTGCATCATTTGTCAGTATAGGATGACATCGAACTTCGACATATCCATGATCCCAGGTCCACTTTGTGAGTAAAGTCCCGAGATCTCCAACCTTCACCCAACCTCGACATATCATCCTGAAAACTAAAAAAAAAAAAATGCAATCCTAGGCACTACAAGAAATTCCCGGTTCTGGGCAAAATTACCCAGTAGTTAAGTGCATTGGTAATTAAACCAGAACTCTTAATGAACAAAGCATATTTTTATGAATTTTCAGCTATAAGTTTCTGAAATGGAATCTTTGGAAAATTAGGCAGAAAGTGTTAAAATGGGTAATATTCACACCTTATCTCAGGCGCCAACTTTTTAGGTACCATTTCTGAAACGAATACCTACGGAAAAGTACCAGAGGAAGTGTTAAAGTGAGTAATTTTCCATTTACCTACGAGAATACAAAATCAGAGCGGAGGTGTTAAAGTGGGTAATTTTCAGTACCAACCAAGGGGATACCTACGGAACATTAGAGTGAAGGAAGTGTTTCGTAGGTAGAGTACTATCTTTGATACTTTTTGAAATATTTATCTTTAATACTTGATATTATTAAATATAGGGTGGAATTATAATAATATTTTAAATTTTATAAAATAGAAATAATTTTTAATGTTTAAACTAATATATCAAAAGAATTAAAATTAATTATTTTATTCTAACCAATATATATATATATATATATATATATATATATATATATATATATATATATATATATATATATATATATATATATATATGCTTATTTTGCAGAATTAATATAACAAGTTGATGAATGATATATATAATATTTTCAATTTATCTAACATTGGTGTGTTGTTTAGTGGATCCTCCATGTTTTCCCAAGTTCAAGGTCGGGTTCAAAACCCGCCCGAATGCATATTTTTCTTGATTTTGGTAAACTAAAAAATACCGACGGACTTTAGTGGGTAAATTAAAATGGAATTACCTAGATTTTGTTGGTATTTCGTCCCCCATTTTGTAGATTTTCCTCGGCTTTACCTACCACTTTTCCACAATTTACCGGCCAGATTTTTCGTAGGTAATTTACTACGGATTGATTTTCCGTCGTGAATTTATTTACCTACGCCACAACGACCTCACGAGAAATATAGTTGTCGATATTAGTAGAGTAAGAGATTTAATTAAGCCAGATTGTTTATATTATTTCTGAATTTTAAAGTAGGTAAATTGTCGATTGTTGTAGTGAGGGGAGAACTACATGAGAACAAAGAATCCCTCTAAGGTCTCAAGAGGTTCTTGCCCATTTCCACCATATTTGGGCTCACTTTCTATTTGGAGCAGTGGTCTAATCATTGTAGTGTAATCGGAGGAAATTGTCTCGTAGCCTCACAACACCTTCTCGTCGCATGAACCAATGGTTTGCCACCATCGGATCTCACTCCCCCACAATGAATGTCGGAGATGATGCTAAACCTTTTGGAGGTTATTAGGGCCTCCTAACTGCACGCTACACTAGCGTGCGATGGCGGCCGGAAGTCGCAATACCCTCACCGGGCCTACTGAGGCCTGCGATCAAATCACTGGCGGTGCACGACCCGGTACCCTCGTGGGCGCCCTCTACGTCCGCCTCGACTAGCCATCTACATATGTCAAGTAGCAGCAAGATTCATTTAATTTTCATTTCAGTATAACTAGCAATGCACATGCCAATTACTAATAGACTTGACAACCATGAATGGCAGTTCATTTCCTAAGTGGCATGCTTCCAACCACTCAATTCCATTTATTTCAATAAAATTCTTAGCTTTCTTGTTCATTTTAATTATCCAAAATCCCTAAGGTCATGGTTTCTAACATAGCATTCACCCTTTCCCTATACACATTACACCATATGCATATAGTTAAATACAATGCGATTATCTTTAAGGCATAAGCGCGACCACGAGACACTATTCATACACGAAATAGTTCATATACCAGATATGGTTCATAAGCGTGCAAGACATAATTTCATTTTAAACAAATTATTTTGATCAACAAAAATTTCATTTTTGAAAATTTTATTTTTCCGAAATTTTGTCTAATTTTATTTTATTTATTTTATTTTAATTTAATTTAAAAATATATTTTTTTTCCAAAATTTTTTGTGATGAACAGTGTTCATGAACCGAGTTCACGAACAATGTCCAAAAATTGACTTGAATTCTGATCTTGAGTCAAAGCCAGATTCAACGGTGAGTGCACAGTGCACGACCACGACCCGAGGCCGCGCCCGAGGCGTCACCGTATATCACCCACCTTTCGTCGCCAGTAGCGCCCGCTGCGTGCCAGCGCGCAACGCCCTCGCGCCCAGCGCATCCGCTGCGCGCCCGGCACGTGTCATGCGCCGTGCCACGCGCTACTCCCTGCCGCGCGCCAGCACCGGCAAATGCGCGCTTGGCCTTTTACTGTACCAGCGCTGCGCGCCGCTTCGCCCGATAGCCATTGGCCACAGCGTCTTATTGCAACCCGGCCCACGCGCCCAAACCTCCCCACCGATCCTGACCGCTATAGTGTATCACGATATACTTTCATCCGGCGGCCAGTACGCTGTTGCAATACATTTGCCACTAAGTTGTATTACTTGTCTGATTTTGTGAACACCTCACGCACTTTCCATTTGTATTGCAATACAATTGAACCTTTGCAATACAATTTCTCTTCCTAACCAACCACACACCCTTGCAATACAATCTGCTGTATTGCAATACAACTTCCAGCCCTCAAGCCTTCTTCTCTGCAATACAAAAATTGTACTGCAATACAATTTTCAACACCCTCTCAACTTGCAATACACTTAAAATTTCTGCACCAGTTTGTTTTTTTTTCGTTTTTCATTAATTTTTTTTTCAGTATTTCAGCCCATTTGGAAAAATCACTAAAGAGTACTTTTTCATTTCTTGAACACTCGAATAAATTTATAAAAATTTATTTTGCACATTTCTTCAATTTTACTACTTGTAAATCTTAGAAATTATTTTCTTCTCCTCATAACCAAATAAATTTATGAAATTTATTTTCTTTAATTTTCTTTTCAGGTTTTACCTTGTAAAAAAAAAATTTCTCCACCCTAATTGTACTTCATACATATATATATATATATATATATATATATATATATATATGTGTGTGTGTGTGTGTGTGTGTGTGTGTGTGTGTGTGTGTGTGTGTGTGTATTTTTCTCATTTCTCAATAAACCAAACAAATTGCTTAAAATTTATTTTGTTTATTTTCATTTAATTACGGAAAGGGTCAAATTTCTCAAAACTACTCCACATATAACACTAACCTAATGTTCGAAGAACCTCAAATTTATTAAAGTCGATTTCATTATCCAATAACTCAAATAAATTTATTCAAATTTATTTTATTTCTCCTTGTTGTTCCAGTTTTTACACACTATAAAAACTTCTAAAAGTTTCTAACACATCACTTGTTTTCCTATGTGCTAATCATTAAGCACACAAACAACATAACACATATAACATGGTATACACACCATTCATCAAACATTCACATGTTCACACATCATTTATCAAACAATCACCTAAACAACATGCATGTAGTGTCATAGTTTTGTCCCGTGATTTCCTAGGTAAATATCTCGTACCTACGGCTCAACATCGGGCCACCTAGTGGTGATGTTCTTAGACATGGCCTAAGCCTTGAGCCCTCGATCTCTGGGTTTCCATATACCTATGCTCTGCATCCGACCACCCAGTGGTGATGGATCTTTGACCTGAGCTGCTAGGTATTCGTATCACGCAGGCTACATTCTGAGGATGTGGCCCAAAACACGGGGGTCGGGTGGGCTACGAATCAACCGCGGAGGAGTACTCGTGAGATGTCGGGTGACCCGGAGACATCTCTCACGAATCGGGGCGAGAGTCTCAGCTGTGAGGAGCTCTACCCAGAATACAACACACAGTAATATAGCACAATCCCGATCAACATCAATCACATGATATCTATATCTGAGTAAAAACGGCCTTTTGAGCCCATACCATAATACTCATTACAAGATCTATATCCAACTATATCCAATTTTTTCAATAGTTCAAATTTTACTCTTATACAACACATATATTAAAATTAGAGAATTCTAATACATGTCATACATCATAACCCCGAAAACCCCGCAATCAGGCTTTCTTAGCTCAGTCTAGGATGAGCCGTCTCACTCATACGCTGCATGCGCGTAAAATAATATCGCCGACGAGGGTGAAATTTAATCTTCATTAGTGGAATCACCATAAGTGGGCTACTCTCCACTAAGTGCATGCAATGTTTCAAAATAAACACATTCAGTAAATCATGTCACTGCTTGAATGTCTAACTGATCATCTGTGCAGGAGTCCTCAGGCTCCCTCACACTCGCCTAAGCCTCGTATGAGAATTATTATATTTATTTGTGGACAACCCTCCGATGTATATATATCAATTGGGCCGTCTCCGACGATTGATATTTTTGGTATGGACTACCCTCCGATAATTATCATTTTTAGACAACCTTTCGAAACTATTTTCTCTAAACTCATCTCATGCACTCACTCCTACGAGTCTGGGGTGTCACACAGTGCGTATGGAATGCGTGATGTCGATTAGAAATTCTGGGTCTATACTTAGCGTGCAGGCCATATAAACATGCATATATTCATAAAAATTAAATCACACAATCATGTTATGTAATTTCGCATTTAAATCACGTCGAAATTATTTCGCATGGGCTAATGATCAAACCGCAATTCTACTTGAATTACTCGACCAAACACATTAATTCTCAAAACTTATATTCTCGGGAATAGTAGAAACCCTCGATTCTTGTGCCATCAGCCGGTGTCGGTTATTTGTGAATCAAATTTCATTCCATTTAGGCCTCATACATCAAAGTATCATTTATAGCATAGAACATCACCAAGGATGCCCCGAACAGCCCCTAACCCCACGGATGCATAGAGAGGGGCTAAAAAAATTCTCATTTCGGTCCAGTTTTGGGACCGATCAAGCGCTGACCACTCACGGCTGCGATCAATTGGCTTGTAAGCGTAGGCTGCTTAGCGAGGAATTAAAACCCGAGTAAGGTTGAGATCCTTACCTCGCGCACTTTGTCTAAAAACTCACTTAATCAGGTACCAGCAGCGTAGGCTCTTCGCGTAGAGCGACTTTATTCTGCTTCGGCTGCAGACGAGTGGGATTGCAGATATTATAGAGAGAAGTGACACTCTCTCACTCTAAAACCTTCAAATTGCTCCTCACTGCCACTCCCCTGCAACCACATTTGAAATATCTGGATGGAGAGATGAGAGCACTAATGGTTTTGTCACTCACTAATTTAACTAGTAAAAATAAGCGTTTTGTAATACGAATTTAGGTTTTGGTATTGAAGCGAAACATCTTGAAGCTTTGTTTCATTGATATAAGCACGGTATGGCTTATAATGGCATGAGTAAATATTATATTGACTTTTCGTTGCGTGTGGTTTTATGTGGCTCGAGCCAGCGATGCGCCGAGCGTGTAAATTCATTGTTTCGGGTGCGAAATTCGACATGCTAGCTAGATTTATTGAGGCAATTCAATGGTGCGATCTGTTTCATCATCCGAGATCTAGAGAATAAATTTTGGATTTTTAACGAAATTACGATTTTATGGCAAAAATTACGATTTTGCTCTTTTCGAGAAAATTGGAATTTAGGGGTCTTCGTAAATTGGCATCTTCTCTATTTAAAAATTAATGAACCCATTATTTGGAGTTTGAGTGTCAGCAAATTTTCATTTTTAACTCTAATTTTAATGAATATAACGGTGAAAATTATGGAGGTAATATATCAATCAATGTTTAGTTAATATAAATTTATTATATAGCTTTTATTAATGTTGTTTTATTTTTTAATGTAATATGATTCTATATAATATAATATTTATTATTTTAAAATGAATTTTTAGGCACTTGAATAAGGGGACTTGAATTTTGGAATTAGAATGCCCCGGAATTTCTGATTTTAAGAGTGAAGCTTTGAAAAAAAATGAAATTTGAAAATTTGAAAATTTGAAATTTGAATAAATTAAGGGTGGGCGGTGGTTCATAAATTTAGTAAAATGAATTAAATTATTAAACAAAATCAAATAATCTAATTAAAAAAAAATAAAAAACAAAATATGCTGGAAAAATAAAACAATAATAATATATTTAAATGACTAATTAAATAAAACAATAAATTAAATAGATCTTCGAGACAATTAATCAAACAATAAAAATAACTATAAAAAATTAAAAATAAAATATTTCCCTGACTAAAAGAAAGTGGGGGACATGAGCGAAAGGGGTAGGCTCAGAACGATGCCTTTCAGCAGGATCGTCTCTAAAACGGGATCGCCTCCCAAAATTGGGACCTTCAATCCCAAATTATTAAAACTTTTAAACTATGAGAGTTTTGAGTTTCTCTCATTTTGAGTAGATCGTCAATCCTCATTTAAAAGAAATAAAAACTCATAAATAAGTTTGGGCCTCCAATTAAAGGTTCATTGTCCCAAAAAATTTCTCCTCCCTTCCCCACTTTCCAATGTGAGACTTCAAATATCTCATAAACGAAAAAAAAATCCCATGACCAAAACTTAGGATTCTACACTTATATTTATAGTATAAATAAAAATGTATTATATCATTATCAAAAAATAATTTTAATAAAAATATTAAATTATTCAAATTTATTAAAATCATTTTACTATATTATATATGGAAAATAATTCAATAATAATAAAATAATAAAAAATAAATATTTCTTAAAAAAATAAAAATATGTTATAAAGAAAATATTATTAAAATAATTACTTTATTATTATAAAGAATAAAATAATGAAAAGAATAGAAGCATAATATTAAAAATAATAGGGAATAATGAATTCTTATTCGCATCCAAATCTTTGTGGCGCCCAAAATCCAGGGAGGGTCGGGTTGTAACGCCCGAAAATGCGAGGTGCAGTGGGATGTGTGAGGCACACATGAGCACTGGGTGTCCTTTGTAGTATTTTTGGAAGAAATTATTGAAATGATAATTTAATGGGCGAATGTTGCAATAGAAACAGGGTAAAATAAGTAATTAATCAAATGAGATATAAGAAAACCCATAATCAAAGAAGAGAAAGGCCGTAATAGAAATAACTTGAAGTTGAAGTACGGAAATGTTAAAGAGATGGAGGACTTAAGTACTTGATTAAAGTAAATGATAATATAAAAAGGAGGAGAAACAAAATTCATTTTTGGTCTCCTTTGCTAGAGCGAAACGCGTGGAGAAAGGTTGGAGAAGAGAAGAAAAGAAGGAAGAGGAGGAAGAAAGAGAAGAAGAAGAAGGAGAGGAAGAATTTGGGTATGGAATCCTTTAATTTGGGTTTTTGATATGAATTCTAAGTTCACATGGATGATTAGTTGCTCATTTCCTAGGGTTTTTTTAGGAGATAAGATTATCCTAACCCTAGAATTCTTGAAGTTTTGTGGGTAAAACCTTAATTGGTATACAATAAACATGGAATCCATCAAAATTTTATGAGTTGTATGAATTGGTGGACTTGAGTAGAGTTCTTGGTTTTCACCTAGGGTTTGTTGTAGAAGTTCTAAACCACCAACTCTGAGAGTGTGGTGGAGTTGTTTTGGAGTAAATTAAGTATTGGTTTTGAGGAATGGTTGTAAAAAAGAGAATGTTGGGTTTTTTAAAGAAAATTCGATCAAAATTTGGTAAAACCCCTGTTTTTGTTTTGACTATAGATTAAGTTATAATCATCCAAATGAATTTATTCCAATTGGTAAAGAACCATAAGAGATAGGGCTATAAATGTATAGAAGGGACCAAGATAAAATTGTAGCTCTAAGGCTCCCAAATATGAGCGAAGGTGAGCTCATTAGTGGCTCGCTGATTTAATGTGCTCTGTTTTGGGTATTGTTGTAGTGTTTTGGCGCCAAGTGGGTTTCGCTCATCCAAATTGAAGGTGATTCAGGGTGGCTAAAATAGACTTATAGAATATTTAGCTAAAAGGAAGTGCATGCAAGTGCTTGGCTTAAAGTGCTTATTTGTCAAAGTGGAGCTATGTGCAGATTCTGTTCTGCCAAATTGAGTAATATAGATGTAAAATATAATAACTTGAGTTTTTTTGTGATCCAAATTGGGTGATTCCAATTGGAGAAGAAACCTTAGAACCATAGCTTCAAATGAGTGAAGAAACAATTTCCAATTTATGGAGTTAAGACCCCATAAATCAAGGATAACAGTAGGTGATTCAGTGAGCTAACCAATTTGGCATCAAAAAATTATTTGCTTTGTGTTATGTGGTTGAGGGCCTTAGAGAAGGAATTTTAAATTGAAAATTTAAAGAGTTGTCATTGGATATATAAAGGATTGATCTCGAGAGTTTCATAATTTTTGAAGATCGTTTGAATAATTTTTGGGTAATAAAGTCCAAAGAGTATTGTTGGAAAAAGGTTTACCAAAATGAGTGGGTTTTTTTGTTATGGGCTTTTTAGTGCTCAAGGGTAAATTGTTAATTTGGCTTTATATGAATGTTGTGTGACCCTAAAGTGACTTGTGTGGCTGAAGTACATTAAGTTTTACACACCTTATCTGCGACGATTAATGTGTTCGTGTATTCGTTTGGTGTGTGGCTAAAAGCGAGGCGGGAAAGTTGTGGAGTCGTGCTCAGAGTTTTGGTAGACGGTGAGTGTTCTAAACCTATTTTCAAATACTAGTGTATTATTATAAGAAGCTGTTTTACAAGGTATTTAATGGTTTTTATTGTAAACCATGTTTTAAATCAAGCAATGAGATTTGGCAAGCAAGCAATGGTTTGAATTATCAAACCATATTTAAAGCAAACAATGGTTTTGAGTTGTAAAACCATATTTCAAAGAGCAAGCGAAGCAAGCAAACAAAAGAATATTTTGAAAAGCAGGCTAACTAAAATCCCTGGGTTTTTAGCGAAGCATAGGTCGGAGGTATTAGATGCGTGCACGGTGGTGTTAGGATATCATTCATGCATTTTAGATTTGCACGGTGGCAAACTTAGGTCATGCATCATGGCATTTAAAAGCGAAAGTGACGCGTGATTGGGTATATGCGGGTTAAGCAGCGTTAACTAAATTATGGTGATGGGACCAGTCAATTCCACCATATTTCACGGAAAAAGGGGAATTGAGCGAGGCTCTTTCCACTAGGTGAGTGGACTCGGGTCCGGCCACCGGCACGGTGATGCCCGGGGCTCAGTGTTCACTAGGGTACATCAAAGCAAAGGCCTCCGGTGGTTGATGATTTATAAGAATGTTTATCTGGTTGAAAAAATCAACCAGTACCTGGTGAGCCCGGAGCTCCGTGTTTGTTTTAAAATGGCTGATGTTGAGCCAGGCTCCCTTTTTATTACCTGCAAAGCAAGCGGGTTTGACAGAGCTCTTTTGTTTTTATTTTAAAAGCATGCGTTGAGCTCGGGCTCGTGTTATAAAAACTTAAAGCGGAATTTGAGGAAAAGTTTTTTATAGCTTAAAACAAAAGCAAGATTAAAAACAAAACCAACAGAGATTTGAGAAAAGTTTTATAAACTTTTTAAAGAAAAGCAAAGCAAAGCAGCAAAATATGAAAAGTTTTTATATAAACTTTTAAAAGCAAGCAAGTACAGAAAGTTTTAGAAACTTTAAAGTAAGCAAGCAAGGCTTAAAATATCTGTAAAGAGAGTTTTACGAGTTTTGAGATGTTTTTCGAGGAAAAAATGGCATTTTATAAAGCATACACTCCAGGCTCGTTTGGCTCATTATTTTCTTGTTTTAAAAGTATTTTCCCCACCGGTACGGGCACGGCGGACATTGGAGCATATTAGGATTCTCACGACTTTTTGTATCGATGTTGTGATAAATAACTTATGTAGGAAATACTTTGATTTATACAGGTTGAGCATATGTATGTACAAAGTTTTGGATTGTGAAATTGTGATGAGCCTGAAAGGCTCTTGAAGTGTGTTGAATTTGCCATATTTTGAAAAGTGTAAAGCGTATATACGAGGTTTGGGATTTGTCTGTATGCATTTGTTATCTTCTTAGAAATTTTATAAAATCACAAGTTTAGAAAAGAAAAATTTTTACACGGGTTTTCAGCAAGCAACATGGCTTCGCTTCACAGGATTCTCTAGTCGTTGGAAGTAACTGCTGTGGGTTTATGTGGGGTGGTCGGCACACCTGCCGCTAGTAGGGGTGGGGGTGTGACATCCGTTGACAACCCGTCAACCCGCGAAGAATTTGTGGATGTCTGGTAACCCGACACCACTTCATTGAATCCCCTTTTCCCATGACCCGAGTTTGCAATCGGGTAGTCTTGTTTGTACGGGGGCTCTGCAAAAACAACTGTGCGATTTCATGGTAACTGTCGAATTATCTGACGACCACTTTCGAGAATCGCATCTGAGGTAAAAATGGTCACGTGGGGCCCATTTATCCATATAAATCGATCTATATCAGCGACCACCCAGGAGATCCACATACGAATAAAAATGGCCCGTGTGAGGGCCCATTTATCCATATAAATACAATCTATATCATAGGAGCCACAAGAGTTATTACATCGCTCTTAATCTGAGAAACATATTATATTAAAACTAACATGTTCTAATATAATATACAAGAAGAAACATAGTCAAGGCCACATTCAGCCCGCTTCATAATCGGCCTCTAAGAATGCAGATCTGCACCGCATGTCCTATCACGAAAGGGGTCGCGACGGGGTGAGAAATTTAGCGGCGATAGAATAAGTCCTCTGAGGGGCTATTCCCGCTAAATGCACATGAATGAGGTCAAACAACCAAGCACACACCAACCTAGGACATGCAATCCTAGCATAGAATCCACCACATGTCATGAATGAGGCGACCCATCATGCCCGATGTATCATGTCCCTTACCGGCTCACTCTCACCTGTGATAGAACTCCATTCGTGATAAAAACGCTATTTTTAGGATCACATCTAATGATCATTTCATAAAATCATTTTCATTTCTTTTTCAAATCCAAAAGCTTTTTGGATGATCCCTTATAAAATCATTTATTTCATAAAACAAAAGCTTTTTGTTTTATAAACCCATACCCACTGGTTTTATCCTCCAATGCCACTTGATGTGTAATACCCCGTCCCGAGAGGATGTACAGTACATATAACTGTAGGGGCGTATACGAGCACCAAATGTCACATTGTGGTATCTTGGAGATGAGGGTATTGAAATATTAATTTATGAACACGAGGTGGTACTAGACGAGGCCTGGTATGGTGATCAGGGGACATGTAAGGCATAATCAAAGAAGATAGTATGCCAAAGTAGAAATAAAATAAGTTGAATTTCAATTGTTGAAAGATTAAGGACTTAATTGTAATTAGGAGAAATATGGGAGTATAAATAGGCCATGAGACAAACCAAAACTCATTTTGGTCTCATTGTTGCTAAGGAGGCGAAAATGTAGACGAAAGGGAAGGGAATAGAGAAAGAAGAGGAAGAAAGAGGAAAGAAGTGGGAGAAGACCAAACCAGGTATGTTTTTCATCTTGAAATCATGGGTATTTTAGTTCCTAAGGTTTTGGTTTGGGAGATTAGTTGGCTACTTTTCCTGGGTTTTTGTGGGGAAGAGATCCACTTTGAAACCACTAGATTTGTTGTGAGGTTATGTGGGTAAAACCCAATTGGTGAAAATTAAACATGGAATCCTCTTATTTATATGGTTTTGTAGGAATTGGTGGACCCTAGGGTTGAATTCATAGGATTTTCACCTAGGGTTTGGTTATATGGTTTCGACCGCATTCAGTCATTATGGAGTGGTTTTATGGATGATTTGTGTTGATTAACGAGGGTATGGAATATAGAAGTTGTATGAAGAGAGGGTGGTACCAAAGATGCAAAATTAAGCATTACATGTAAAAATTACGAGGTGATAGGTGCAAAAGCGAGGGGTGAATCACCCCGATACCGCCTCAGCTCATTGTATCGATGCTGGGTACCACCTGACCTCAGCTCCGTGAATGCCCAGGTACGAGCAGTGTCGCAGGTGCCGTAATATCAATCTTTAGATTGTGTGGTTTGCATGTTCAAGCTAAGTTAAATGCTAGATAGTATAGGAACCTTACTAAATGATTAAAGAGGTTCAAGAAGATTAGAAGCTCGATGAAAAGCGTGGGAAATGCTATCGTTGCTTCAAGTTTGACTAAGTGCTAGGAAGTAAAATTAGTTTATCGTTATCATGGGCGATTAATGTGTTAAGTCGTATTCGTTTGGTGTATCAGGCTAAAAGCAAAGGCGGGAAAAGTTATTGGGTACGTGCTTTCAGTTGTGTAAACAAAAAGGAGTGGAAAGTATTCTAAACCTATTTTCTTCAAATACTAGTGTATTATTATTATAAACTGTTTTTACACTGGTATTTAATGAGACTTGATTGTAAACCATATTTGAAAAGCAAGCAATGAGTTTAGCAAGCAAGTAAATGGTTTTAATTTTAAACCATATGTGAAAAGCAAATAAGTAATGGTTTTGATTTATTCAACCTTACTTTTAAAAAACAAGCAATGAGTTTAGAAAGGAAGCAATGGTTTTGAATTATCAAACCATATTCAAAGCAAACAATGGTTTTGAATTATTAAACCATGTTTCAAGCAAGCAAGCAAGCAAAAAGAATATTTTCGAAAACAGGCCTAACTAAATTCCCTAGTTTAAGCAAGCATAACGGCCGAGGTATTCCGTGACGTACGTTGGTGTTAGGATATCATTCATGCATGTGCTAGGAATTGCCCGGTCTAAGAACTTAGGTCATGCATCACATTTAAAGGAGACCGTAGCACGACGTGAGTATATAGGTTAGAGCTCACTAAATTCATGTGATGGAGACCCCAGTCAATTCCACCATATTTAACGGAAGGTGAAGGGAAGTGTGCCCGTGCCCTTCACCTCAGTGGAGCAGATTCAGTCCAAACACCTAAGACAAACATGCCCAGTTCCGTATTCACCAGTGGTACACTGAAGCGCGAAAGCGCCTCACGTCAATACTTATAAGCATGTAATACGCTTTGAAAATAAAACAATCGGTATACCTACTGAGCCCAGTTCCTCGCAGTGTTTGATTTAAGGCAAACGGCTGGAGCCCAAAGCTCCATTTTTATTTTAAAGCATATGGTTGAGCCTAGGCTCCCATGTTTATGAAAAAGTTTTATAAACTTTTAAAGCAAGAGATTTGAGAAAAGTTTTATAAACTTTTAAAAGCAAGCAAGCAAGAGATTGAGAAAAGTTTTATAAACTTTTAAAGCAAGCAAGGTAAAGCAAGCAAGAGATTTGAGAAAAGTTTTATAAACTTTTAAAAGCAAGCAAGTATAGAAAGTTTTAGAAACTTTAAAGCAAGCAAGCAAGTGCTGGAAATATCCTGTAGTTATGAGTTTTGCGCAGATGTTTTCTCCGAGAAAGTAAAACATTTTTTAAAGATACACTTCACCGGAGCTCGTTTTGAATGCATTATTTTTGTAAGGTTTTGGAACTATTTTCCAAAGATAGGCAATCTCTGAATGGCTGGAGCAGATTAGGACTCTCTCGACATTTGTAATTAAAGTGGTTGCACTAATAATATCAGGAAGAACACTGAACTCAGATAATTCGAAGATACGTATGCACATAGTGTATCTTTAGAAATGTGTGTGAGCTCTATGCCTTCAAGAACATTGCTACTATTATATTTGGAAAATGTAAATCGTGTATACAGAATCTGAATAGGTCCTTATACCGATATGTCGCCGAGAATTTACCAAACTATAAGTTTAAAAAGGAAAAAAATTTTATACGAGATTTAAGCAAAGTTATCACGGCTTCACTTCACGATTTTCTAGTCGTTGAGTAACGGTTAGGATTTGTGGAGTGGGTCGGCACAACTTTACTAGGCAGAAGCGGGGTGTGTCATGATGTAATCAAGGTCGTGTATATGCATTTGTGGGCCACTGATTGGGGGGTCTCACTCTCCTGTGACCGTCGACGTCGACCCCATTTTCTGGGTCTTTCACTCCGACGCAAATGTCTAACCGCAAAGTTCCAGTGTTTTTCACATGAGGGGTAAGCCTATCCCTACTCTAAATCGCCTAACTCATAGATATTAATCATGCTATGCAACCGTAAGACTCAACTGGGACTTTGGTCCCATTTAACGGCCTCACACCATCAACACCAAACACAGTGTTGATTGTCAACCATGCAAACCGTATTTCACGACTTTCAGTACAAGTTCACAACCCATTCACCAAGGATAGTGAATGATTAACCATTTATGCACTCACACCCATACCATGCGACGCCTCGCAAGACTCAAATAAGAATGCAATTCGCGCTTATTGCACCTAAGTCATGCCCAATGTATAAAGACCTCTACATGATTATTCTATACCGCATTAATCTACAATCGCGGTACCATGGAAACTCGCGTAGTTGGGTAATACAAAAGTCCACATTCATTAAACGTTATTATATATGAATACACCGAAGATGACATCACATTTATGTCAACACATCAAACAAGCATGCATCAACATCATTCCGACTACTACTTAGACAAGTAATATCATACTCAAATCCCTAGGCTACATCATGGCGCATAATGCCCAATAAACCAGCCTACAACATGCCATGCAATAGCCATGTCCACACGAAAACACATCACAAACCCAATATGTTAGAGCACACATATTGACATCCAAGCATGACACCAATGAACCAAGAAATGCCATCTCAATCAATCACACAAACACATGCTAACATTTCATCAAGTCACTACCTAGGAAAATAATGTCACACCCCATTTCCTAGGCTAATTGATGGCATATCATGCACCTAAGATAGCCTACAACCTGCCATGTAATGGCCACTTTAGCACACAACTCCTCACATCCACACAACCAAAAATTAGCACACTTGTTGTAACAATCAATTTTTCAACAATGATGTGAGAACCAATTTCCATTTAAAAGAATATTTTCAGATTCGAGACTCCAAGATCTTTCCATAGAGTCCAAGAACACCCTAAACGGAGCTCGGACGAGAAAGTTATGACCGTCCGAAGTTGGAGGCCTCGTATGAACAGTGACTGACGCATGGAACTAGCAGGGGCCTACTATTTTTCGTCATTTTTGGACTTAATATGAGCTCAAATTGTATTAAAATATGTATGGATGGATTATATACTCAAAGGGCTTTGCATAGAATCCAAGAACACCTAAATGGAGTTCGGATCAGAAAGTTAAGAGGTCATCCAAAGTTTGAGGCTCAGACAAACAAAGGCCTAGGCAGTCGTTGAAACCCACTAACGTTCCTGGGCTCCTTTTAAAGCCCCGTGACATGCTATTTTTCCTACCCAAACTCATCCCTAAACAATCCTTTCAATCTCAAGAACAAACCCGCCCCAATTGAGTCCACAAGTCGGCCCATAAACATGGCAATGAAACCGTCCCAAACTCACTTAAAATCAACTTAACAAAAAACAACTCCAAATCGAAGAAATACGATTTTTGTGTTCGGGAACATAATCCAAATAGCCCTTAGGGCCCAACCAAGACCAAAACAGTATTTAGATAAGAAATAAACCCGAGTAGAAAGGTTCCCTACCTCTTGGAGCGAAGACAAAACTTTTTGGAGTCCCGAAGACCCGAGACCCACGACCTTCTCGAACTTATGCTCGAATCTTTGACGAAAATTCTTAATTTCGGTGTCCACGCATTACCCTCGACGAGTACTCCGACTTTAAGTCTTGGCCCGACGGAAACCAAGCCGCCGATCGCCATAAATCTTAGAGAGAAAGTAGAGTTTCTCTCACTAACTTTTCTTCTCCAAACACGAAATCTACCAAATCAGATGTTATGGGTACCCACGTGATAAATTTAATCTAGAGCAGGGATGAACTTTAAATCTCATTTACCTGATTCGACCACTGATTCAGATCATAGGAGAGAAGGAGTGGAATATCTCCTTTCTCTCTCTAATTAACCCACTACCTAGCCTGTACCTCCAAAATGAGCTTTTCTTCCTTTTGTTCTAACTTAAATTAAGTGTGTAGCCCTCATGGCGCCTGACGGCTCACGCGATCCGGCCGGACTGCTTCTCTACCCTCAAACAATTTATTGCTCCGATTCAGTTCATTTTATTTTAAACGAACTTAACTCAGCTTATTTCCTAACTTCTAAGACTTTGTAAAATCTGCTCGAGCCACTGGTCGTCAATTTCGAAATCGTGAAAATCCGACCGTTCCTGAATTCTAATGAAAATTTTTGTGGTAACTAGATTTCATAAGAAAAAATCTAACTAAGACAATCAAGCTTCATCATCCGAGATCTAGAGACTTTCTGCGCTTCTCGAACCATTACGACAATTTATTATTATTATTATCATTTCGCCATTTTGAAAATTTCTAATTTTCCGCTTACAAATACCTGACGGAAATGGAGGATGGTTTGAGGCATTTTTGTCAAAATCCAAATATGGAGATTGAGCCAATGGATAATGGTTGAGATGCTCTTCATCTAATCATCCGGCAGTACATTTTAAAATTTTACTAGTTAAATGACTTAAAAAATTTTATGGCGACCCGAACCCCGACTCTCTTGAAATGTTTTCGAAGCTCGACTTGAAATGAGTTTTTTGTGGAGATCTAGCGATTAAAATTACGATGAGGACCAATAGACCCCAGACTAGAGGCCCGACACCGATCTCATGGGAGCCGAGCCTAGAGTGCTCACGAAGACTTATGTGGGAAAGATATATATATATATATATATATATATATATATATATATATATATATATATATATATATATATATATATAACAGCTGTAGCGATTGGAATGCAGACAAAGTCGAAATCAATATAAATACTCTTCTTTTATCTGTGAACGTAGGTTAGATTCATCAACCACATGTTCTAACGATTTTTCTTATTTATTTTCTTTCTATTTTCTATTTAACTTTGTGACACTACTAAAAGCTATTTAATTATTATTAAGGTCAAGACTCTTACAGATATTTTTCTCTGAAGTATGAAACCTATAAAGTAAACTAACTTTTCCACACTGATAATATCGAATATAGACCATGTGGATGTCCTCGTTGTGATACTTGAACTAGCTAGAAACTTCTCTCTCATCCTTGTGATATGTTTTTTTTCTAAATTGTTCAACTTAATACTCTAGTCATATCTATGCATGTAGCGAATAAGGTTCCTTTTGTAGTGGTCCATACAAATGAGAAATATCACATTTACCTATTCAATACAAATATTCTTATAAAGTACGAAGACTCATACATGAGGACAATGTACGTACATGTGTAGATCCTGGTTTAGACTTTTTATTTTTTACGATAAGCTTATTACTTGAATTTGTTTGTTGCATTAATTGAATTTAATTAATGTTCCTCATGTTACCAACATCCAACCTATCTTGAATCCAAAGACAACTGAGATCCCTGAACAACACAACAACAGTGACGCCACCTCTGCATCGGTTCTTTCATTTATGTCAAGTTCACCTTAATAAAAGTGCACCACAACACAAATTTGGGCTCGGCCAAATGATTAGAGTGAGGCTAATTGATAAGTCAAAAGAAGTACTAAAAAGCCACATTCTATTTTTCTTGATAAAGTGAGATATATAGAGTTTAGGTTAAAATAACCTCTCTTTTTTTTTTTAATAAATATTGGTTTTAGCCTACTTGGACATCACCTAAGAGAGGCGTCAAATTTTTATATTCTTTTAATCTAAGCTGTAAGTTTCGTAATTGTCAACTATAGCTTTTAAGATAAAACGAAACCATAATCGATAACTACGCTGCAAGAACTACATCAGATATATATTCGTAAAATGTACCAAAATACCAAACTGGGGAATATGCGTTATGCAAGATAAATTATCATTTCCATGAACGATAACTCAATTGATTCATTGTTCTAACAATTTCAACAAGGAAGGGTTCTATTCTTGATGTCTACAAAATCAATTTTTTGCCAAAATATTTTTCAGGAGGGCATATGCCCCATGGCACTAGCTGGCCCCCAATGGTTAAAAGCAATTTTTTCTTTTTTGAAAACCAGGCTATATATTTTGACCCAAACCTCATAAATATATGTAGAGAATAATTACAGAAAAGAGGAACCACCAGTAATAACTTGAATCATTTGTGGGGGACAAATTATTCTCCCAAACTATCGTCTCCATTGGGACCTACTACCGCCATGTAGAATCCACTCACCCCTCCTCATTTTGGGCAAATCACTAATGCCTAAACTGGCCCCTCCCTTCCCCACATCCCACCTGACATAGCCACCCCCCGGGCCCTAGCATTCCGCACCTGAGCCACCTCCAAGCCATCATTTCACTCATATTTTTAACTTTTAATCTTTTTTATTAGAATATAATTTTAGTATTGTGTAATTAATATTTGTTAATGTCATTATTTATAATAATTAATCTATATTAAATAAATAATAATATTTTTGTAATTTTTTTTAAATAGCTCTATCCATATTTTTTTTATCAAATTTATATTTTAACTAAAATTCATATTCATAACATTTTATATTTATAATTTACCTATTTTATATTTTTGAAATTTTTATAGAATATTAAAACATAAATTTAAAAAAAAATTACTATTCACACTAGTTAAAATTACCTAAAATAACTACATCAATATTTAAAACTTATAGTTATAAATGTTAATATCTAGTTAAAACTGTTTTATTATTATTAAATAAAAATATCAGGAAAAACTATTAATATAATTTTCATTTCATTCAAGAAATAGGAATAATAATTTTTTAAATTATGTAATTTGAAAATATTTTAAGAGAGGTGAGAATTATAAATTAAAAATATTTATATTATTATTTTTTTGAAATGATTTATATTATTATTTTTAAAAGAACATAGGCGTAGAGTTTTTTTAGCGAAAATGATATTATTGATTCAAACTTCGAACAGATTGATAGGATCCAAATACAACAGTAAAGACCATATGATTTAAACAATATCCACATTAATAGCATAATAAATCGGCATAAAGCCTACAAATTTGATAAAATAGTAAATATAATATCTGCAACTTCATTTCTTCAACATACTGACAACCATAATTTGATATCTTCGACTGATCAAATATGTCTTGGTTGTCTGAATCGCCCTCATACGGATAAAACACCACAACAAAATGACAAACATCACCACGTCGTAACAAAGCCGACGACAAACCAAACATCGATAAAATGATGACAACATAAAAAACAAAATAAACCCTGAATCTTCATAGAAGAACTACTTTATTAAGCAATAAAATGAAAGAAAATGATTCATATGAGTGATTTCAGGCAAAGAATTATAAAAAAATCATCCCTCCTTGCTTGATGAAAATAAAGGCACAGAAAAAGCATTTGGTAGTTATGGTGTTATCGCTGTTGATGATGAGAACTTTCATGCTCTAGCTAAGTTGGTTTAAAAGACTAGACACCGATTCATTATTATATATTACACTTTTAGATATTAACATCATACACACAAATCAGCCTTTAAAAAAGATTGTTACATATGGATAACATTAGCTTAAACCTCGATAAAATCCCACTTTCTCAAAAATCAGAAATGAGAATTTCAAATTTCAAAATCTGAAATTTTTCTAGATCTCGATGACTAACGACTTCACCGCTTAATCATCTCACAAAATCTAAATACCACGCCGACTTCGTCGACCTCGAGGTCAACTCCACTTCACGTTTTCGAAAGAACCTAGTAGCTACGGACTTCAAGCATTTTGAATGACTACGTACGCCACGCTGTCAAAGACAAAATTAGTCAAATACAGAGATAAGGCTTCCACGTGGACATGTGGCATCTCCTAATTGATGAAAATCCAAAATAGCATGTTAAGAGGCGCAGAATCCTATCAACCAATAAAAGTAGCGACATATGGCATGAGAGGACAAGTCCTCTTAACCCACGCTCTCCCAACCGGTTTTGGGAGAAGGAAAATAAAGAGATAAAAGGTTATAGAGAAATGAATCTGGATTTTTAGAGAAAGAAGTCATTCAAATCCTCTCTAAATTTCCCAAATGACGGAGCGCTCCTGAAGCCAAGACAAAGCGGCTCTACGCCGTGAAGCGCTACCCGTGACACTGGCCAGGAGTTTCGACAACTCCCGGAGGTGGGTTTTCTCCTACTGATTTAATCTCGCTTAAGGCTCCTCAGCACGATTTGATTGTACGAGGCCGTGAGCGCCATTTGATTAGTCCCAAAAATTAGATCGCATAAGCCGGAAATTCCGGGACCCGTTGGGACGCCCTGGATCATTCAAAGCTGAAAATGGTCCTGGGTGTTTTTACATGTGTGTTAAATTGTGGTCTTAGTGTTGTGATACCGAAACGGTTGACTTTGATTTAGGTTCCAAAGAAGTGGAAACCTGGTGGTTGATGAGGGGGCCGCCCATCGACAACCCATGCATTCGCTTTTGGGACCGGCAAAACAACTCGATTTGCCCGTTGGACCAAAAATGTCCATGCGAATTAAGCCAATCGATGACATGGATTGCGGTGCAAATGATATATCGACGCATGCTAAATTGATGTGTTAACATGAGTGGTTGAATTATATGAAGTATAATCAGGTGAGCCATTAGAAATTAAATCATAATTTTACCCACGCGAGCTAATTTTGATACAATGCTATGAATAAATAACACGTGCATAGTATTAATTTTGCTAATATACGACGACGATATATTGGCATGCGTCAGATTTAAAATTCGCATAACGCATTTCATACGCTAATGCGCAACCTGTAATCAATGCGTATGAGCGCATGACACCAAAGAAAAATGAAAAGGGTTGTGAAAGGAATTTCAAATGAAGATTTTCCTCGAATAATTGCCTTTCGTGAGAAGCCATTCAACAGCTTCACGTCGAGAGGCCCATGACTGCTTAAAATTACTCAGCACTACCTCGAGGTTTCCAGTTCAATAGATTTTACCAAACTTAGTATGTTTCTCGGTGAACAAAACCTTTTGTTTTGAAAATGTGTTGTTTTCAACACTCAAGCCAGTACGCGGGCGGAACAAATGGCGCTCGCAGTAAATGGGAAAGGGCGAGTCACATCTTCACATCCATTTCATGTGCATTTGAGCAAGAATATGTTTTGTTTCAATGTGTTTGGTTACCACGCGCATTCAGCTGTGAGTAACCCATGAGATAATTCCACTACTAAGCATTACTCACCCTGTCGAAGGAAAATTATTTCAGGTATCGAAGGTTCACCTTGGACGGGACGATCCGAGTCTAGACGCAAGAACTTGTCATATATGACCTTATTATGTATTTTGTAAAAATATGGGTAAAAAATCCAGGTTTGTATAATTTGTAATTAAAACAAATTGTAAATTAACTCCTTTTTGTATAAAGTATACAATTTCATGGAAGATGAACGTATGGGCCCAATGCGACCATTTACTACGTACAGCCTCACGAGATGGCACGTTTTCCTGCTTGACTGGCAGTCAACCCGACACCCCAGATTCGGCGCCACAAAATAACGTTATCTTTTACTATGCAGATAATTTTTAACTGGTATGAAACGTGTTTTAATTTTAATTTTTCAAAAATTTATGTTTAATATTCTATAAAAATTTCAAAAAATATAAAAATAGATTTAAAATATGAAAATCATAAACATAAAAATATAATGAATGTAAAAATTTGAGTTAAATATAAATTTTGATAAAAAAAATATAAAAAAAAATTTATAAAATATTATTTTAAAATATTAATATTTATTTAATACAAGTTTATTTATTATAAATAATATTTTATAAATATGATTTCACTTTTTAAAATAACTTTATCCATTTGTTTTGATAAAATATTGTATTAACTAAAATTTTATATCTATAATATTTTATTTCTAATTTTTCATACTTTTAAATCTATTTCATATTTAAATTTTTTTATAGAATATTAAACATAAATTCTTAAAAAATAAAAAAATAAAAACCTTATTCACAATACCTAAAAAATAATCTTACATCAATATCTAAAAGTATAATTATAAATTTTATTATCTAGTTGGAACTATTTTTATATTTTTAAAAATAAAATAATACAAAAACTATTAATATAAATTTCTTTTCATTCAACAAAGAAGCTCGAATAAGTAATTTTTAAGAGTGTTTAATTTAAAAATATTTGAAAAGAGGTAAGAGTTATAAATTTAAAATATTTATATTATTATTTTTAAAATAATAATAAAAATATTATTTTTATAAATGTAGTGTTACATATTGATATCATTATTATATATTATGGTACTTTTAGATATTAACATTGTTACATATGTATAAAATAACGTTATCATTTACTATGTATGTCATTTTTAATTAGTGTGAATAATTTTTTTAAATGTATGTATAATATTCTAGAAAAATTTCAAATATAAAAATAGTTTCAAAATATAGAAATTATTAATATAAAAATATATTATAAAATATAAAAATTTTAGTTAAATATAAATTTTGATAAAAATATATGGATAAGAGCTATTTTTAAAAAAAAATCAAATTTATAAAATATTATTTATTTATTTAATATAAGTTTAATTATTATAAATAAATATATTTTTATATTAAAGATTTAACAAATATATTAATTAAGCACATATTACTAAAATTATATTTTAATAAAAGATTAAAAAGTTAAAAGAGAAATTAAATGGCTTGGGTTGGTCTGTGCGGGGCATGGGGTTGGGGTGGTTGCATCGCTCATAGCTAGGTCAAGGTGGGAAGTTGGGAGAGGAGGGAGGGGGCACTTGGTATAAGTGATTTGTGGATTCCACATGGAGGCAATGGACCCCAATGAGTAGGATTGTTTGGAGGGCAATTTCTGCTGATTCGCCTATAAATTAGTATATTTCTTTCCATGTCCGTCCTAAACATGAAATATCGTAAGAAATTTTGGCCAATATCCCGAAATTTTGAGCTCTGATTTGAAAGTGTTTTTGATTTCATTTATTTATTTATTTGTGATTCAAAAGAAAAAAGGCTGTAGAAAAGTTAGCAGTTTAAATACATTAAAAATTTATAATATTTATTTTATCTTATGATTCTCAAATATATTTTAAATTTTATAAAATATAATATTTAAATGTGAATAAATTGCAAATGAAAATTTCAGATTTAATTTCTTTAGTTAATATTATAATTTATGAAATTTTGCAACAAATTGTTATTATTATTTGAAAGAATTAAGTGACATAACTTGATTGTCGTTGGGGCTTTCCACGGGAATTGGTTTATTCTGTATTTGGTCTAATAAGTTCATTGGTTCAATCATCGATTTTGACGGTTTGATAATGATTAAATTGGTTGAGCTGAACTTGAAAAAGGGACCTATGATATGATGAATACACCATGTTCAATGCATGGAATTGACAAAAACCAGAAAGCTGCTACCAGAAATCAGCGTGCAGCCGTATACAACTTTTTAGTGAGTTAAACAAAAACGAACAAATCGGGAGAAAGATTCAATTCTCAATTATAATACGAGTTTAAAGTCAAAATTTCCCAAAATAGTTTCCTTACGAAAAAAATATTTATTTTAAAATATTCGAACTAGCTTTTATTTCATAAGCAGAATTCGACAGGCAGAAAATTTAAACCCCAGATTCACCGCCATTATTTCGATAAATTTTTGTAAATCAGGATTGCATAAATACGATCTTAAAATTTAAGACAACAGATTCATCAACTATGACATAATAATATTAAATTATTTAATTATAACAAATAAGATCGCTTAGTGAATATTTTCAAACGAATCTATTCATATATATTTTTAGAAAAAAAAAAACTATTTTGAAACTAAACTATAATACAAAGGCATAAACTTCCTAATGAACTAATTAATCAAATAACCTCAAAGATCCTGTCATCATGAATTTCACAAAAGAGCGTGGAAAACAAGAACCTGGATATTAGAAGCGGGAATAGTATGTGTACCTCAAGGATACTCCGCGTCCCAATATCACACTCACTGCTCAATATATCGGTGCACATATTCTGAGGCCAATTCACAAATATACAAAAATATATGTAGACTATTTAATCAACAGTCCATTTACATTCCTTTTATATAACAAAAAGGTATACATGAACTATATCCGGCTCTCATCCCATATGCGGGTCAGCCACTCGCACTGAACCTGAACCTGAACCTGAAAGGGGGTCCCACGACGAGATAAGTAAAGCCCAATTGTAAGACCCGAGAAAATTCCAATTTTTCCGTAGTGCTAAAATCGCACTTCGGGTCAAAACCGAAATTTTCTGTGATCTCTGACGACAAACTTAACTTCACCAAGTAACGTCACAAATCTAACTACCACGCCGACTTCGTCAATTCAGATAAATATAATTTCAATGCTTTTCGAGGCATCGTGCCCGTGTCAGAAACGAACAGACATGCGACGCTGACAAAGTCACCTATTACACACTCGCGACACGTTGAAAGATTGTATAGACGACGGAAATCTGGACACGTGATAATAAGCTATCAAAACTACACTCGGCGACACACGGCATTAACGAGTTTAATGAGTACGAGACAAACATAATGTCATTTCTCTCTCCAAAACACCAAACGCAGGCAGAGAAACTGCTCATGCAAGTACCGGATTTTTGAGTTTGCAGAGAGCAGAAGCTCCTTCTCAGATTTCGCCATTCAACAAATGATTTTCGACGGAAGAAGAAGGTTGAGCCGCTTCACGCGCGAGGAATACACGTAGCACCGATTCGCTGGAGTTCCACAACTCCAAGAGGTAGGATCTTTTCCTACTTGTGACATTCCTCGGGCCAAGAGCTACGTAGTTTGCTAGAACGCTCGGTGTTTGTTTTAGCCGTAAACCTCTGGCCTCAAAAGCTTTGAATCGAGTAAGAAAATCTTATTTAGGCGGTCGTGGAATCAAGAACCCGAGGGTTTCACTGCTCACGTGAATAGTGACACGAAATTTTGGTGAAAACGCGTTGTGGCAGCCGATTCAAATCAATTAGCCAGAAAGTTTGTTAATTAGCTCATAGCTAATTTTGGTGTAATTAATTGTGAATTTACAATGAATTATGTGATTTAATTATGTTAATATATATGCATGCGAATATATTAAGCATTTAATGCTAGTTTGAATTAAGATCATGCATTCCACATGCATCGGCACCCTTAATATTAGGAAATGGAGCGCACGATACGAAATGAAACAAAAATGAAAACGTCGCAGCGAATTTCAATTTTAAGATTTTCAAGAATCAGCCGGATAGGACGCCCAACGATCACTGGATGAGGACCACGATCGTTTTTGAGAAATTTATCCGAAGCACCATTTCTGAGGTCGTCTATCATTTTACCCGAAATCCCCAGAAGATAGTTTTCAAGAACAAATAACTTTGTTTGAAAACTGATTATTTTACTCGTGATTCGCTAAGACATATGCGAGGGAGTCTGTATGACTCGAGACACGAAGTTCGGGCATGTAGACATCTCGAAAGTAGGTTCATGAAATTTCTCAACGCTGATTGCTTGTCATGACATGTTCACTTAGCGGGCAACCCATGTAGGAAATTATCACTATCAAGCTTTGCCCACCTCGGGTCGAGGTCACCATTTTAGGTGTACAGTGAAATACAAGACGGCGACGACGCTCACTGTATGCGCCTTAGAAGAAAGCTTCGTCAGGGTTCGACATTTTTATTTTGTATAACATGTATTAGAATTGTAAATTTTAATATATGTTTAATTAAGAGTAATGTAAAAACTCTTGAACCATGTAAAATATTTGGTTGAGATATATTTTGTGAGTATTGATGCAGGGGCCCAAGTGGCCATTATTTTACTCGCATATGGACCTCGTGCGGTCATCAGAACTCTGCTGCGACAGCCCAGACTTCGTGCAGAGCTCCTCGCACAGCGATTCTCGCCCCGACATGAATGCAAGGCTTACATCTCGACATTCACGGTAAAGACTGGCCAAGCGACCCGTTGTCGCACTCGGGTTTTGGGGGCGCATTGGTATCAAAGCTTAGTACACGAGTACTTAGCATTGGGACT
This sequence comes from Tetrastigma voinierianum, assembly GCA_016808115.1. Taxonomy (NCBI): domain Eukaryota; kingdom Viridiplantae; phylum Streptophyta; class Magnoliopsida; order Vitales; family Vitaceae; genus Tetrastigma; species Tetrastigma voinierianum. The sequence continues at coordinate 1,072,291 of JAEQBH010000608.1, forward strand.
CGGGCTTAGCCATAGTCATTAAAGTGTAAGAACATCATAGCATTATAGCCTCGATGTTGGATACTAGGGTTATAACTTGCACGGTAAGTTAGGTATGTGATTACCTAGACAATCACAGGACAGGATTAGAACACTACATGCACTGCGGTTTTATGTGATTATGTGATTGTTGTGATTGATGTGTGAATGGTGTGCATAACATGAGTTATCAGGTATGAATTGTGATTGAAATTGTATGCTTGGTGAATATAAAGCATAGGAAAATGTTGAACACTAGGTTTAGTAGAGAACAAGTTTTATGAGGAATTCGTGGGCAACAATTCGTAATTAAACGAAAAATAAATAAATTTTCTAGACAAGAGGCTCCCTGCTTGAACATGAATAGGATTGTGGTTAGAAATTCGAGAAAAATTCAATTCTGTACAAAAAAAGCTTATACAAACTCTTGAAATTTTGAGTTTGTATGAATTGCAAAGTGTTCATGCTGACGCATTTAGGGAGTGAGCAAGGAGGCTAATGAGATGAAAAAAAATGCAGTGTTGAGAAAATTTTTCTCGGGTTTTACAGCGGTAACAGAAAAAAAAATATTTAAAATAAATATTTTTGGTTCTACTGGAAAATGAAAAAATATATATATATAATAACTTTTAAAAATAAAATAAAATAAAGTAAAATTTTATAAAATAAAAATTTTTTGTTGCATATGATTAAAATATTAAATTATTGTCTTACATTACCTACGAATGCAATGGACATAAACAGATAAAATTTTTTCGACATGTGAACAAAGTGTCTCGAGGTCATGGTTACACCTTAGAGATGTTGCATCGCCAGATAGAGTCTGCTTCAGGTCGAGGCCTCGGAGGAGCCCTCAGATGTGAGTTCTCCCCAGGATTAGGCGAATGATGATATGTCGTGGTTGCAGTTAGAGATCTCGTGTGGACTCTACTACTAGCTGGACCTCGAGGATCATGGACATGTCGAGTTCGATGTCATCCTAGTGGATGGATTGGGTCGACGCCTACGTAGTCGCACACGATTGTGAGCGTAGGGGAGGGTTATCGCCACACGTTATGACTCCAGATCGTGGCCAGATTCGTGGGGACAAAGATGATATTTTGCCCCGCACGATGTGTATGAGTCTAGGGTGTCGGGACGCTTAATCTGGTCAAGCTAATGAGCCTTACCCTAGATGACGAGGTGAGACCGGACTTAGATCTATCTCAAGTAATCTGCGAGTATGAGGATGTTTTTCCGGATGAGCTACCGGGATTGCCTTCTCAAAGGGTTATAGACTTCGGTATCGAGTTACACCCTGGTACTTCGCCCATCTCTATGACTCTGCATAGGATGATACCGCTGAGTCGCTAGAACTCGTAGCCCGCCTACAGGAGTTACTGGACAAGGGGTTCATTAGACCGAGCACTTCACCATGGGGCGCTCTGGTTCTATTTGCAAAGAAAAAGGACAAGACCCTTCGACTGTGCAGTAACTATAGACAGTTGAACAAGGTTACGATCAAGAATTGGTACCCATTGTCGAGGATTGATGACTTGTTTCATCAAGAAGAGTGAGCGACCTACTCCAAGATGCACCTTCGTGACCGGTTACAATCAACTAGGTTGTGGAGACAGATATCCTAAGACGTCATAGATACAAGCAGGCACTTTGAGTTTACAAGGATGTGCCCTTTGATCGACGAATGCACCAATGACATTCATGGATCTCATGCATAGGGTATTCCAACCATATCTAGATCGGGCCATCGTAGCCTTCATGATGACATTTTCGACCTACTCCTGCCGCAGTGGGAGCAGGAGTATCACTGAGGATTGTATTACGCTGTTGAGAGACCATCATTGTACGCTAAGTTCGCAAGGAAAGTTTTCGCCATCGAGTCAGATTTTTGGGACACGTGGTGTCGCACGTGCGTGCCGTTGGACCTGCAGGAAGGCCGAGGCCGTGATGAGTCGGGAAAGGTCAAGTCACTGAGATATGTAGTTTCGGGATTGGTCGGGTACTATAGAAGATTCATTGAGGATTTCTCCGATTAGCGCGCACCTATGACGAGATTGGATGCGGAAAGAGGTCGGGTTTGATTTGATGACCGATGTAAGAGGCATTCAAGGAGTCAAGAGGAGGGTTTACACTTCCTATTCGATAGTCCCTTATCAGGATAAAGTACACGTATCAGGATGCCTCGAGGGCCTGACCGGGATGTGTTTTGATGCAATCTTCGCAGGTAGTAGCTTATGGTTCCGCCGCCTGGAAGAATCATGAGTAGAATTACCCCACGCACGATATGGAGTCAAGGCCGTAGCCTCTCGCCTTGGAAGATTCAAGCCACTACTTATATGGTGAAGAGTTCAGGTGTACCTGCACTCACAAAAGTCCGCGATATTTTCACGTAGTAGACCTCAATATGAGGCAACGCAGATGGATGGGAGTTCAGAGGATTATGACTTCACTTTGCATTACCATCCCGGGTAAGGCAAATGTGGGCGGCCGATGCACTCGCCTAAATCATGAGGAGCATTTGCAGTATAGCTTCTGGGAGTGGCGTATGCTCGAGACTGTGGGATAGTTTCACAAGATAAATGAGCAAAGCTCAAGGTATGTTGGGATTTGGGAGAGCTACACCGCCTCTGCTGAAAGGTGGTGATCGAAGTCCCGTGGGCGTGACGTGGGAGATAGGTGTCCATCGTGGACCTGCACGCCAGTACATGTGATGAGGGTCGACTGCCCACGCATGGTAGTCTTCGATAGAGGGACGGGTAGTGGTTCTACCAACCAATTCTGAGAGAGATTCTCGAAGAGTTTCACCGCTTCTCGATTTTCCGTATCCAGTGGCAATTTAAGACGTACTGTGATCTTCGTCACAGACACGGAGCGAATGAAGAGACACGGGTAGGGACTTTGCTCGACGATGTCTCACGTGCGCTGTGTTACACAGCACCAAAAGCTGCCAGGCTACTACCATCGAGGTGGTCGAGGAAGTGGGAGCACCACACAATGGATTTGTGACCCACTCTGCCACGGACACCGCAAGGACATGATGCGGTATAGTGATAGTGGACCAAATTTCACGAAGTCAAGACATTTTCTAAATTGCATGATGACCTTCACGCTGGAGAGATTCTGCCTGTTGTATATTCGAGAGATAGTTCCTGGCCACATGGAGGCCCAAGATCCATAGTGTGTAGGATAGAGACCCCGAGGTTTACTGTAGAAGAGCTTCCAAAGGCTACGGGCACACCCGCCAACCATGAGTACAACTTTCCACCCACGTACGCACGTGGTCAATGCAGACTATACTGTGCAGCTGTAGGACATGCTATGAGCATGCTTCGATCATAAGGCTAGCCGGGAAGAGCACTTCGTCTATGGGAATTCGCTTACAACAACAAGCATAGGGCGAGTATACAAATGGCACCATATGAGGCATTGGGAGGCCATGCATCACCAATATGTTGGAACGAGGTAGGAGAGAGCTCCATCACTGGTCCTGATCTGATTAGGGACACCTTCGATAAGGTGACCTGATACGATGTCAGCTTCATGGCTCGTAGTTACAGTAAGAGCCATGCAGATACGACGCCGACCCCAGAGTTCGAGGTCGAGATCACGCCTTCAAGGTGATGCCTAAGAGAGGAGCAGGTCGTTCCAAGATAAGGAAGCATCGCGAGGTTTATCGGGCCTTTCGAGATACCGAGTGGCAGGCACGGGGCGAGGCGTATTGGTTGGCTTTACCACCCAAAGATGTTGCGTCCACAAAGGTATTTCACGCTCCACGCTCCGGCGCAGACACCCGCATCCATCTCATTTGAGCGGATTGGAGATCGAGGTCGGCCACCTACGGACCTTCGAGGAGGGACCGTTGCGCATTATGGATACCGATCGTGTTTTGTGACGCAAGACCGTGGAGCGTGAGGGTGCTATGGCGGCAACTGCGTGGCGGAGGAGTCAACGGGAGCCGAGGACACGACGAGGGGCCACCTATCCCTTCTCGCTTAGGGACGGCGTACGTGGTTTAGCCGCTAATACCTAAACGACTACTTACATGCATGGTATAGTGCACGCTGTATTATGCATGTGAGTTGTTGAGATTGTACCGACTGGATCTAAATTCCTTTAAGGAGTGGGGAGAACGCAAGACCCGAGAAAATTCCAATTTTTCTTAAAAGGTAAAATCATACCTCGGGTCAAACCCAAAATTTTCTAGATCTTGGATGATCTAAACGGACTTCACCGTGGGAACTCGACCGGCAAAATCTAGTTACTGTCACTCGTCGACTCCGCACAATCGAATTTCACGCTACGTGATCTGCAGACGGCATCGTAAATGGCCAGACATGATGACAAAGTCACCTTATTATACGTACTTATGACACATGTTGCAAGATTAGAGATAGGATGAAATGGATGGCTGAGATAGTGCCAAGTGTCAAAATCAAAGACTTAAGTGATACTACTTCAGATAAATGAAAGTTTAATGAGTAATGGTGACAAACATAATAGTGTCTTCTTTCTCCAAAACATCAAAACGCAGTAAGAGGACTGTTCATGCAAAGGGGCTGAATTTTTGAGTTTTAGGAGAGAGAGAGAGCCATTCTCTCAGATTTCGCCATTCTGATCGTCTGGCTGACGGTGCCAGTGCAAGAAATTTGCTCTTACGCCATGGTGACTACGCTGCGGCACCAATTCTGTGGAGTTCCGACAACTCCAAGAGGTAGGGATCTTTTCCTACTTGCATTAATCTTTGGCTAAGAGCCATGTAAATGGTTAGGAATGTTCTGAGGCTTGTTTTAGTCGTAAACTCGGTCTCAAAAGCTTTGAACCGAGTGGAGAAAATTCCTATTTGTGTGGTCGTAAACAGTAACCCGAGGGTTTCACTGTTAATGTGAATAGTGACACGAAATTTTTGGTGTGAAAATGTGTTTGGTTGAGTGATTCAAATTGAATTGCTCGTATTTGTTAATTAGCCTATGTGAATCAATTTTTGGTAATAATTGTGAATTCGCATAACATGAATTATGGATTTAATTCCGTTAATATATATGCATGTGAATATATTAGCATTAATGTGTTGGAATCGCATCATGCATTCCACATGCAATCAAACTCCCTGTAATATTGTGAAATGAGCGCATTTACATGAAATGAAAACAAAATGAAATGTTTAGAAAGAAATTTCATTGCAAATTTTTTCGAAGAATTGCTCGAGACGTCCAACGTGATCATACTGATGAGGACCATGACTGTTTTGAGAGTTATCCAAAGAATTACTTCTGAGGGTTGTCCAATATTTTACCGAAACTCGGTAGTATGTTTTCAAGAACAAATAGCTTTTGTTTTGAAAACTGATTATTTTACTCGTATTCGGCTTAGGCATATGTGAGGGAGCTTCATGAGACTCGAGACATTGGCTCGGGGTAGCTGTAGACATTCGAAATAGGTTCATGAAATTGCTTGAATGTGATTGTTTGTCATGACACCAGTGAGTAAACCACAGAAAACATCACTGTTCGCTGGCTCGCCCGCGTCACAACACGCAGCAGAGCAAAAGCAACAGACGCAACCTGCTGGCGCTTCCATTTCAAGAACCAGTTGTGTTTTACATTTTATTTAACATGCACAAATACCACTTAATATATGTTTAACAGAGTAACAAAACCTCTCTGAACCATGTAATATATCGGTTGAGATATATTTCAGGATATTATTTACCAAACATGCCACATTACTCATTAACCCGGTATCACAAACTGTCGGCAAGTCAACTGCAGTATTCTAATGTTAAGACTCCTTCCATCTTCGAAGTAAAAGTTCCAAAATCGACATTCACGAGTATTCCACGGGTTGACGGGTTGTCAACGGACCCTCGGGTTTTGGGGCGTCACAACAATAGTAATAATCTCCTACAAGGGTTACTCCCCACCTAAAATGCATATGCAATGACATATCGAATACAATCACATTTTATACAATTTATGCAACATTATATGAAATGTTCTGTATCATGCATGAGATTCGACCCCTCATGCTCACAACCTGAGTTTTAACCGACTCCCTCACACCTAGAATGCCAAGTGTCAAAAACTAGTCATCGGTGTTTAAAATAATAACTCAACCCATTGGACAAATCTTTAATTTATCAAATCATAATTTTCTTTTCTTTTGTGGACCACGGATTTTTCTGTTTTCACCACGCGACGCCGCTCCAACATTTTTCGCTAATTTACATCGCTGGATTCATGTCTAACCGTGAATAAATATTTGGCTCACTCAAGGGGGATCGACCGTTCGCCTAAAACATGTAATTTAGTCATTTCATCAATTCTACATTTGTGAGACCTTGGACATTGTCCCATTTTCCGAGCTCATGACCCATTCACCAACACCGGTGAATACTCAATACCCTGCACCCACACCCGACTCTACACGATGTGACTGTGCATATGAAATGCATGATGCCAATGCATTTTCCTTCATGTTACATGTATATATGAGTGCTACATGAAACATTAATACACCATGGATAATTATAATTTTTACAAATAATTAACATCCATGCAATCCATGTTAGTACATCAACAAACAAATATTAACATGATATTTTTCACACAGAACGTTATTTATTTTTTTTCAACAATTACACACAAAATGACCCAAATCTTAGACCCATATAAATCGCAACTTCGTCCTTTCCTGCTCATCACCGACTGTTATGATACCAAAAACACACCACAAAAACCCGAAGACATCGCCCCGATCAAAACCAACTCAACACAAACCGAGATCGGGACGGAATAGTCCCGAAATCTCAGATAATTGTCTCAAACCAATCCCAAAATTTAACCCAAACCGGTCCGAAAACAAATTTCGAAATTTAAATGATTGTCCGAAAATAAATTCCAAAATTTCTGTATTTTTACACTCATTCAAAATTTTCAGATCAAATTTATGGCCTTTTCATGGCCTCTAAGCTAATACTAAGCCATTAAATGACCTATAAAGCAAGTAAATAACACGTTAGTAAAAATTCCCCTTACCTTAATAAATTCTTGACCTTAAAACCTTAAGATTTTTGGAGGTCCACGCTGTGTAGCTCTCATCGCAGAGGAACAACTTTTGCCTGCTCCGATGAAAACCTACGATCCACCCTTCATAGATATGAGAAAGAGCGAAGAGAAGAAAATAAAAAAAAATAAAAATCGCTTTTAGACACTCTCCTCTCTCGTTGTTTCAACCTCCTTTTGACTTTATCCTTTTTCTTTTCTTTATTATTATTATTAATATTAATATATTATTATTATTTTATTTTCCTTATTATTATTATTATTTTCTTCCTTATTATTTCTTCCACTTGACACTGGACTCAATATGATCCATTCCTATAAGTACACCACATAAAGTCACAACACAGACACCCGACCCGATAATTTAAAATGTGAAATCTTCGACCGTCTAGAATCCTAATTTAAATTAACATGTTAATTGGGGGATTCGCAGACGAATTCAACGGTGAAGTTTGTTTCGTCATCCGATATCTAGAAAAAATCCGGTTTTTCTATCGAAATTACTATTTTACCATTTTTCAAAAAATTTGAATTTTCCAAGGTTTCACAGTATGTAAAATTTTTTTGGGTATGCAATTATAAAATTAATTTTATATCCATCTTATTTTTTTCTTACACCATATTTTCCTCTTGATTCTTCAAATCAATGCAATTATAAATGTTTTTAGTTTTAAAAAATTTGATATATCAGATAAATTAACATAATTAATCTACAACATTTGAGTTAGGGCCTTCAAGGCATCTAGTTTCCTTACAGCTAGAATTATGCAACCAACTAAATCGAACTAAACTTCAGGAAACCCTCGAGAAAATCCAATTTTCAAAGCAGAAAATCGTATTTCTCGCAAAATCCGAAATTTTTCTAGATTTCGATGAAAAATGGATTTCATCGCTTGGACCGCCTCATGAAATCTAGCTACATCGCCGAATTTCGCCGACTCCGAGACGCATGATTTGCACGCTTTTCAAGGCACCGGTGCATCGTGCCGTGAAAACGAGCCTCCGATGTGACAAAGCCACATATAACATATACTACGCGAGAGCGCTGCTGAAGTAGACATGAAATGGATCGTCGGTAGAGTGCCATGTGTCAAAATCCAAGAGAAGTGGACATGGATGTCACATAGAAAGTTTAATAAGAGTAAGAACAAAATTGGGAATAGTATTCATCTCCCTCAAAAGACCAAATTCAGCGCGGGCTGGACGGAAAGTGCGTAAAGTGAGCTAGGTTTGATTTGATTTTGGGGAGAGTGCCACTTTCCTCTGGGCATCCCGCTATCCGATCATCGAATTCCTTCGAGCCAAGAAGGAAAGCTGTTCTACGCGGAGAGGGCAACACGTGGGTTCCTGGCTGCATGAGCCACAAACCCGTGAGGCAGGGTCATCCCGCTTGTTTTATTCTCGTTTGCTGCTTTGTTGATGCTTGTGTTGGATTGAGGCCGTGAGTGGCCGTTTGATCGGTCCCAATCTTGGAACCTAAATGGTCGAATTTTTTAGACCCATTTGTGCAACCGTAGCGCTTTAGGACTGCTGGTTTGTGGTGATGATTTATTAAATAAATCGTGTTTAAAGTAGTAGGAGGCCTAAATGGCCAAGGAAATTGTTTCAAAAAAGGGAGCCCGAGGCTGACGTAGGGCCGCCCACGGACAAATAAGATGTTTCGTTTTTTGACTTAAAAATTCCGTTTGTGTGAATTGGACCAAAATCGTTCATATGTTGTGTGCTTGAATTGTTGAAATTAATTGTAACACCCCAAAATATACCCTAGTCGTTTTCGACATGTTTAGGGTATTTTGTAAGCCTAATTTGACTGTTTCATCAGTTAAATGCGAAACCTAAACGAGACCCTGAAGTTATAAAACTTAAGTACAATCCTTGTAATTGGTCCAAAAGGGCTTAAAACCTAATGTGAAAAGATTCGGGGCCAAAGATGAAATAAATGAAACTTGAAATAAATGGTCAAACATGGAGGGACCTTGAAAATAAAGGAAATTAACCCAAAAATGGGTTTTGTTGGAGGGCCAAACATGGCCTTATCAACTATGGATTTAAAGACCAATTTGGTCTCAAATGAGGGGAGAACCTGATGGGAGGCTGAGAGAAAGAAGAAGAGAGCAAGAGGAAGAAGACGGAGGAGTCAAGATCAAGCAAAGCCAAGGTATGGAAAACTCACCTTGATTATGAATTCTAGGTGATTATGTATGAATTTCCATGCTTTGATGGTTGTAATCTTGCCCAAATCTAGGTTTTTGCTAGGGGTTTCATCTAACCCAAAATGATAAAGAAGTAAGGTGGGTAAAGCCCCATACGGGCACAAGAAGCTCATGAAATCCTTCGAGGATGAATCCATGGTTAATGGAGAGTACTGGAGTTAGGTTTAGAATAAACCCTAACTAATCCTCATGTTTTGTTTGTGTATGGGTTATAAACCCATATTAGAAGGGTTTTGGAAGAAATTCATGATGGATTACATAAAGAAATATATGAATTGAAAGAGGAATTTGAAAGGTAAAAGTGATTATAAGATGAATTTTGAAGTGATTATGAGGTATGTAGTTGATTTGGGTTGAAACATATGGAAATGTGAAAACACCATTAAGGGCATTCTCGGTGTCTCACGGCACAAGTTGCGCTTCACCCAGAGAACTTCTGCCTAGTCGCTTGCCAGTGCTCCACCGTAGAACTAGGTTCACCCTAGCATAACCGCACTGCTCCCGCCTGACCAGTTTTCGTAATTGCCATAACTTGCCCATTTCTTATCCGATTTTTGGAGGATTAAAGGGCCACTTAAAATAGACTTCAAGGGAGAACAAAAAACTATTTTGTAGGTATTCCAAATTCGGACTCTCAGATAGCTTAAAAGTCACCAAAGTGGGGCTATGTGCAAGCCCATTTCCTGCATCAGTTGATTATAGGGTAGTCCGAGTTGTTTCGACGTATTCGGGAGTTTCTATGTTCGACGGTAATTCCATTGGAATGAACCCTTATCACCTTAGATTTAAAGAGCACAAATAACCAAAGTGGTCAGTCATGAGAAAATGTGATCGAAAAATTAATATCGCAAACTATCCTCTGAAAATTCCAGAAACCGACTAGCCGGGCATGAAAATGTCATAACTGAGCTCGGGACGATCCGACTGGATTGATTCCCACCCCGGGTAACGTAGATTCATGTGAAGAATAAGAATACATGATTAAGGTGTGATTACATGCTCATCATACCTACCGTGATTTGAATAATGACCATGAACGTATAATGTGGCTAATAATGCTCTACTATAAGATAGTAAGTTATTGAACCTATATAATTGTAAAATTGCCTAAGACCAGTTATTGAACGACACGGCACTCTCTGATCGTAAGCCGCACATTATTACTGAGACTTCCTCCGATTAGTGCGACTAAGATTCTCCGACCGCAGCTGCAAGACATTAGCAATTTCTAAGATCGATTAGTGTTACCAAGACTCTCTCGACCGTGCTTCGCACTAGTACTTCTGACTGACAAGGCGACGCACACTCGATATGTACCGCATCTTCAGTAATTTATCGGTGGCCGCGGTCCTAATTATCCTCAGACATCGGGTTCATAGGTAATCTAACAATTATATGATAAGACTCAATAAGAATAAAGAACCGAATATGGTAAGATCCGAATGTACCTACGTACCTCTGTGATATGTTCAGAAGGCACCTACTCTGCCTCTCAGATTGCTATGTAAGCACCTACAGTACCCCGCAGATCCGAAAAATGTTCCGTAGTATTCCACCCGTACAAGGGCATATGAGTAAGTTCCGGCTCTGTATCCGAATAAGTCCCGTGAGCACCTACGGGTACCCTCGTCTCGTATAAGTTATGCAGTACCTACGGTACAAAGATCTCGAATAAGTTCCGCTTTCCGATTAACTCCTATATCCGAATAAGTTCGCCCCGTGACCAATAAGTTCTGTCCTCGTATTCGATTAAGTTCCATTGTAGTACCTATAGGTACTCTCAGATTTCATCAAGTTCGTAGCACTAGGGGTACTTCCTCGATCCTGATAACTGATAAGTTTCGTGAGTACCTACGGGTACTCCCGTATTTGATTAAGTTTCTCAGAGTACCCCACGGGTACCCCCAGATCCGATAACTCCTATATCCGTATAAGTCCCAGAAGGCCTACGAGTACTCCTCGCATCCGATAAGTCCCCAGACTAATAAGTCTCAGAGTACCTACTGGTACTCCCCGCATCTCGATAAGTCCCGTGACTGGTCAATTTCGGCACCTAGGGGTACTCCCAGACCGATGATCCGATAAGTTTCGTAGTACCTACGTACCTCGTATTTGATTAAGTTCCGTAGTACCCCACGCGTACCTCGTATCTGATAAGTCCCTTGTGATCCATAAGTCCCAGATCCTCGATAAGTTCTCGTCTCATATAAGTCCCCGTAGTGCCTACTACTCCCGCAGATCGATAAGTCCCAGACTTAATAAGTCCCGTAGTACCTACGGCAATTCCCGCATCTTATAAGTCCCGTGATCCGACAAGTCCTCAGAGCACCTATGGGTACTCCCGCATCCGATAAGTCCCCATCTAATAAGTCCCGTAGTACCTACGGTACCTCAAGATCCGATAAGTCCCAGATCTGAATAAGTTCTGTCTCAGACTGATTCGTTTCGTAGTACCTACTTCTGCACTTCAGACCGCTAAGCTCGCACCTACGTACTCTCTGCCTCTCGACAAGCTCGTCTCGATGCATTTCAGAAGACCGATCGCACTCTTGTATCCAGATAAGCTCAGAGTACTCTACGAGTACCCGTATCCCGTAAAATACATAAGTCCCCAGATAAGCCTGTCAGAGTACCTACGAGCACCCGTATAAAGAATAAGTTCCGTAATCTCTCGTGGTACCTACTTTACTCCGACGCTTTAAACTCCTAGCATGTTAATAAGTCTCCAGAACTCCTATGGGAGTCCCGTATAACATAATCCCGTGATACATAAATGCTTATATAAGTTCATGATATGAATGCATGAGATTTATGATATCTCAAGTATGGTTATACACTTATTATAATTGTGTATATGCATGTGTTTCGTGATAAGGCAATGTTTCCCACTGCCGTGAAGCTTAAAGACTGGCTTTTAATCCGCAGGTGGCCGGTGAGAAGACATCAGCCAGACCTCCGCATACGCCTAGGGCCAACACACCAGGAAGGGTTCACTACATGTAGGTTCCGTGCTCCGATTTGTAAATGTAAAGTAAAGTTTTGTATTTGTAAATGGGACTCAGTTATATGTATATAATTTTGATTCTGTTATAAGATGTGGGCTATACCCACAAAAGGCCAGTTTAAAAAAAAAAAAAAAAAATCAAGAGTCCTGGGGCCCCGAAGTTCAAGGCCCCTAAACCTGGTCGATCCGCCACCCGCCGGGCCGGATTCGGGCGTGACAAGTTGGGTATCGAGCCTAGGTTTAGGCGCTTCGGGATAAGTCTCGTATTAAGGATGCACCGCAGGCAGAATGTGTCAGGGCCTCCACGCGGATGTCCCATCCCGTAGAGCATCGACTGTGAATGAATCAAGCACCTCAATCCGGGGCCGGGAAGATTAAGACAGGATGCGAGCTTCCGATGGAGCTTTGATGGCCTGCGAGAGTCACGCTCCAGCCTTCGTGAAAAGATATGAAAAGCAGCATCCCATATAGATGCACATAAAAGTAGAGCATGAATTTCGAGGACCTAAATTCTTATAAAGTGGAGAATCAGAACACCCCAAAAATATACCCTAGTCGCTTTCGACATGTTTAGGTATTTGCAAGCCTAATTTGACTGTTTCATCGCTTAATGCGAAACCGGAAACGAGAGACCCTGAAAAGTTATAAAACTTAAGGACAATTTTGTAATTGGTCCAAAAGGCTTAAAAGTCCTAATGAAAGATTCGGGGCCAAAGATGAAATAAATGAAACTTGAAATACAAATGGTCAAACATGGAGGACCTTTTGCAAATAAAGGAAATTAACCCAAAAATGGGTTTTGTTGGAGGGCCAAACATGGCCTTATCAAATCCATGGGATTTAAAGACCAATTTGGTCTCAAAATGAGGGGAGAACCGGATGGGAGAAGGAGAAAAGAAGAGAGGAGGAAGAGGAAGAAGATGGAGGAGTCAAGATCAAGCAGCCACAGTATGGAAACTCACCTTGATTATGAATTCTAGGTGATTATGTATGAATTTCCATGCTGATGGTTGCGTTCCAAATCTAGGGTTTTTTGCTGTGGTTTCATCTTAACCCAAAATGATAGCAAGTGTGGGTAAAGCCCCATATGGCACAAGGTCATGAAATCCTTCTTTTGAGGATGAATCCATGGTTAATGGAGAGTAATTGAGTTAGGGTTTAGAAACCCTAACTAACCCTCATGTTTTGTTTGTGGCATGGGTTATAACCCATATTAGAAGGGTTTTGGAAGAACACATGATTGTTGAAGAAATATATGAAATCGAAAGAGGAATCGAAAGGTAGTGCTGATTATAAGATGAATTTGAAGTGATTATAGCATAGAGTTGATCGGGTTGAAACATATGGAAAATGTGAGAAAACACCCACATGGGCATTCTCGTGCCTCTACCCATGTGCAGAAGTTCCTACCGGTGAACTTCGGTTCTAGTCATTTTTGGTCAGTCTCTACCGGTAGAACTTAGGTCTCACCGGTACAATCGCTACTCTGTTCCGCTCGACTAGTTTTCGTAATTCGGGCCATAACTGGCTTCATTTTTATCCGATTCGAAAGGATTAAAAGTGGCCACTTTAAAATAGACTCAAGGAGAACAAACCTATTTTATAGGTATCTCCAAATTCTGACTCTTAGATAGCTTAAAAAGTCACTCAAAGTGGGGCTATGTGAAAGCCCATTTCCTGCATCAGTTGATTATAGGGTAGTCCGAGTTGTTTCGACGTATCCGAGTTCTGTTCGACGGTAATTCCAATTGGAAATGAACCCTTATCACCTTAGATTTAAAGGAGAACAAATAACCAGTGTCAAATATGGAGAAAATGTGTACTGGAAAAAATTAATATCGCAAACTATCCTCAGAAACCCAGAACCGACTAGGTTGGCATGAAATGCCATAACTTGAGCTCGACTCCATCCGATTGGATTGGATTCCAATTCCTCGGTAATGAGATTGAGAAGAATAAGAATACATGATTAAGGTGTGATTACATGCTCATCATACCTTACCGCATTTGGAATAATGACCGTCATGAACGTATAATGTGGCTAATAATGCTCTACTATAAGATAGTGTTATTGAACTCATATAATCAGAAATCATTTCTTAAGACCGCTTATTGAATGACACGCACTTCTGATCGTGCTTCGCAATAATAGTACTCGGTACTCGATTAGTGCGACCAAGACTCGACCGTGCTCGCACATTAGTACCTCTAAGACTCGACAGTGTTACCAGCACTTCGATCAGTGTTTCTAAGACACACTAGCAATTTCCTACTGGATTAGTGCGACGACACCCCTCTCGACTGCATCAGACCTTCGGGTACTTATCAGGCCGCTGGCCCTACTCATTCCAGACATCGGGTCTAGGTAATCTAACAATTATGCTGATAAGACTCAATAAGAATAAAGAACCGAATATGGTAAAGATCCGAATGTACCCAATACTGCACCTCCTCAGATATGTTCTCGTAGTACCTACGGTGCCTCTCAGATTTTGGCTATGTAGCACCCATGTGTACTCCCGTGATCCGAAAATGCCTCTCAGAGTTACCTACCGGTACTCCCCGTATATGAGTAAGTTCTCATTCAGACTGAATAAGTCCCAGAGTACCTATGGGTACCTGCCTCAGAGTGTTATGTAGTACCTACGGGTACCCAAGATCCGAATAAGTTCCGTTAACTCCTATATCCGAATAAGTTCGTCCAGATCTAAATAAGTTCCGTCCTCAGATTAAGTCTCAGAGTACCCATAGGTACTCGCATTTCATCAAGTTCCCAGAGTACCTGGGTGGGTACTCTGCATCCGATGATCCGATAAGTTTCGCAGCACCCACTCCGGCAATCTCCGTATTTGATTAAGTCGTGAGTACCTAGCCGGCACCTCAGATCCGATAACCCTATATCCGATAAGTCCCATAAGGCCTCACGAAGACTCCCTCGCATCCGATAAGTCCCGTGATCCGACAAGTCCCGTAGCACCTACTCTGCACTCCCGTATCCGATAAGTCCCGTGATTCGAATAAGTTCTTTAAGCACTAGGGGTACCCCAGACTGGATGATCCGATAAGTTTCATAGCACTCCACGGTACCAGATTTGATTAAGTTCGCAGTACCCACGGTACCCCAGACTGATAAGTCCTCAGATTTGATAAGTCCCGTGATCCGATAAGTTCCTGTCTCTCGTATAAGTCCTCGGGGAGGCCTACGGTACTCCCGCATCTCGATAAGTCCCGTATCTCGAATAAGTCCTCGCAGTACCCCACGTACTTCGCATCTCATAAGTCCCGTATCCGGTCAAGTCCCGGTAGGCACCTACGCGGTACTCCGCATCTCGATAAGTCCCCATCTGACAAGTCCCGGGAGTACCTACTGCACTCCCAGACTGATAAGTCCCGGGATCTTTAATAAGTTCTCATCAGATTCTGACTGCTCAGAGGGTACCCACTAGTACTTCAGACTGACACTCAAGTACCTACCTGCAATTCCCCTGCCTCCCTCGATTCTGTTCCCCGTCTCCCGATTTAGTCCCAGACTCCACCGGCACTCTTGTATCTCGTATAGCTCAGCAATTTACGAAAATTCCGCATCCCGTAAAATAAGTATAAGTCCCGGTGATAAGCCTCGTAGTACCCACGAGTACTCCGCATAAGAATAAGTTCCGTAATCTCTGTGGTACCTACGGGTACCTCCGAATAAGTTAAACTCCCTAGCATAAGAATAAGTTCTGTAACTCCTACGTGAGTCCCGTATGAACATAAGCCTGTGATAAGCATAAATGCTTATATAAGCTCCATGATATGGAATGCATGAGATTTCGATATCTCGTATGGTTATACACTCTATTATACTCAGGTATGCATGTGTTTCTCAGATAAGAATGTTTCCCACTAAGCTGCAGTTGAGCAATGTTTAAATCCGTGGTAGTACAGGAGAAGACATCGCTAGACTCGCATACAATAGCCACACACCAGAAGGTCTGTCACATGTAGGTTCCGTGCTCGATTGTAAATGTAAAGTAAAGTTTTGTATTTGTAATGACTCGCGAGATAATAATTGATTCATATAAGACGCGCCATACCCACAAAAAGCCGCTTGGCTTTAAAAAAAAAAAAAAAAAAAAAAAATCGTGTAAAGAGTCCCAGCCCCAGTCTCGCATTCCTGAACCTATCGATCCTCATCCGGTCGCCTGATTCGGGCGTGACATGAACGGCTTGGTATGTGAATGATAGTTAAGATATGATTTTAATGTAAAGACACAATGACACAATTATATGGAATAAAAATTGTGTTGTAAGCCATTGGAGATGGATATTGTAAACGTTCAAGTGATTAAATCGGGCGATGGTTGATGTTGGAATTACATGTGTGTAATTGTAGTCGATTGAGAATACAGATATCGACATATTGTAAATGGTTTTGAAATGACATAATGCATTTTCATATGCACCTGTAACCCAGGTTAGGTGTGAGTGCATGACATGGTTTTTCAGAAACAATCCGATACATGGCGTAAAGGAATTTCACTCACGATATTCTCCTGGTAATCGGCCGAGACGGGCCAACGCATCATACTGGACGAGGACCATGATCGTTTGGAAAGCTCACCACCACTCCGCCTCGATAGTCCCATATTTTTACCTGAATATTTTAGTATATTTTCAAGACAATGCATTTGTTTTGAAAATGATTATTTTCTCATACATGGCTTAGGTAAGTGTGAGTGAAATGGTGAGGACTCGTGACATAGTATTCATGTAGACATTCAAGTAGGATCGCTGTATTTACTTGAGTGTGTGTTTATTTTGAGCACGCATGCACTGGGGTGGAGAGTAAGCCATTTAGTAGACTCCACCATCGAAATACAGCTCACTCATGCTCGAGGGAATATACTTTTCAGTGTCGTGAGCGCCGAGGAGACACCTATTTGTGCTGATTTTGAAAGGTTTCCGCTTTGTGGCTTTTATGCTTGATATAACACATGTATTAGAATTTTAGATTTTAATATGTTTGTATAAAAGTGTAAAACAACCATCGAATTACTGGGAGATAATTGAATATAGTCGTACATTTGTTTTATGAATATTAGTTTATGAGCCCAAGAGACATTTTACTGCATGAGTCTCGCGATACGAGACATATAGATTTTCCTCACACGGTCGATGGTAGTCAACTGGACACCTGATCAGTCACAAACTACCTTTACATTATTGTAATTATAATAGCACGTGGCATACTAATAATAGTGATAAGGTCTAAGGTATTTTTCATAAATATAACTTTCCTCACAATCATATTAACTGATTCACACATTAGCTAGAGAATATCAAGGTACAACTCAAGTAAAATGAGAGAGGTAGAAATAATTAATGGGCTATATTAATCAGCGATATGACTATATAAGTGAGCAAGGAAAACGTACCCAAAGACGGTATTTACGATATATCTAAGATTTGATTTTACTGAAATATCGGAAATATCGGAAAATATCAGATACTTGATAAAAATATTCTTTAATGCAAAAATTAACAACAAAATACTTTGAAATTCATGGAAATACTTTGTTGAACTATAAAAGACATAAATAAACAAATATACACTTGTTGAAGATTTATATTCATTATAATTTATCAGAAATTACATCACAATAGCCATTTAAAACCAAAATGAAGACCGATGTGGCTCCATTACATTATCACTAATGTGATCCCATCTCGATGAAGACAATATTCACACAAAGACATGAATGCAATAATATTGATTGTAACTTCAAACATGCCATGCATAAATATGCTGGACTCCTACCCACAACCTCTCCGCGGATAGGAAATTCGGGTTCACCCACATACTGCTGAAATCCTTCGCATTTGATATGGAATTTGAATGGCATTTGTGGACTGCGAGATAGTTGACCATTCCATATTCTTCACCAATTGAACCTGAAGGATGCGAAGAAGGCTAACCATAACTCATTGTATAAGGAGGAAATATGTTACCTCTATTCGAAGCGAATCGCTGAATTGATGTTCCAATACTATTGACTCAAAACCGCCGACAACGAATCCTCATCAGGCGGTGTCATCCTCGTTGTCTTCCTCATATGGCTTCCCAATGGCTCCAACACCCTGACCGGCCTCCTAGACCCGTGGTCTTCATCTTGTGTGCATGAGTGAAATCATCTTCACCAAGTGAATGGGCTCCACCGGATATTGACTTTGTCAGGATCCGCAATATCCCCACCATCATTTCCGCATCACTACCATCATTGGTCCCCGGAGCCATCATAACCCTGTAGTAGAAGCAACCAGCAAAACTCGGGTCTACTACTATGTTCAACACTTGAATCAAAGGAGGGTCGAGAAGTAACAGGGGCTGGAAATGAGTCCCCGTGTCTCGACTCAAAACTTTCACTATGAACTTCTTCGCATAAACCCGCCTCAACATTAACTCCCTTCTAACATGTAAAGAATGCGTGGATCAGATTTCCATCTTCATCATCTAAATGGAGAGGTCTAACCCATTGAAATAGTTGATTCTCTTCTTCTCACTTAACTCGCCTAAATTTGAATCGAGAAAATTATTTTCTAAGAATCCTTATCTGCCTTCGCTCCATATCACTCTGGATATTTAGTTTCATGTTACAACAAAAACCAATTGTTGAGCCTAGATACGCAGTTTGCTTTCTTTGTTTGGTATGTAATTAGGAGCAAATGTGCTCCAATTTCTTTCACAAAGCCGAAGATGATGCGTTTTGGGAAAGAACCTTAAGGCCAAACTCTATCGTCGAGCGTGATTTCCATACAAAACCAATTATTCCAAATTAAGAATAAAATTACTTATATCCAATATATAATAATAAAATAGTTATAAAATTTAATATAATGAGAATTAACACTCACTGTGAACAATTTTTGATCTTGACGCTATCGGCCGCCTTCGATCACTCAAATCCTTTTCTCGTATCACTAAATAGTATAAGCCGTGAATTCAAAATGTCAAAAATCTAAAATACAAAATAATCGAAGAAATTGAATCAATTAATTAGAATTAGAAACTCATTAATTTACCTCAAGCCTAAAATTAGAAAGGCCTTCAAAAGATTAGGATCTAATTTAGAAAACATCATGAACAACTCAAGTAGCTGTGGTCTGTCCAAACTCCAGTCTCAGATTGAAATTTGGATTTAGATAGTATGTCGCAATAGTGATTGAGAATTAGTATGCATAATAATATAAACATAAAATTATTAAATGTGAATATCTACGAAGAGGAGACAATTAGTTGCCCACGCATGAAGAGGATGCTTAAGAGTTCTATCTCAACGACCGCTGATGATAAGTTTTGACCCACTCTTTAGCTCTGAGTCGCTCTAAATTTGCCTCAACAACCGAATTCAACTCGTAGACAAATGGTAGCGGGCTGGGATCAGACTTCTCACCAACAATGCGAAGACCGTGTATAGTGCCTCATAGATGGACACTAACTTCTCCACCTTCTCCCAATATTGATGATCAAACATGAGTCTTTCGACCTCATGCCCAACTACAGTCCGACTATGCTTGTGAGATGACCAATCATTACTAATAAAGACTTTCTTCAAATCAGCCCTCTTTTTTAGAAGACTCTCAAGGGCAATATAGTTTGTTGCAAATCTTGTTGCTTCAGGACGCACGATATCTCCACCACATACCGCCGCATTTTCGGCAAGCAACCAACCATGATCAGGAATGAAGGTTATCTTTCAACCATTCCTCGAACAACCGAGCAACACTCTCCTTTACCAATGTCTTCAAAACATTAAATCAATGCGCAGCCGCATGAACTCAATACAGATTGTATTTCTTCATCAACAACTTTCCCGCTTCACAAATGCCAATCCATTATCTGCTACACCGAACCACATTTGCTTCCTCCAACTTCCTTGATAACGTCCTTCAACAAACCATAAATGTATTTTGTTGTCTTTAATCTTATCCGATGCATCGTATTTGGAGGAAAATTGTGCTTCCCTTTTCAATATACTCATGAAATTAATTATGCTCAATTTAGTTGGTCTCTATCCATCCATCGCACATAATTGTACATCCATATGTTCCCATTTCTCCTTGCAAGTTGACATAATCTTCCATGTCTTTATACTCCATTTCCAAGTACTTGCTTTGATTTTCACACGGAGGATGGTGGTTCGATGCCCATCCCTACATATAATAATTCGAGGAAAGCTGGGTATTAAAACATATTTCATATGGGGATCATAATGTAAAACATATTATATAATTAGACAAACCTGCTTGTTGTGCAACAAAAATCATGTTCTTAAAATGGTGTGAGTCCGTTTAGGTGGAACACTTTCATATATGAAGAACTTGCTAATTAATCGTCTCCATTGTTTCCTTTGATCGGAATCCACCTTGAACATATTTTTTAGGCTTTTTGTTTTCCAAATTCAAGACTCAGATAATGATGGTGCAATTGGAGGTAATGGATCCGTATGCCGAACACTTTGTGATCTTTGCATACGCCTTGATGGATCATCTGGTTGTGAAGACTCACCTATTGTAATTATGCAAAAATAAATCAACTTACATTATTTTATACATAATTAAGTGAAAAATGTAAATTAGGTATAAAGATTTACCTATTTTTCTTTGCCTCTCATAAACTCGCAACCCGATCCTCTGCTCCATTCACTGGGCACTGATGCATAAGATCGCTTGATATTCATCTCGGGCCATCTGGGTGCATGTCACTGATACATATGCACATCCCCATCAATTCTCCTCCTCCTCCCCTCATCATCAATGAGATAGTGATGTTTTCCTCCCATCAGGCCTCGTAATCCACCGAATTTCTTCCATATCGCTTGCTTTTTTTCGCTGCTTTTTACCTTTCCGTTCAAAAGTCGCTTTCCATTTCTTTGTTTTACTTCCTGGTAAGTACATTTGGACACTTCTAGTATTTGAATGGGATCCGTATAGACGATGAAACTTCAAGCGAGTAATTCCACCACTTTTGCGCTTAAACCACAATAATTACAAACGCCCATTTTTATGTCCCTCCAAAGGTGCGCAAGAATG
The DNA here is from genome assembly GCA_016808115.1 of Tetrastigma voinierianum. Classification (NCBI taxonomy): domain Eukaryota; kingdom Viridiplantae; phylum Streptophyta; class Magnoliopsida; order Vitales; family Vitaceae; genus Tetrastigma; species Tetrastigma voinierianum. The sequence goes on from JAEQBH010000608.1 coordinate 1,093,659, forward strand.
CCCATGCAGGATCTCAGCCTCCACCTCCACTAGCCATTCCATAATTACATGTGATTTTATTGGTGCCAAAATTCAAATCAGTGTCATCTTTGTATATGATAGCTTGATAATAACATTATATATATGTAATTCAACATAAAAGTAAGACCTAAGTTTATAACATGATATCTAGCTTAATAATATCACTAAAATATCTAAGAATACCTAAATTTCTAACATTAAATTTCTAAATTTCTAACTAAATAAATAATATAATTAATTACTAAAAATTAAATTATCAAATTATAAAACTATAATATAAAAATATAGATTATAGTATCAAAATACTTCAAACATTACATAAGTAGCCATTCTATTATAGTAAATAACTAAGTTTGGAAAATTATATATCAAATAACTAAGTTCTAAATAAATAATATAATTAATTAACTAAAATTAAATTATCAAATTATAAAACTATAATATAAAAATATAGATTATAGTATCAAAATATCAAACATTACATAAGTAGCCATTCTATTATAGTAAATAACTAAGTTTGGAAAATTATATATCAAATAACTAAGTTCTAAATAAATAATATAATTAATTAACTAAAAATTAAATTATCAAATTATAAAAACTATAATATAAAATATAGATTATAGTATCTAAATACTTCAAACATTACATAAGTAGCCATTCTATTATAGTAAATAACTAAGTTTGGAAAATTATATATCAAATAACTAAGTTCTAAATAAATAATATAATTAATTAACTAAAAATTAAATTATCAAATTATAAAACTATAATATAAAATATAGATTATAGTATCAAAATACTTCAAACATTACATAAGTAGCTATTATTCTATTATAGTAAATAACTAAGTTTGGAAAATTATATATCAAATAACTAAGTTCTAAATAAATAATATAATTAATTAACTAAAATTATATTAACAAATTATAAACTATAATATAAAATTATAGATTATAAACTACTTCAACACAAAATAAAACTAAATCAAATATGCATAAAAACAAAATTAATGAACAAAAGAAACATACCTTAATTCCCAATGATCTTCAAGTTAAAAATAATTAGGATAAAGAACAAATAAAAAATTATTTGAGAGTGAAATGGAGGTTAGATGTGGATGGATGATTTGTAATGATATTGTATGATTTTAGGGTATGAGAAGTTTTTGGAGTCAAAATAGCCGTTGATTGTCAAAAACCGTTGTGATTTATTTCTAACCGCGATTTGATTTTGGTTCAAATCTGACCTGTATCATCATATATCCGTTAGGAAATCATTCTAGACCGCGATCAAGCTCAGATTTAAAATCACCGTTGGATCACAAAAATAGCCGCTGGATTATTCAAAAGGCGGACGCAACTGACCGTTGGATCAAAACCGTGACAACCAAGGCCGTGAGCGCCGAAAAACGCCGATAAATCGCCACAATCGGGCGATTTTTTCAAATTATCGCCAAAAATCGAGAAAATCTCCTCCGACGCCGCCGTCGCAGCTTCCTGCACGAAAAACCCGCCAAATGTCGGAATTGATGCCTAAAATCGCGATTTTTCACGAAATTTTTCAAACGATGCCCATGGCTTTTTTTTCCCACTCCAGCCGATAACCGAAAAATCGCCGAAAAATCGGCTGAAATTTCCGATATTTTTTTCCTTGCGGATTCTTCATCACTTCCGTCATCGCCCAAACTAAAGTGGCTGCACCTGTATCTGTTCTCGCCACAAATATGTCCTACAAAAAAAGAAAAGCAAAATTGAGAAGATGGATATCTTAATTAAGTTTTAAATTGAGAAATTAATTAATTAACTGACCATGAGCACTGCCTTGATGTGATCCCATGTGAGATCCATTGAAAATAACCTCTCCCTCTTTATTCTAAGCAACACGTCGATGATATCCTCTTGCTCTTGTTTTGCTCTTGGGATCTAGGTGCTCGTTGATGATTTCGGTAGAACAACACTCTGAACCTCTAACACATCACTGCACTTATGAATTTTATCACCCATTCCCATAAAGGGAAAATATCGTGAGGCAAACCACATACCCTCACTTCATTCAGCACCCCATGAAACCTTACTTCTTTCACACCCTTCATCATCACCGTACCTCTACCAAAAAAGCGATCCGACAGATTATGGTGTTAATGAGCACATCAGCGTCTCACCTGCTGGTGAGTTCGGATTACAGCTGATTTGATATTTTTTCAATCATTCGGGAAACCTCGTCTTCCCCAATCGAACGGAAGGATAGTGCCCTTTTGGAGCTGAAGAGATGGACGACTCAGATCTTCCTCATCTCCCTCCAGTACTCACCGTACGGTGCAAAACCCAAGTCCAAGCGATTGTAGGATATCTTTTGCGTGCCGAGCAAAGAAGGCCGACTAGAAAATTCAAGATTGTGTGCTTTCAAGGCCTCTTTCGCCACTCCGGCCGAAGAAATCACAAGGGCAGGCAAACAACCGAGACGCAAGGACATTATGGGGCCATATTGATTAGAGAGCTGCTATAGGCAGACATGAGGAGTTGAGCTATCCATCTGATGCAAGTTCCTAATGAAGGGAAGACCAGGAGGACCTGGTGGAAGATGCATTATTCCTCCATTTACTTTAGAACTAGAAAGAAAAGCAAGAGGGGTAGAGCTACAAGGAAAAGAAGCAAAGCCATGACTTAGCTAGGGTTAATTTGGGTTGGGAGAGGATTAGAGAAATGGTGAGAGATGAATGTCCTTAAATCCACCTCTTCCATGAAAGGGACATCTTAAATGTTAGATTAAAATAGCAAATTAATTATAAATCTAAGGGTATGTTTCTGTTTTCAAAATTGTCTTCTTTCTTAAAAAAAAAGTTGAACAATGAGAACCTTTTGGTTCCTTCTTCTTAAAAAACACATAAACACAAAAAAAAATTACTAAATTCAAGTAACAAGTACGTTTCCAAAAACACCAAAATTATATTCTTTGTATTTAAAAAATTGCCCTGGTATCCACCAAACAAGCCCTATCATTTCTTTTAGTCGCTTATTCATAATCAATAAATGATATTTTTATAATAAATAATTTTAATTATTTTATAACTATATAATATTTTAAATACCATATTTAACAAATAAATTTATTACTTAGAATTAGTAAAAACATAAATACCAATGCAAATCTTTCTTTCACCACTTGACTTGTACTTCTCAATTTTCAGCTTCACACGTTTGGAGCACTTTTAAAGTTCACAGCAAACTCTGTTCAATAAATATTTGATTTAAAATTATAATTTAATTAAGTTCACTTTGTTCAATAAATTTAATAAATGAAACTAATATAAAAGATAACAAAGACTTATTAAAACATTTTCAATAAAATAAATGGTTGGATATAAAAAATGCTTTCACAGTTATATTAATATGAAAAAAAGTTGGGCTTGTGGAGTTGATTTCTTCCACTTGTTTTGCCAAGGATCGAATCTCATAAGGGGATCCCTCAATTGATTATAGTTAACGATATTGATAAATCCTAGAAATATCCCTCAATCGATAATCAATTATCGACATGATATCGTGGTCGGTTGTTCGATAACCGATATATCGACAATATTTCGTGGATATAAATCGATGTATTGATGATATTTTGTTGATATATCTCAAAATTTGAATCTTTTGTTAGGCTGTAAGAAATTTCTATATCTAAAGCAGTTCAAGAAAATATTTGGAAAATTAAATTATGAGACATTTATGAATTTTATCTTCCTCGCTAAAAAACTTACATTGTATTTTTAATTAAAATAAATATATTTAATAATAATAATGAAACACCATAACACTTGTGTTCAATGAACATCGAAATATGACGAGCAAGAATTAGCCATACTGGTGGGATGAGTCATGACATGTAGCGTGGACCAATGACCTTGTCATTAGTCATCCAAAGAACTCCACAAAAAAATATAAAATAAATAAATAAACCATGTATACAGTTATTAGGAAACTGTATAATTCTTAGGAAATTAGGGATATCAATTTATGTAGATAAGAGATAAAAGATGATGAATTAAATCCAATCAGATACCGTTATATAAAGATCAAATGACCTTCGCACCTCACCTGTCATTACGCCCCTTCCCTAACGCCCTGGGCCTTACGAGACGAGCATGCTGAGCATCGTGGCACACTCACCGTACGGGATTCTCACACAAAGAGGATTGGAATGAAATATTCAAACTTTCATTAAAACACTCTTATCTTTTTTCTGATGCCCCTCCAAATGATAAACACTTCAATTTGATAAAAGTTTTCTACTATTTTTGGATTCCTTCTATCCTTACGAGACGGTCATTCTTCTTTGATTGCCATACAACTCGTCCTTGTATCTTCTCGCCTCCTTTCTATTGAGACGGCAACTTTTCTTATCTTCTGTCTTCCAACTATCATCTGTATTTTCAAAAGCAAGTGTCCTTTTTTCCTTATATTATGCTTTTTGTTTCTTAGATGTTCTTTTTCTATAAGAAATGTGTCCTTTTGGACTTTGGTTCAACTATCGCTCTAATAGCATTCCTATCCATGTTGTCATTGTTTCTTTTTTATCTCTGTCATTATTGCTTCTTTTTTTCTAAGCAGTTATTACAATTATAGTGATAGACATTTATTGTCATATCACTTTATTATTTACATTTATAGTGGCAGACATGTCCTGTCAGACCACTTGGAAAACTGGGATCACATTTTCTTTCCAAGAGTTATCCACCCTTCATTATTGTTTTTTGTCTTTTTCATAAACTTTGCAGCTTCATCTTTCGTCATCTGACTGGCTGGCTATAAGACCCAAGAAATTCCAATTTATGGAAAATTGGCAAAATCGGCAAAATCGTAATTTCGGTTAAAAATACGAAATTTATTCTCTAGATCTCGGATGAAGAAACGGATTTCATCGTTGAAATCATCACGCGAAATCTAGCTACCACATCGAATTTCGTTGAATTTTGAGATAGTCAGAATTTGCACATTTTTCGAGGCATCGAGTTTCGAGTGCCGAAAAACGACTTGTGAGATGTGAAAAAGTCACATAACATTTACCTCATGTTACACATGGTGCATGGGTAGAAAGATGATGGAAATGGACGGTAGAGATAGTGCCAAATGTCGAAAATCCAAGATAAGGGACATAATTGGCATTATTGAAAATGTTTAAAAGATAATGGGACAAAATAGTGAATAGTGCCGTCTCTTACAAATGGAAAAGGAAAGCCAAAACGTGGGAAAGGGAGGAAGGACTTACAAAGAGCTCGATTTTTCCATAGTTTTGTAGAGAGTGTCTCCTTCTCTCTAGGTTTTCGGGCGATCCGACCGCTGAATTACTTTATAAGCAGTGTCAGTTTCACGCGGAGAGACAACGCTATGGACTCAGCTTGAGGAGTTTCACAAACTCCGTTGAGGTAGGGGTTTTATCCTTACTCTGGGTTTTACACTTTATTTAAATGTTTTATAATGTTTCGTTGATCGAGGCCTCAACGATCGCTTGATCACCCCAAACTGGGACAGAATTGTTTGAATTTATGGAACCCAAATTTACAGTCCGTGACTGCTCACGAACTGTTTGGGTGGCTAATTGTGTAACTTATGCCATGGATTGTGTTGTGAAATGCATAAGGCTGAAAATGGCTTGAAATCTTGCCCGCCAAAGTGAATCATGATCGCGACCGCTGCGAATGCGAACCCGGCGTTTCATTGTTCATATAAAATAGTGTTCACAAATATTTTTATGAAATAATGTGTTTTGTTGAGTAATTCAAATCGAATTGCTCGTGGTTGTTAATTAGCCCACGTGAGCTAATTTTTGGTGTAATGGAATGTGAAATTGCATAACATGTTTGTGTGATTTAAATTATGTGAATATATTCATGATTATATATTTCCATATGTTATATGATTGTATTGGAATTGACATCATGCATTCCATATGCACTGGGGCACCCTAGAACGTACAGGGAGGAGTGTACGAGGTGGTTCATTGAGAGAGTGGTTTCTGAGGGTCGACCACAATAATATTTATCGGAGGGTAATCAATATAAAATATCAATAGCTCCAGAGCTCCATTTCCCAATTGATATACACTCCGAGGGTTGTCCACTAAGTAGACTGACTGAGTCGGTCCATTACTTATATCGGAGGGTTGTACATACTAAAAACAAATACCTTTGTTTTGAAAATAATGTTTCTCATACGTGGGCTTAGGAAGTGTGAGTAGCCTGGGTGAGGACTCTGTGGGTATGAGTCGATTACGTAGACATTCAAGTAGAATCACGCATTTACTTGAATGTATGTTTTCATTAGAGCACGATATGCATCCCAGCTTGAGAGTAACCCACTTAGGGTGATTCCACTACTGGGCGATAGTTCACCCCGTCGAGGGATATTATTTTCAGTACGAGAAGGCGAGGGGACTAGCTTCATTCTGTGAGGATTGTTTTAGAAGAAGCTTCTGCCTGTGGCTTTGGTATTATGATGTAGTACATGTATTAGAATTCTAGAATTTTAATATATGTTGTATAAGAGTAAATTTTTAACTCTTGGAACTATTGTATATAGTTGGGATTTATTTGGATGAATATTGGTTTATGGGCCCAAGTGGCCGCCACCATATATCAAGCATTGGATTGTTTCGGGGGACATGTTCAGATACGGGCAGAGCTCCCGTATAAAATAGAGATCAGCCCGCCGTGAGAGATGCTCAGTCAACCGACATTCACGAAGTGTTTCCGCGTGCTGATGGGTAGTCAATCTGATCCCCCGAGATGGGGCGTCACAGCCTTGGTATTGGGAGCTAGGTATACGGAGCTCTGCTCAGCATCCATAAGGAAGGAAACTTAAAGCTAGGCCATAGTCAAGCAGAAGAACATCACCACTTGGGTGGTTCGATGTAGTTTAGGTATGAGATTACCTAGGAAATCACGGGACAGGAATAGGACACTACATGCATGGTGTTTGATTCGTGATTGTGTGTATAACATGAGATGTATGTTATGTGAATGATGTTTATAACGTCATTTGTTATGTGTTATGATGTTTGTGCGCTTAGACATTAGCACATGGGGTTAAGGTGGCTTGAAAACAAAATTTGAGTTTTCCAGCTGAGTAAACTAAAGAAAATAAATTTTTAGACATTTATTTAGTGTACTGAAAATAATGAAAAAAAATTGATAAGTATTTTTGTGTCCCTAGAGCGTAAAAGATGAATTTTTTTTTAATAAGTTTAGTTAGTTTATTGATAATGAAATCAAATTTTAATAAAGTCGAGGTTGAACACTAGGTTAGTGTTAGGAGCAGAGGTTTTGAGAAACTTCTTTGGACAACATGGTCTAGAAAAGTGAAAAAATAAATAAATAAAATAAATTTTATAAATTTATTTGGTTTAGAGGTGAATAAAATTTTTTTCAAAGGTTTTACAATTTGTAAAATCATACTGAATAAAATAAATTTTTATAAATTTATTTGAGTATTCGAAAATGAGAAAAAGTATGTATTTTTTTTTGTGTTTTCCAATAGCTAGAAGAGACGAAAAGAAAAAAATTGAAAAATGTGAAAAAAAAAGAAAGAATGCGAATCGAATACACGCCCATTTTAATAGAGCGGGCATTATATCACAATACAGGTATTGTATCGTGACTGAGAAGTGTTTGAAAGGCTGAAAATTGTATTGCAAGATTTGATTGTATTGTGATATAAA